>JANZLQ010000007.1:26511463-26530025 GCA_026212715.1 Elanus axillaris | reverse complement strand
GGGGGTGTCACACCACACCGAAAGTGCTATTTAAGTTCTGTTATCAATGAATGTGTTGATATCTGGGTGCTGATCTGTTATCGGGCATCCTTATAATTAGAAATACTGCTGCTAAGTTTGGATGTTTGGTATAATTATTTATTGCCTTTTAAATGGACACCTTTGTGCACAGTTTGTTGAGGGGGGAACAGGTAACTGTTCTGTAAAGTCTGAGGCAGCCTTGAGGAAGAGGAAGACACAGTTGTGCCCTGTGCTGACTTAGCCAGACCTTGCATTATGGTAACGCTACAAATGAGTGGCTCAATCTTGAAGTGCATACGCAAGCAGATTTCCTGTTGTTTCCATCAGGCACATAGCAGCAGGGAACAAAATAAAAGGCACCTCACCTTTGACATCCTACACAGAGTCAGTGCTTCTGAGCAGACCACCTGCATATATATATCAAACATTCCTGGGAGGAACGGCAGCCCCCATCTTGACCTGCAGGTGTGCTGAGTAACACATATTCCCTGCAACATCCATGCATAGTTCTTTGCTGTCATTCCATCCCAGAAACCCAACCTAAAAAATCATAGCGCAGTTGGCCACTTTTACTGAGAATAGGCGGTGGTGTGGCTGCACCTGTACTGGTGATGTGAAATGTGTGATAATTTCTGTCTTGCCCAGAGGTAAACACAGAGGAGAGAGCCTTCCCCATCCCTCCTCCTCCAGGCCTCTACTCTCTTGCTTGTGCCTCCCACCCCGATTCCCCCCTTGTCTTCCATGGTGGCCCAGCTGAACTTAAGACTGCTTGACCAAGACAGGGGAAATAACAGTACTTTGCCAGGCAGTGCTACCCACAGCCAGGCACTCCCAAACTCAGTACCAGCAGTGACAGATGTATGAGGGGAAAGTTCCCTTCAAGGCTTCACGCAGCACATCTCAGGACTGGGGGTAAAAGCCCAGGCTTTATCACATGTGATCCTCTTTTCTAGGGTGCTTCCCAGAGGGTGGGAACTTTCCTTCTGAATGCAAATCCCAAATTCAATTGACATTCAGCTCACTTGGATTTTTGCCTGAAGCACCTCCTCTACCTCAAATAGTATATCTGAATCGTCTTTAAAAGTGATATATTGCATCAGTGTTGGAGACGGAAAGACCAAAAGGGAGCTTTGAGGGATCCCAGTCAGTTTTCCTACATTCCCAAATCACTCATGCTTCACTAGGGACCTCAACCAGCGTGAAGAATAAGAGCAAAGCGTCGTGGAGCTCCCACAGGTGGAGCTGTGTCAGTGTCCTTGGCTTGAGCTTCGTGGCACCATTGCTGGATCTGGAGTCAGTGGTCAAAGGGGAGATGTGGTAGAGCCCTGAAGGTTGTGGGTGAGGAAGGCAGTGTCTGGGTATGCTGAGGAAGTGGCAGTCCAAGAATGACACTGGGAAAGAGTAGAAGGTGGCAAGTGTGGGCTTTGATACAGACATTGGGATGCTTGCTCTAGTAGGTCCCCTATATTTACAGCATCAGAATAAAGATCATATCATAAAATCTTCCTGATCTTAAGGAAGGGTGGGAGGAAGCAATGCTTGTAATTTTTACTCCTCTCAGCAAACCATTCCTGGCAGCCCACACCACAGGTATGACCAGCTATGAAATAAGCAACCATTTACTCATGCCTCTTGCATGCAGTTGATGTTAATGAAGCTGAGCCATCGGGTAAGGAATGATCAGGCCTGCAGCTCTGCCACACAAGCTAGAAGGGCATCTGTCTGCCAACATCACAAATGAAGTAAAAAACTCATACTGAGAAAGAAAAAATCGAATTACCTGCCAGATATGCCAGATAATCACTGCCTTCAACAATAATTCAATTCACAGTGTGAGAAGCCTGTCCTTTCCATAGAATCGTTACTCAGTTCAATGAGGAAACCTCCCATGTCAGGCCTTTGATGCTAAAAGCCTTTACACCGCCCAGAACTTTCACATCAAGAGCATTATTAGAACCTGGATGGTATTGTACAATCATAGAATAATTTGGGTCAGAAGGACCTGCATGAGTGATATCAGCTGTACTTCTGTCTTCCAGGCCATCGTGAGCTGCAAGCAGATAAATGTCTGGAGTGAATATCCTGATAGTAGTTTAGTCTAAAGATTCAGGTAGATCAACATAGATTTTGGTGAAAAGATTTAGATTTTGTTGTACTTCTGTTCAGTTTCCCAGTCAGTCTTGTACAGTCCACACCATCTGCTTTCTGAGCTACCAGGTTTACAAACTGAGTGGGAAATGAGTCACACAACTGTGATCTGAGCTTCCTCTTGAAGTCCGTGAGACAACCTGGTGAGTTACCAAGGTGCAGAATGGAAATTCTGCCCTCGGTAGCAATCTTAAGCGAGGCAGACTGATGAGTGCAATGTGAATTCCCCTGGTTTAAAGGCCCCTTAGAATATAAAATGAGCAAGGCAAGATCTGACTCTGGCACTAGGTGGTTTGTATATAGTAGAGGAAGGTAATTACATCTCCCTGGGAGAGAAAGAGAAGTACACAGAAGAAGAAAAGTGAGGTGCCCCCTGTTTTGCACAATAAGATAGAATGCATGATGAGGCAGGGAAGAAAGGAAGAACAGAGTATGAAGTATGAAACTGGCATGCATGATCAAGGCATGATCTTTTTAAAAGACCCATCAGGTCCCAGTGTTGTTGACAACATTGCTACATGTAGTTATGCCTGCAGAATGGAGAAGGCCACATTCCTGGGAACAGGCAGATTGAGGAGATAGTTCGGGAATATCCCGCATGGGTATTTCTACCAGAATCTGTCTGTGCTGGCGCTGCAGCCTCAGCTTTCACAACAGTTTGCCACTGTTGACTTTTCTTCTTTAAAAGCTTCCATGTTTCATAACCAGTAACTGAGCAGCCCTATTTTTCGATGCCAAGTGACCCCCAGTTTCCTGGATTGATAACTGGGAATAGCCTAAGAAACCTGGAGATCCAAATCTTCATTTTTATGAATTGATGTATTTACACTGACTTTAATTGACCTGTATAAATTTCTATCAGCTGATGATAGATCTTCCTGTTTAGGCAGAACCACATTTCTACCCTGCCTGTGAAATCCAGAGCCTGTTATATCTTCAATTCATGTAGTGACACAGGACCTTCAGGGAAACTGTGTTTATTTTACATGATTTTGTATTTGAACTGAAAAAAAAAGTAAGTCAGCTTCTTCAGAGCAAATAGTACTGTGAACTTAGTGTGACCACCCTGCCAAATTTAGTTCAGGATGATATATTTGCTCATTAATTATCACATTTTAGGTAAATGTCATACTTTTCTTTATCTGCATGCTTAACAGGGCTTCGACCTTTTCGGCAGGTTTTCCATTGAACTATTTCCTTGCATAAAAGTATTGGAGCTATACCTCGCTTTTCCTTAGAAAAACCTCTGCAGTTTTCCTGACCCTACTGCCAGCTGGGAGAATAGATTAAAACTCCTGAGCTGTGAGTTACATTAGTGAAAACCCTGCTTATCTGTGATAAAGCAGTGCTGGCATGACGCGTGAGGAACAGACCTCTTTCTACCTTTAACAACCTGTTCTTGTAGGCAATGGAAAAAGGTCTGATGGAATCATAGCAAGTTTTGGGTGGGAAGGGACCTCTGGAGGCCTGTAGGTGACACATTTAGATCAGGCTTCTGAGGATCTTGTCCAGGCAAGTGCTGAAGATATCGAGGGCTCTGGATTTCATTACAAAATGTTATCCATTGTAGGATTGTCATCCTACAGCTGAATCACATAACAAGCAAATGCACAGCAGGGCTACCATTAATTGAAAGTGAAAGCAGGGTCCAAATGAACCCTAGTTCATTCCAAATGAAGCCAAAGATTTGAAATCCTACTTGCAGTGCACCAAAGCTTTCATCAGCTTCTTTGTGGCCAGTATTCAAGCCATCCCTTCATTGGCTTCAGAGTAAAAGCACAGGACTAACAGACAGGTGAAGAGAGAGGACTCTCAGTCCGTAACCTGAGTGAGAACCTCCCAGCATTAATGGGCTAATCCTTCTGGACCATGGAAGAAGCCTTCATTCAATAGCTGTGAGACTGATTTCAGGTCTGGAAAACTGCTTTACAGTGAAGAATGTAAGGAATCTACTACAATTAATGCACTATAAAGCCAGTGTTTTTAAAATTAGTTAGAGTGGTTATGTAGGAGCTAGTAGGTTATGTATGTAGTAGTACAGTCCTAAGCAGGAACTACAGTCAGGAGTCAAGATTGCATGATGCTAGGAGCTGTACACATAGAACACAGAGGGACACATTTTCAGGCTTGTAAAAAACTCTTAAGTATTCCATTTGCCTTGAGTTTAAATCATTGTTTTCTGTCCTGCCTTTGCAAGCCACGCTTTCCCAAAACAGCACTCAGAAACGCCCAGTGCAGAAAGGGAACCGGCAGTCATGAATCATGCCCGGATGAAACACAGAGACCTTTGACACAAGTATGGAGACAAAACACTCTGTCCGAGCAATATAATTCACTTTTATTTGGTTTCTGAAATCCTGAAATTAACTGATTACTTTTTTTACATGTGTATTAAAAAAAAAGAAAAAAAGAAAAAAAAGCAAAGCGGAAGGTTGGCTGAGCTTATGTAGGTATGTATTTATGCCTTTGCTAGGAACAGGCTGTTAAAGATGTGCTCTTTTCCTTTCTAAATGTCAGCTTTTACTGAGCAATCCATTCTGCTGTTGCAATGACTTATTAATAAGAGAGATACAGTGAAATACTAAGCAAGCCCAAGAACCCAGAACGCTGTTTGTATCTATTTATTTATTTATCTAGCATTTGTCTTTGCCCAGCCAGCTTAACCCCTGCCTAAGAGACCAAATGAACTGCAAATGCACAGCTGATGACATTGGGCCTAACAGAACCTTAAAAATAAAGACATGAACTGTTTCTTTGAATTGTCAAGGAACTGGGACTTTCCAAGTCTGAATTCAGTATAGATCCTAAAATTAGTCTTAGTGCAGTGTGTGCTGAAGCTACGAGGCTTCAATGCTTTCTGAGTAGTGGCGAATTTAATGCATATGCTTGAAATTCACTGCATTAGCTTGGTTTTGGTGAATGAATTTTGCATCATTTTACTTCTTTTGTTTGTTTTGAGTACAGTTATTCTTCTTTTCCTATTTAAGACACCTGAATTCATTCCCCATCTACTGCTTTTTCTCTGTCAATACAATGAATGGTATTGCTAGAGCTGATGCTGCCAACTCATCTTTTATTTTATATCATGTTACTTATATGAAAGACCACAATTCATATTTTAAATTAAAAGCAAAAAGAAAAGGCCTGGTGTTATTTTGTAAATTTTGGGCCCATTTCTGAACTGCCCTTTCTATTATGTAATCAAAGTTTGTTTAACAGAACAACAAATCAACTTTATCCTCTAACAGTACATCCCAATTCCTTTTTTTCCAAAATACCATCAATAACATAATTTCTTTTATCTGTTTGAGTTTCAGCGATAAGTTTTATTGAAACGTATATGAAATATATGTCAGGTTGTTACTTGCACTGTACAATGAAACTTGCTGCCAAGAGCAGTGTTAAGTCTGTAGGTCTACTAATGACAGGCACTAGTTCGCTTTTTGACTTACGGATTAGGAGCACTGGAATGAAAGACATCTTTCACCGTAGTCTTTAATTTAGTTGTTGAACTAACAAGGAAAGTGAAGACTAAAATTAGTTTGTCTTTGTAACTCGGATCGGTTAACAATGGCAGAAGGAAACTCATTCATAATATGCTACACGCAGAAAGTTATCACATAAGGCCTTTATACACACAAATGTATGTTTAGTGGGTCTGGCTTAAGTGTAGAGGCTTAAATCCATGGGAGTGGTTGGTGATGACAAGGAGAAGGAACCGGGATAGAGAGGGTCAGTTTGTGTCCTTTTATCATCCTTGCCCCTCCTTAGGGTGGGCACTCAAACTCATTGAGCTAATTAGGTGCCATGCACGGTTTGTGCTTTCAGAACCTTCAGGGAATGGGTCGGTGGGCTTGGGGGTCCTTTGGGGAGTAACTTCACCTTCCCTCCAGACATGCCCATTGTTGGATCTTTGGCCATGCATGGCGAGCTGCCCTGCTCAGCACATCAGACCAGCACGTCAGGACAGGAGCTGTGCACACATCCTCCCCCTCCTGTTGCTGCTGTCCCGTTGCTGATCTGCCCTGATGGGCTTTTCACTCCTGGTTCCCTGCTAGGCAGGGCTCCTTGTTATGTCGTGTAGGGAGTGTATTTCAGACTGACTGCCGGAAGAATTAACTAATGCCTTTGAAGGGCCTTGAACACTGAAACAAGGTTCATAGAAGAGATAAGAACCACTTGAAACCAGATGTTTGTTGGCAGAAGAAGCGGAGTACATGACAAGAGGATGATCTAAGAACCTGTGATAGGGAGCGTGGACAGGAGCTAGTAGCTAACTGTATAGTTAGCTTGTGTGCGTGAACATGCTGTGAAAACCAGGCATAGTAAAGCTAGAAGCGTATGTATAACCATTAAGAATATATAAGAAAGCTTGTAAGCAGAATAAAGAGTCTTCTGTTCAGCACACAGGAGTCCATGCCTTCAATCCCCTCAATGTAGAGTTTGTGGGTCGGCAGAACTTGCCCCACCACAATGTTTGTGACATTAACTCCTTCAGTCTCTCACAGTACCTTAGACAGTAAGGTCACCGATGTATGGCTTTGGCACTGGAACTAGCCTTGACTTGAGGAAATCCTCTAAGGTACAAGAAAAGGCTGAAAATATTTTAAAAGTGGTGTCAGACACTTGGTGTACTCAGCCTAACCCCTTTTTCAGTATTCTAGGTCTAGCTTGCCTTCTACCCCTTATCACCTCTTTGCTTATCTCATTCTTTCTTAAGATCATATGAGACATTGAAATTAAAACTACTTTATTCCTACCTTAAGATCACATTGAAGTGAAATATGCACTCATCTTTGTAATATTTTAAATGTACCAGCCTGGGTAGCATATCTAGTAGTATAAACTAAGTGAAGCCTTACCAAGACATCTACAATTTGCATGATACATACTTAATATTGTCAAAACACTTAGCAGGGTTCCTGCCAGATTTTATCATTTCCATGTGGTAATTTGTGTCATTTGGTGTGGTAATTTGTGTCATTTGTTCTTCTGGAATAAGTCCTTTCAAATCATTGTGTTTGTGATTGTGGGGTATTTTATAACCAGCATAACTGAAGTATAGCTGTGTGTTGTGAATGAGAAAGGTCCTTTTTCCCATAATGTCTGTGATGAATATATTAATTGAAATAACAATAAGAATATCTGAATGTCAGTGTCGTAACAGAAAAATGAACAGGTGTCCTGGGAAAAAGTTAACATTGCTGAGTTATCTTTGCCGTTATGTCTGTCTTAAGGGTTTATCCAAAGCAGAATGAAGTCAAGGAGTAAACCCACTTGGACTTAAAGGTTTTCAAATCAAGCTGCTAATACCTCTGTTAGATAAAGTCATGTGTTAGAGCTGATTATGATAATAAGACAAAGTCTGCACTTACGGCTTCTGTAATATCCTTCCTCTGCGGATTGCAGTATATATTGCAAAATTAATTTTCACTGTCCTGCTGGGAAAATTATTATTGTGCCTATCTCCTCAGTGAGGAATATGCTGAAGCATGTTGAGAGCTAACTTGAGCTATCCAAGGTCACACCATGGAATGGGGAAAAATTAAGCATGGAATGAGAAGGGCTGGTTGAGTGGTTTATTCTGACAAAAACATCTTGTAGTTTTTCAATGGAAAGCCTTTTTCTTTCCCCTCTTTAGAGTCTCCCCCTGCCTTGAAGGCACTTTTAATTCAAAATAAAATTATTATTAGCCAATACCTTCCTCCCTCCATTCTTTTAATATTTGGCAGCTATTTGTCAGCATTTTATATGGGTATGGATAAATGTTTTGCCTCTGATTCCTCAGTGAAGTTGTCATTCCTAGAAAAATGGGGAGGTGAGGTGCAGGTTCATTACTGGTGGGTTCAGAAACTTATGGGCAGGTTTTTTTCTGGTAGTTATTTGGGGAATGGGTGTGTCTGGAGGGTACAGAAGACACTTGGTGCAAGCCCAAACATTTTCTCTGGATGATTTGCACTGATAGTAACTGTATCTAAAAGTCAGATTCTTTGTATTAGCATTAGCTGATCTTGCCCAGAGTGAATTACATAAAGTGCCAGCATGAGTGCTTTCAACAGCCAGGATAAACTGAAGGAGAAGATAAATGCGTTCTCCCCAGTGAGTGCCATGTCATATGTCCTGCACTTCTGCAATATTAAGTTCCTCTTCTAGGATCATAGTTACTCCCGTCTGCGTGATTCCTGGTTTCCCATGTGGCTTGAAAGTTAAGTTAACATTCCCTAGGTACCGGAAAGGGACAAATATCTGAAATGGTTATATAAGCAGGAAGTTTTATAGGTGTATTTTTTTCCCTATGGAGATAGAAAGATTATCAAGGGCAGCTGGCCAATCCCATCATCAACTATGAAAAAAAAAATGTAATTTTATTTATGGAACTCTTAATGGTCATTTTTTAAAGGATGATTCTTACATTATGCTAAATTAAAGTATGAGTGCTGAAACTGTTGAAAAATACAATAATTTTAAGATAACTCTCCTGCTTTTTTCAATGTAGGGTTGATACCAAATAAAGATCAATAGGAAATGAGACCCTTCTCCTACTGGTCCGTTGTTATAAAAGGTAAAAGGGCAGTTACCTATGCCATAAAATGAAAATGTATTCTAAAGAATTCCTTCAAGTCGTCCTAACACCTGTTTCTGTATGGAAAGGAGCAGGGCTAGTATCTACACATACTCTATACAGCCAATATACATCAGGTTTTTTATTCCTAAAGGACAGTAGAATAGGAATGCTCCATTTTTCTAAAATCCTAACATCTACTTCAAACTAAGTTTGGTGGGAAAGGGTGACTGAGGTCCCCCTTAATAGAGAAAATATTAGATGATGAACTCTTTATCTTCATGGGAAAGGCATAGCAAGAACCTCTGTTTGGGAACTAGAGACAGACAAAGTTCAGCTGATAAATAAAATGCATGTTTATGACAGCAAGGGTGATTGAGGAGGATGAAGAACAAACTCCTGAAGGAAGTTTTGTTTTGATCATCTTCAGAGATGCCTTTCTGGATCTCAGGAATTGACACCAGCACAAAAGATACTACTTGAAGCAAAAGTGATATACATGAGACTCTCTGCCTTCAAGTAAGATTGGCTAATCGTAAGGAGCCTTTTTGTCTTTAAATGGCATGACTGATATCTGAGGCATGCACAGCTCTTAAGTGGAGTTTCTTTGGGACTGGTCTACCCAAGTTTTCAGGCTGGAGCTCTCCAAGATGAGTGAAGCAGAGATATCTTACCTATGTTGTACAACCAGCTGTGGAAGAGGATGGGAAGTATTGTACCACCCTAGATAAGCCACTTTTCTGTGGTGCCAGTGACCATCTAAGTCTCACCCTTCATCTCCTGACTTGAGAAGAGTCAGTGCACAGGAAGATGTAGTACTCTCTGTTTTCCTTCAGCAACATAACATGAGCATGTTAGTGACTATCTGACATCCCCACATACTGCTCCACTGAAAAACTTGCCTTTAGTGTTAACAGAAAAGGGAGTAAACTTGAATGCAACATACAGAAGGACACAGAGAAAAAGATTTAAAACAATTAGTTCAGAAAGGGACTGTTGTTGAGGATCCAGTGCCCTGGCACCTTCACAGGCATGAGAAAGTATGTATGCAGCCAGTTCTCAGAGATATTTGCAAGGAGGAAAATCTGTGTGTGCACAGAAGCAGCAGGGCAGCTTATGCATTGTGGCTGCCCAAAGACCATGCGCATCATCTGCATGAGCTGTTCATACAAAAGAGAAGCTGTGGTATTATGGTGTCTTCCATTACATTTCGAGAAGAAATTGTGTGCCAGTTCACAGTGAAAATTTAAGAGTCTCAGTGTTCAGAGTACAGTGGTGCTTGATCAAAGGGCAATGTGAGAATCTAAGAATATATCTTATTGATCATGGATGGAAACGTAAAGAGGGAATTGCACAGTGGGAGGAACAGGAGAATTTTAGAATTGGTCTGCAGGAAAAGGTGGAGTGTCATGACCAAAAAGTATGAGTATTTGGTGATTTAAATCTATTTTGGAAGACAACTCTTCTACCCCTCTGTTCTGTCTCAGTAATGGTTCCTGGCCAGTCCTACAGTAAAACACTTCTCCCTTCACCATACACCTCATACAGCATCTAAACCTGCTCTGACCCAAAGCACCTGGTGGCCATTTGAAACTGCATCAGCAGGGTGAAAGAAACAGCAGGAGGCAGAAACAATCCATAAAAAAAAATGTTGAGAGGGAAGGAAATCTGTCATAATTTGTTTATTGTGCATTGAACTTCTATGCCAGAGAGATGAACATCTGCCAAAAGTACATCCTTGTCTTTTATTTTAGCAAACAAGAACAACATAGAAAAGCAGTTCAGCTTTAAGAGAATGTGTCCTTGAAGACTTGTATAAGCAACCCACTTACCTAATCTGGGATTAATTGGAAGAAAACAGCTATTAAATGACTGACAGCTTTGTATGGACTTTCTAATCACTTCTCTCCTGTTATTTGGACGAAGATTTGACGGATGGGCTTATATAATTTGCAATAAAGTCCTATTTTACAGTGATGAGACAGTATAATTTGTACTCACATTGTAATGCTCAGATAAACATATTTACAATTATTTATATCTACCTGTAGTATTTATAAAGAACAGCCTAGAATCAGGCTCCTAAATACATACTCAATGACTTCAGTAACTGACCTAATTGTCAATCTGCTTCATATAAAGTTAGAGATTTCCCCTGCTACTCATGAGTTATTTTCATGGGAATCCTGGGAAAGCTGATTATATGGAGGGAGAGAGAAGCAGCAGAAGAGGATAGACCAAAAAATTAGAATTACAAATGACGCTTTTTAATGGTTAGTTTTTTCACAGTAATGCAAGAGCCTTTTTAATTTACAGCTGCATTTTATTTTCTAAGTCTAACATCATTTTCTGATTATGTTACATAAAGTGTTGATAATGTTGAGAATTAGATTTGAATCAAGAAAAGCTTACTCCTGGGCACTAGATCACTGACTAATGCACCAGTCCAGGAAAGCACTGAAGCACGTAATTTTATCCCTGCTTGGCAGTGTACATAAAGTCATGCTTTATTTTAAGCATGTGAAAAGTCCCATTAACTGTTAAATTAAGCATGTTTATAGGTGCTGCGCTTGTGTAGAGAATACAGAATAATCCAGTACATAAATCCAGTAGAAAATAAAATTAAATCAAGTATAGAAACCAGAAAAAGTTACTAGTTTATTCTCTCCCATTCATCTCACAAGTTACCCAAGAGGCAGCTATTCTACAGTCATGACATTAACATCATTCATGGTTTGTCTAGAAGGAGCGCGGGTTTTGTACTAAGACCCCTCTTGTGTATGAGATGCTGTACAAACACCAAACAACAATAATCCTGCCCCAGGTAGTTTGAAGTCCCTTTCTATCTGATACTGCAATATCTGTCGTTGCCCTTATCTAAAAGGAACAGAATATATGAATGAGACACTGGGGTGCTGGGATCCCGCTCAGGGTGACCTATCTCCCCAGTGAAGGTGGGACGAAGTTCATATATTTCACTCAAAACAGTTCAGGGTCTTTCTAATGGAGGGAGAGTCCTTTCATACAGATACTGCTGACAACTTCATTCAAGAGCATCACACGGACTCCAGGTGTCTCCTTGCAGGTAGATGTTTGCAATACTGGGTTCTGTGTTGTTAATAAATTAGGAGCTTCTTCTTAATCCTGGTAAAGTCAGTTAGGGGTTTTTTTGTTGACTCCTTACGTGCTTTGTTTAAGGCTTTTCCAGGCCAGAGGTTGCATTGGGGCCAAAATTATAGTCCTTATCCTAGATGTCTTCCAAAGCGCTGCTGCATAAAAAAAGAACCGGTTTTTTATTATAATGAGTAATGAAATATTCTCCAAAAGCAGAATTAGGAATTTTAAAAAGTATTGGTTTTGTTAATTAGCATGAGACAAAGTATCTTTGAAGCCTGTCTTTCTTGCAGTTCTGTATTTTTATTAACGATACATGGGTTTGCAATAAAAGCTGAATTTATATGCCAGACTGTGTTCTTAGCATTGCTAAAAACCCAAACACAGAGCTGATTTCATGTACAGTGTCTTACAAAACTGATTAAAAAAATTAACATGAAATCGCTAAGTACTGCCCAAATTAACACAAATCAGAGTTCATTATATGGCATTAGGAGCCAATTTATTGCAATCATTATGCCTGCTGTTAGAAAGAACCATATGCCAACTCCAGAAATAACAAGCATTCTGAATCAGAGTCATTGCTGTCATATTTGCATGTGAAATACATTAATTGATCTCCTGTGCATATTAAAATTAAACCCATACTTTTTTGCTGGTGAACATTCTATCAGAAATTTGTTGTGTGAAGGGACAGACTGGGTGGAGAGAGATGTGGTGCTTTAGAGGAATACTTATTCCAAATTATGGTGTATTCTTAAGTAATTGAACTAATTCTACTTAACTAACCGAGGTTCTAACCATCTTTTGGTTTCCACAGTAGAAAGGTAAGCATGTCAGTGGTGTGAAACACAATGTTCTTACCCATTTCTTCTTGTTCTGGTCATCTTCTGAGGGCTGTCCTAAGGAAGCTGCAGCTCTAAGAGCTAATGGGTGAATAGCCCAGTGTTTAGAAAAGTTGGGCCTTCCATAAAGGTTTGCTGTGCCATGGAAAAAGGACAATAAGTACTTTTGACCAATCCTGGACAAAGGCAGTGGGAAACTTCACATGAGAAAAAAGAAGCAGTTCAGCAGCTCTTTCTGAGCCAAGGGGAGGTTACGGGCGAGAAGATGCATGTGAAATAACATGGTGGAAAAGTCTTTACAATACGATAGTCCATGGAGCTGACTTGGAACCTCTGAATACATGGGAGGAGGAGATTAAATATTTTGAGAAGGGCAGAGAGGTGATTAAATTAGACAAGCCAGACATTGGAGTTGGAGGGGAAACACTGGTGTGGGCAGGGAGGGTGAAAAAATACTTGAGAAAACCAGAGACTGGGAAAGGGATGTGTCAAGAGACAGCTAAGGCAAGATGAGAAAATTAAGTCATAAGAAGACTAAAGAGGGCAGCTGTCTCATATTGTTTTTCCTGTAATTGATTCTGGTAAATTGAGCATGAAGAAAATCTTCGTTTCTCCCTCTTCCCCCTTGAAGAGGAAGAGGTAACCCTCAAGCTGTCCACTGAGATAGTCCTTAAGGACTTCTGGGCTAGTTAAGGTTATCCCTGTCGAATCCCACGGGTTGCTCTAACATGTAGCTTCCTTGATTAATACAGGCCAGAAAGAATGGTTCAAAAATGCAAAGTGAGTATTGATTGCTTTGCTCCACTCTGCTTCTGTGAGAGCAGATTTTCTGGAGCACATTCTTCAGGGCTTATAGCACCAGTACAAACCAGTCCTGCCCTGTGAAAACATCACATGCCTTTCTATATATCCTTTACCAAGCGAAGACAGCATTTCTGTTGGAGTGTGTGAAATTTGAGTGGCTGTCACCCTTAACAACAAAACCAGAGGTAAATTAGAAATAAGTAGCTTGAACAAAACCAATCATTATACCAGCATGACCAAAATAGTCCAGAAAGCCTTAAAATGTGTTTCAATTAATGTGCAAATGTTGGCAGTCCAATGTTAGCAAGGCAAACAGCTGTTGTGCTTACCTAGACAGAGGGTAACTTCTCTGGAATGATGTGGGTTATTAAAATCTTTAGAATTAATATTATCAGGAGCAGCACACAATGCTACAGCATTTATCCTTCACCTACTCTATTCTTGTCAGTGCAGAGAACATAAACACCTTGCTTGCTATGCAGGAAGTCAGACAGGCTGAAGCAAGAATGTGAGAGCTGGGTGCTATTAACCTTCAGAAAATGCCAGGATGCTAGATACACTTTAACAATTGCATAAGGAAAGTAAGTCTGTGCTTGCAACCACGTTATTTTGCACTTCTTGCCAGTAAATCTAGCTACTAACCTCCACACACAGTCACTGAGCTCAGCACTGCACAAACACCCACCACCCCAATCAGCAAGTGATGTGTTGGAGATGGCAAAGACTGATGAATTATTATTCCTGTTGGGAGGTGGGGGGGTCCAAATCCAAGAGCTTAAGGATTGTAGCCAGTAAAGCATTTTGATGCCATCATGACATCCAGAGTGCTGTGCGAGCACCCAGGCTCCCCGTACAATTCATGGGAGAACTGGGCAGCTCTGACTGGGTACAGATCAGCTTGCGTGCTCAGCAGGGAGTCATCCACAGGCAGCGTAAAGGAAGAGCTGTAGGGATGTAAAGGGATGAAGCCCTAGATCTAGGTTGCTGAATGAACCGCTGCTACCTCCATAAGATCTCCAGCATAAGAGGTTCTTTATGGGGTGTTAGACAAAGAGAAACATTGCTTTTGGATCTGCTTTGGGTTGAGTTGGGAAGTGTTGAGCCAGGGAAGCACAAGGTGTGGGCAAGAGCTGCTCTTCCAGTGGCTTTATAGATCAAGAGACAGATGCTGAATGCCTTTTGCAACCAGCCGTGCCAGAGTTCTCAGAGAGTACTGCTGTAAATGGACACCTTGATTCAGTCCATATCTATGTCCGAGTTGACTCTTTCTTTTTCCATCCTTTCCAATGTCTTTATGGGTAGGGTTACAGGTAAGGCAGTGATGGTGTTCCCTGTATTGTCCAGCTGTGTCCCAGGATGTTGTCACTCAGGGTTCCCATGAGATGTTTTCCAGACAACGGGAAGGCTAATAACCTCAACAATCTGATAAGTGAGCTTACAATTCGCCTTTAGTCCTGCTTAGCCCATATTACAAACCGTTCTTGATAAATATATTTTGTCTGCATAAAACCCGAGATGAAATCAAGACACGTTTCAAACAAGTCAATGTTCATTTCCATGCTGATTTGATAGTCTGAGGCTACTGCTGCTAGATGAAGCAAGCAGGGGCTCTCTTAGTTCCAGAGTCAAAAAAAAGAAAAAGCCACAAAGCCAGGACGTGAGGCAGTCTGACGGCAAATGCCAGGGCACTTCAGGAGTGAGTTGCTATCCTAGGAGTACAGAGGAAGGCATTTGGGAAGACTTTTTCCAGTATATCTAAAAAGAGTTACATTAGCTCTGTTACTAAGGTTCGCAACTGACATTGTGGTAACATTTCTTATCCTGCTTAATTTCAAAAGGTGAGTAACAAATATCTTGGAAGGAAGTTAATTTTAATATTTATGGACAAATTGCTTAACCATCAGGGGGTTTGCTTCTTCTTACTTTTACTAGCTAGATGAATATGATACAGTAATCATTTTACATCCATTGTTATGTTTTTCTCCTGGCGTTGTTTCTCAGTTGTTTTCTGTCCCTTGCTAGGTGTATGAGATATGGGACTGCCTACCCATTACATTGGTACAAGCTCCGTCCTTCTTGTACTCAGCCATGGATTTATGCAAGGAAAGGGCTTCAAAGCTCAGGTCCCTCTTTTTGTAGGTTGTTTTCTTCTACTCAGTTTCAGGCTATAGCAAGTGGAATCTGGCTGGAAGAGTTATTAAAAGAATGTGTGAATTCTTCACTGTATACAGACATGAGTTTCCCTTCCTTGTTTCCTCAACAGCTGTGTGCGGCCCTGCCTGATACAGTGCTGCTATGTACTTGCTGCTCAGGGAGCATGAAAACAAAGGGCTGTGCCCAGGGTTTGCACACCTCCAACATCTGGGAAAACAACCTGATGTTCCATCAGAAGGCCAGAACACAAGAGTGACCAGGCAGACTCAGAGCAGAGGTCTAGCCTAGTACCTTACCTCCAACAGTGGCCATAAGTCGATGACTATGAAAGAGTAAGGAACAGGGACAGTTTCTCTTTTCCTTCTGTTAGGGGGTTTGCAAAACAATTAGTCCTCAAGCCTTTATATTGCCATTAATGCTCTGGAACTGTTAGGTCTCTCTTTTCCCTTTCAGCCTTTAAAAGCCCAGCCATTTCCACCTTTCCACCCAGATCTCATAATTTAAGCAGTTTCTGAATTCTTGCAACTCCACATACCAGGATGTGGGAAAATGCCCACCCACTTGTTTGAAACAAACCTGCAAGTGCTGGGGATCTTCCCAAAGGCCTGATTCTCACCATACAGAATGCTAGTCAAAAGTGGGGGTCAGGTAAATGTAGGGGTCCCTGGTCAGAAGTGCTCACAAGTTGTATCATGCTTCTGTAAAGGGGTGCTTTAAAGGGGACACCTACTGGCCCCCCAGCACTGAGGAAAGCAAAGTTACATTCTGTGTCTTATGTTAAGACACTCTTTTACTCTTTCTCAGTATGATTTTTTTTCTTTTTTTCTGTAACATCTTCTACATACTTGTTTTGCAGCTAGCTCACATTTTGGATACTTTTCTGTTGAACTGTCATTTCTTCCCTGGTTTTGTGTACCTGCCTTCTCTATCTGACTCTAGTTTTACTGAGACGATTTTGGAAGAATCCCTCACAGTCCTTCAAAACTCTGTATATATCCTCCGATTTACAGCTCCTCTCAGTTTAATGTATTTGCAAAACTTGATTAATGCACTCTCTGTCCCATTAACGATGAAAATAATTAATATATAAAGCCCAGGGTAGAGCCTTCTGATGTCTGTCCAGCCTGAGAGCAAGAGACTGGTACCCAGTCTCAAAATGATTTTTCAGTAACTTCTGCACCTGCCTGACATTATTTACATGTAGACCATATTTCCTTAGTTTGCTTCTGAGAGTGTCATGTGGGACAGTATCAAAAGCCATACAGAAGTCTACGTAGTTCATCTCTTCTACTTTTTTCCTAATTCACAAGGCTAACTACCTTGCTAAAGAAGAAATTTACTTATAAAGGCAAAGAAGCAGCAATACCCAGTAAAACGTCTCATTATCATCTTTATAAACTTAGAATACATATACAGCTAGATGGATATGTATCCTACCCACCATCCCCAGTTCTCTCATGTTATTTAGCATACATAAAGGAATGGGTGTTCTTGATAAAATATTAATTTCTCTCTCAAGTTTTGTTTGATGTTTTGATTTCTAGAAGCATTTGTAGTTATTTCAGCAAGTCCAGTAGGCCATTTGTTTTATGATTTCATATTTATTTATTCTGTTTACATGGTATTCCTCAAATATTTTCTGTGGCAGCACAAAATATGTCTTATAAAATTGCATTCTCTTATCAAATGACAATAACTTAGGGTTGGAACTTGCCCAGAGGTGAGCAATAGATTGAAACTAGCAGTGTTTAACTTGGCATACAGTGCAAAGCTCTGCACCAAATTAATACTAAATCCATCTTTGATGTATACTTATGCTGTTAGGAGCACTGAACAGCTATATTTACTTTTAACTAAGAAACATCCACTGCAGTTCAATATTTAATGTTACCTATGATTCTAGAAAGCACAAAAAGAATTATTTCTTTATTCTTTAACCAGTAAAAAAAAATCTGGAAAACAGTTTGGGGCACAAACAGATTGCAAAACAATACGGGAATGAAAAGCAATTTCTTGATTTGTGTAGTTCCTTAGTCTTCATATTTTAGCCTAGTAAAAGAAGGCTAGGATTTAATCACTTCTTTAAATGCTTTGAAAAATAGCTTACTGAGCAAAAGAGCTATTATAACTTTTAGCTTCTTCCACTGGCAGCCAACTCAGGGGAAGGGCTGAAACATGACAGAACCGAGTTTACCTCTCACAGGTCCTGGGAAGACAACGGAGATAAGAACTTGGGGCAATGCTGTTCACTATTATGTGGTTGTCCATTGTGTGGAACGTCCACAAAAGGAAGTGGGAAGAGCAGTCGTGCAACTCTCTAAAGTGTAGTTATCAGCCTTCAAAGCGGTTCTGTCAAAGTCTTCTTCTGTGCTAAACCCTCAAGCGTGGGTAGGGGCTGAAGTTGAGCAAGATCAGAGTTCAGAGTCATAAAGACTTCCAGCAGGTGTTTAGGCACCTCTTTCTTCTTAAATGGCAAATGTCTCTGTGTCTAGATAACTCTTGACACAACACAGATCATGAAGACAGTGGGAAGAATGCTGTAGTAAATGGCAAGAATGAATCTTTCTTGCTATGCTAACTCAGACCTTTCTAGAAATCCAGGGAAAAGCCATTTTTTTACATGGATTGTAACATCTTTATTACATGGGATGAGGAATCAGATCACTTTTCACTTGCAGATGAGGAAACCTTCTCCCTAGGGCTGTGATACTACCAGCGGTAGAGACCTTGGAACTGATTAATGGCTGAAAGGACATTAAATATTTGAAAGAACAGAGATGGTCCCATTCACCTCGGGCTTCAAGTGCCTAGCTTAGACACACCATCTTTGAAAAAAGGTAAGAAGGGACTCTCTGTCAGTTAAGCTTTAAAGCTATGGTACAAAGTTTCACCTAACACATCTACTTGCCTCTTT
>JANZLQ010000007.1:26482987-26497486 GCA_026212715.1 Elanus axillaris | reverse complement strand
AGGGGGACGGGGAATGGGGGTTGGGGTCAGTTCATCCCACCTTGTCTCTGCCGCTCCTTCCTCCTCAGGGGGAGGACACCTCACTCCTCCCATGCTCCACCGGGGGGGCCCTCCCATGGGAGACAGTCCTTCATGAACTTCTCTGATGCAAGTCCTTCCCACAGGCTGCAGTTCTTCACAAAATGTTCCAGCGTGGGTCCTTTCTGTGGGCTGCAGTCCCTCAGGCACAGGCTGCTCCAGCATGGGCTTTCCCATGTTGTCATGGCCATCTAGCGAAGCTTCTAGCAGCTTCTGATAGGAGCCATCCCTGTAGCCCTTCTCCTACTACCTGAACCCCACCACACAAACCCAAAAATTCTTTGTAGACCAGTTGTTACAAATGGAGGTGAGCATGTTTCGAGATTCTTAATTCCTTCATCAGCCCCTGACAAGAAGAAGCGTAAACCAGTCTAAAAAGTAGATCAGATCTTGGTATTATATAACTATATGAATATATGAGACTGCTGGAGAAAACAGGACAGTTGTGCCTACTGAGCTGGAAAAAGTCTTAAAAAGGCAAGACATGGTGGCACCATGTATAAGAGAGTAGCAGGAAAAAACATAATGAGGCACAAACCCCATGCTTCTGTTCACTGTTTGATTTTTAGCATGAAGTAGTTACAGATTTTAGTTTTGAGCTGCAGAATGAAATAATCTTGTATGTCTCCCTTGAGGCTGAGGACTGGGAGGTTAGAGACAAAGTTCCTTTATAGATCCTTTGGGGAAACTCATTGCTAGATGGTGGTTGGCTAGATTTGCTCACAGTTTCCAGAAGGGCATTTAGTCACTGAAAGAATGTTTTAGGATAAGCATGTCTGATTCCAGGTATTTTGATGGCTCCACTGGGATAGGGTGTTGATTTTAGTGGTGGTGGAGCTGCTCTGCTATTGTTTGCTTTTGTTGCTTTGATGTGTTCTGGTTTAGCCATTCTTGTTCTGTAAGAATATTTCCTCTGGTGCTGAATTTGGTGAGGTTAGGCATAGTTGAAAATCAGTAAGAAGAGTTCTGAAGATATTTCTTTCAAATTATGATCTTCTTTTAACACATGTTGTGATTGTTTAATGACTTTGAAGATCCCAATATAGACAAGTTAAGGCCTGTGCCATGCAATGTTAGCCAATTTCTTTTTGCCTTGTAATATCTGGTATTCATGGTAATCCTTCAAAGATTCATTCTTTTTTCGGAGAAGCAGTATTCTTCACAGGTTTGTGGTCAACTTCAGCTTAGTGAGATGGATGTCAGAAGGGATTTCTTCAGTGCACTTACAATATTGAAGGGTTTGGCTATACATTACAACCCTTAAGGATGAAAAGTTGTTTGCTGGTGTTGTGGAAGAAATTGTGTTAGTTTGCAGGCTTTCTGTGTTCAATAATTTATAGGTTTGCTATTGTATTAAGTCAGCCACAGAGACCTGAATGTAGATATCAGTTTTACAGCATTCCAGAGACAGTTTGATGGAATGTTCATTAAGTTGAAATGTGTTCCCACTTAAGTATTATTTGGGGGTGGTACATGCTGGTGATAATGCTTCCTGACTCCCTCCCTGTAGCAATTCCTATCATGCTGTGCTAAGGCTGTGAACACTATATGTGTCTCCTTGGTGTTTTGGAAGTTACCACACATGAGAAGATAAGTAGAAGCAACTTCACCTTGCTAAAATTATTTGAGGCAATCAGTGAAATTCTACAGTCATTAGATTGTTGCAAAGCTTTTTCTGAGAACGAAATTTAGGATTTTGAAGAGGACAGACTAGTGCCAAAGCAGAGACCTAGCTGTTTACATAAACTCAAATACTGACTTGTGGAGCGGTATCCTTGTGGAGAGCACTACTGTCAAGGCTGTTCATGAGTTCAGTATTTTCATGTTTGAAGAGAGATTAGCTCTATGTTACTCACTTCCTCTTCATCTTGAGTGTCTCATATTTGGTTTTAGTAGGATTTATTGCACAGTGCTTAAATGTATTCCCCTATTATGTTTCTCTAGTTGTTGGAACATGAGAACAGTTCTGTGTTGAACTGGTCTCTTTTGCAGTAGAGTAAGTGAACTAAATAAATCCACAGGTTTTCTGACAACCTCCTATACTGCATGATCAAATGTATATGATGGCCATAGAACAAAGTGAAAGACTACTGGCATTTTTCATGCAGAAGCATAGGACACAGATGTCTTGTACCTCTTGCCCTGATTTTACCTTCTGTAAGTCCATGTGTACGTTCCTGAAAGGACATTAAAGAACATTATTTTGGAATTCCACTTAAACCCCTCAAATGTCAGTGTGTGAAGGCAGAAATCACCTCTGCAGAGGAGAGGATATTGCCGGTGCTCTAGAGCATAATAGTGCAGAGACTGCACACACTTGTATGTGGGTGTTACCCTCCGCCACTTACCCAAGAGAATGTGATCATGCTTGCCCCATTTTTGCCATAAAATTCCCCCAAAGCAGACAGATCTCTCTGTGTCTCCTCTTCTCACTCTTTCTCATACCCAGGCCAGTCCTCACAGATCATGACTTAGATATGCCCTAATTTTGTATAACCCTAATTTAACTTTGCCGCACGAAATGACTCACTGCCAAATATTGCATCACAGCCCTGCTGAAGTGCTCAAGGAGGACACAGTATGCTAGCAGAGGTCAGGCAGGACTAACCTTCTCATTCCTACCTTTCTTGTCCCGTGCTGGCTACTTGACACTCAGTGAGCTGGATGAAAGTGTAGAGTTTCTAGAGAGGGATTTTTCTGAGAAAATCAACATCAGTGAAAGTCTACTGTGTACAGAAGGGAATTATGCTGTTTGTTCTTTATTCCTCTGTGTTGCCATGTTGGTCTTACACAGAAAGGAACTATCTAAAATCAGCAGTCTAGCTCAAACGTACGAGGACTACAACCTGTCCTCCAGGTTTGTTTATTTTAACCAACATGAGCAGTAACCCTCTCTTGCTGTCTGCTTAGAAAAGCATCTTGCAGTTATTACTGTCACCTCAGAGACCTGACTCTGTGAATTGCCTAAATGGGACAGATGGAGCTTGTCTAAGGCTGTGTTTCATCAGCCCTGTCCTTGGCAGGCCTCCCATAGACATCAGAGCAGACAGTCTGATGCTCTGTGTTTTTGTAAAAAATGAAGGAATGTTGAATTTCATGAAAATTATATTGACGTGCTTATATATGGAAAATAGACTGTCAGATTTAGTAATAAGGAGGTTGCTCTGACCTCATAAACCTTTTGCCTGCCAGGCTGTGAGAGATACCAGCAGCTTACATGACAGAAATACAACTTAAATTGTCAAGGCTGGCAGAAAAAGAAGGGAAAATGTGAAATAATTACTAGCACTGATTGAGAGTCAGTCATGGGTCTTCATTTTCAGACTTCTTACCTGCCTGATGCAAAGTAGTAATTCCAACATAGGTATTAGCCTGGAGGTCCATAACTGCATGATAGCTCTCTGCTTTCCAGGTGCAAGCAGTTTCCACAACTGTAAAGCTGCTAGATAGACACATAGTGAGACAACAATGCAAGAAACCTGTAAAGGCACAAACGGCAGTGAGAAGAACTTGCTTAATTATTTTAAGTTGATCAATGGGCAATATACTTATTTTATAGC
Source organism: Elanus axillaris (assembly GCA_026212715.1). Classification (NCBI taxonomy): domain Eukaryota; kingdom Metazoa; phylum Chordata; class Aves; order Accipitriformes; family Accipitridae; genus Elanus; species Elanus axillaris. The sequence goes on along the minus strand of JANZLQ010000007.1, from coordinate 26,493,848 downwards.
TGCATATTGTTGGTCAACAGCCGGCTGAGGATGAGCCAGCGGTGTGCCCGGGTGGCCGAGAAGGCCAATGGCATCCTGGCTTTTATCAGGAATAGTGGGGCCAGCAGGAGCAGGGAGGTGATTGTCACTCTAAGACAGACATTGAGGTGCTGGAGCGTGTCCAGAGAAGAGCAACAAAGCCGGTGAGAGGCCTGGAGCACAAGTCTTATGAGGAGCGGCTGAGGGAACTGGGGGTGTTTGGTCTGGAGAGAAGGAGGCTGAGGGGGGACCTGGTCGCTCTCTGCAACCGCCTGAGAGGGGGCTGTAGTGAGGTGGGTGTTGGCTTCTTTTCTCAAGTAACAAGTGATAGGATGAGAGGAAATGGCCTCAAGTTGTGCCAGGGGAGGTTTAGATTGGGTATTAGCAAAAATTTATTCACTGAAAGGCTGCCCAGGGAAGTGGTTAAGTCACCATCCCTGGAGGCATTTAAAAGATGTGTAGATGTGTTGCTTAGGGACATGGCTTAGTCATGGACTTAGTAGAATTATGTTAGCAGTTGACACAATGATCTTAAGGGTCTTTTCCATCCTAAATTTTTCTAAAATTCTATGATTCAAACTCTTCCATCACCAGAACTGTTCGCATTTATTAGCTAAGATCATTCTTTGCATTAAAAATATCTCTTAGTCAAAGCACAATGGTTATAGGGCAAACTTTTGGCTTTGATAATATATGAGATTGGACTAGAGAGTGGAACATTCCAGTCAATTTCTGAATTTGCGAATAATGGAACACATCCTCGTTGCTGCGCTGGGGAAAAGCTGTTAATAGCTAGCTAATCTGTCAGAAAACTTATTTCCCTTGTGAGAAGAGTGCTTTACTTTCAGTAGTCTTGCTAAAAGTTTCCCTTTTTCATCCTTTCTCTCAAGGTAATAAATACAACTATCACCTTGATTGAGTTAGCAATGTTGTTATCTTAAGAACAATTAGATAAAAGAGAAAGGAGGAATTCTGCCAGTAAAAGCACCTTCCAGTGAGTCTTCCCTATTTTTTGTACCTAGTGCAATACCAAAGGAAAGCTTGGTGGAAGTAAAGATCATGACATTCAGAAGCAAATTTTAGCCAACTGCTGATTTTTGTGTTACACAGATATATGATGGAGTGCATACAAATACGCTCCAGAAGCAAAAACTTCTTGAGAAATGACTGCGCTGGACTCTTGCACAACTATTAAATGCCCTCACTGTTTGGACAGTAAAAGACTCAGCTTTTAAACCCACTTGCCTTTATCATCAAGAATTCATATCCACCATCCAAAAAATTATGAACAAGTTTTATAGTTTATGTCTATGGCTTAAAAGCTTTTGTCTTCCACGTTGGCTCCTTCTACAACAATCTGGCTGACTACATCTTCCTGTGCCTCGTGAATTTCAAGGAGAAAAATTCCAAGGACTTTGGTTTCTCAGACTCTTTTTATTCTCCTTTTCCTTTCTATGAAACAACTTTGAGGACCTCGTGTCAGGCTTCTCTTCTTCCTTTAATTCTTCCAGATATTTTTTTACTTTTCTTTAAGATGTTTCATATTTTTTTCTATTTTTTTTTCTCAGCTCCTATTTTATGCCACCTCCCCCAACTAAAACAGCTCATGCTGCCAATTTCACACAGATACCTATAACCAGCTTTTTCTTTACAAATAAACAATCATATGCCCTATAGCATTAACATGTAGGAGTGGCTGTACAATAAACATAATCATGCATTTAATGGGGAGGGGAACCTTTCATAAGGTTGTCTTTATTAGAGAAGAAATCTTTACCTTAAGTATTTAAGTGACTGTCTTGGGATTAATAAGGTGTTTTCCACTTGGGTATACAGCTCAGTCTGTATCTCATTTCTAAACAGATATTGTAATTTTTTCCACATATGTCATGACATTCATTTTTTGTTCATATCTGGTGGATGTCTGGTAACTACTTAGAAATCTCAAGTTCACCAGTATCTTCACATTATAACAGTATTTCCCACAGACAAAATAATATGCATGATTTTGCTGTCTAATTCAGAGAGTGCTGATACTGTTTCCATGTCCTGGATGCATACTTCATATTGCATAGATTTTTTTTTTAACCTAACACAGCAGGTGCTAATGTATAAACTGTTCCCAGCTCTCAGTAGATTTTACTACAAAAAAAGCCTGTTGCTTTTTTTTTTACCCCCCAACACTAGCATAAACCTTGCAAAGCACAGGGAACAGTTTCATTTTAAGGCCATGAAACAAAGTGCAATAAACTCGAAGGCATAATGTGTTCCAGGGTTTGTAATCAATGCATCAAACTTTGTTTACTGCCATAGCCCTTTTCAGTCAATTTTTTGTTAGTTTTCTCCTAATGGCCTCCAATCTGTGAAAATGCTTAAAAGCAAAGAGATGCAATCTGATATAAAAAAAATCTGCACTTCAGATCTTCCTGTTGGGTTTGTAGTTTCATTAGAATGGAAATTCTCTGAATGGTTATGTCACTTTTGGCAATGTTTTGCCTAATTTTGATGAGTAAAAATGAATAAACTCATTTTTCTTCCAAAAGGTCATATCTGCTCACTGGTTTTTCATTTTGGTGGTGAGGTGGCAGACACTTGGGGGAACATCTTCTCCATAACATTGACACACTTCTTTTCATCTTAGGGAAACAAAAGCCACTGTTAAAAGGATTGCACTTCATGCAAGGTATACAATGTAATTTTCATGCTTGTTCCCTTTCAATAAGATACATGAATGCCCACTTTCTAGGGCAAATTGTAAATGTGTCAACTGCAGCCTTGAAAATGTCAGAGAATTACAGTAACATCAAATATCTGCTTAAAGATGTTTCTGTATATTCATCCATCTCTTCTTGGGTTTTGTAGCTCTACCACTATAAATTGTCTGTCTGTCTGTGATGCATATGAAGTACAGATTTCTGGAAGTGAGACCTCTTCCTTAAGTAACTGCAGAGAGGATCATGAACACAAAATATTGAGCTGATGTAAAGGAATGCATTTCCTTGAAAGGCAAAATTGTTCTTAATGTTGTTTCTCCACATATTTTGGTCTGATCTCCAAAGGCAGATTTGTTCCACAGTAATGGTGTAACAAGAAGATTCACTTGCTTATTGACATCAGACATCACACAGGGGAATCATTTTACTTGGAGGCAACCCAATCTGAATTTCTTGCTCTGTCTTTTTCTGAGGCCTTCTATTGACTATAAAATTGTAGAGTATTCTTCCTGGACTTCAAAAGTGCATTTGAAGCCAGGAGAGAAAATGATGCAGTGAACCTCTTAGGAACAGACTCAAAAGACAGACACCAATACTAGTGTTATTTCACCCTCATTTTTTGAAGTGTCTTTCAAATTACTGGCCACATTCTTCCATGATGAAGAGCTTTGCTTTACATCAGCCTTAGCAAGAAACTGGAAACCCTAAGAATCCCATCAAGTACCTAAATACCTCTTAAAGCATATCCCTGTTCGTCTTTTCACATGTTTTTTCTGAATTTCTGCAACACATGTGAGATGCAAGAGTAGTTAGAATGATGCTAGTGATAAAATCCAAGTGTCTTTAATTTTGAATGTCTCTGTGGGACAGGGTTTGTTTGCATCATTAAAAAAAATGCTGGGGAATAATGAGTAAAGATTAAATTATTAATAGTATTTTTATTAGGAAATGCCAACTTGAATTTAGTAGTTGTGAACTGTACTCTGTACATTTTTCTTTAAAAAAACACCACAACGGTTTATCTACTTCTTTTAATATTCATGGTTAGAGTATAGTTCTCCCATATCACTAGAGTGAGTTGATACATGGATTCCAACTTTCTTGGGCCAGCAGTTCCTAGGTGACAGAGATGGTACAACTTGCCCTCTTTTATATCCACTTCTCTAGTTCAAGTGCAATGGCTGGCACAAATCACTGTGGGTGTCTTTCTGACAGCATACCTACATATTGTATAACATAGACAGCAAATAAGATCAACAGTTTGTCAGAGAAACACAGAGCACTCCCACAAATCATCTGAGAGAAAAAAGCTGCTTTATCAACTTCAACCATAGGTTCATTTATCCAGCAACTTGCCTCTGAAAGCAGTCAGTAGCAAATGTTTAGGGAATATGTATGAGAAATGCAGCACATGTAGAGCATTCTTTTCTCCAGGTCCTACCTTTCTAGGGTGAAGCAGTCTGCTGTTCAGATGCTTCCTTGGCCAAAAGGTGCATTTTGATCAGTGGGTGTAACAACAGTGGGAGGACCAGTTCTCCATCAGTTTGTCTTATTCTGCTTTCTGACACATTTCTATTTCTCACTTCCCCTGCATCATGTGGCAAAGAGACATTGGAACAGGCTGCCCAGGGAAGTGGTTGTCACCATCCCTGGAGGTGTTCAAAAAGCATGTAGACAAGGTGTTCCAAGAAATGATCTAGTGGGCATGGACAATGTTTGGACTCAATGATCTTGAAGGTCTTTTCCAACCTAAATGATTCTATGATTCTATGAATTCAACAGCTTGATGGTGTATGGTTGGGGAAATCTATTTCCTCAGTCTTTATTTTTAGACTTTTTTCTTGTTTTGTGCTCTCTAGATTTTAAGCTTTGCTTCTAAACAAAACATGATGATACTTGCACGTCACCTGAAAGTGTTAGGAAAGTCTCCTTTCCTACCTAACACTCGTAGGTCCACAGAGACATATTGCCTGATTTCTAAACAACCCCAACCTGGTTTATGAAGACAAGTTGACTATTCCCCCATCTTTTTCTTTTTTACCCCTTCCATCTCCAAAAGTGTCAATAAAATTTCTTTACATGCCTGAAGAAACTGCTAGAGATTTGTTCACATTCTCTTTTTTGTATAAGGAAGTGAAAAATTATGTACTTCCTTGAACAATACAGTAAAGAGCACACTTACTGTTAGTAAATTACTTCTGCCTGATAGCTAGTATTGTTCCACCAGACTTCATCCTTTTTTTTTTCTAAAAACTGTCTTCACAACATACCTCCTAGTTACAAGTAATCTTAGAAGGAAAAGGATTCCAAATTCTGTCTTATTATCTATAGATGCACTTTATGGTTTCCTCTAAACAATTTTCAGCTTCTGAAAGTTACAGAAGCTGCACATAGACAACTTCTCTATGTTTTTAAAGCACATAAGCAAAGCATGAACCTGAAGGTCAAAGTGATTTTATAACTATATAAAAGAAAACTGAAATAAAGAGGCAAGGCTGCTACTTTATTTTCAAAAATAAAATTAAATGGCACACAAGTATTCCCACAATACATCACTGCCTTGAAAGCACAAAGCTTTTTGTAGCTGTATGATAACAACTTCTGGTAATAAAAGCAAAAAACTGTACTGTTTTTGCAGATGACTTTAAGCCATGGCCACCAGATATTAAAAATATAAAAAATCTGAAAATCCCCTATTGTGCTAACAAGTGGTGATTCACATGAAGACCACATTGTTCATTGTTATCCAAGACCAATTAATTTTCTGAACCTAGCACACAATGTCTCTGTGTAGGAGATTCAGTCAATGCCATTATAAAGTTATCCAAGACTGACTCATTTCCTAATTCTTCTCTCAGTACACAAAGGATATTCCACTACATCTTGAAAAAAGAAATAGCAGAGAAGCAAATGTAGGAAAATGTATTGTATTTTCCTATGACCTGTTATTGTATGACCGGTCCTCAAGAGTCCAGAGCAAAATATTTTACAAGGCCTGTTCAACACTGGTCTGGAATACAGCTGTGCAAAACTTCTGTTGTAAAACCTCCAGGCCTAACCAGAGGCTGAGGTTTCCATGAAACACCAAGAGCTCTGGTTTGACTCTCTGATGTAGGAAGTTTGTGCTCTGAGAAAGTGGATGCCACGAGAAGACAGGCAGTCGCAGAACTTCTGGACATGTTCAGCAGCTAAAACCAACCACTGCTCTGCTGGAGGCTGGAGATTTCTATCAACTTGTCAAAGTGGAAGTTAAGCCCTTTTTTAAATGTGGTTGAAACAGAGGACTAGGGTCGAACTTCTGAGGGTAGGCATTCATCTTCTTAGGAGCCAAACTACCATCACAGTGTCGTATCTGGTCAGCCAATGCAGAGAAGGGACTGCATTTAAGCAGGGCCCTGTGTGACAAGGGACAATGTTGGATATGATCTCAAAAGTCATGAGTGTTTCTAGCTCTCTCTGCAGAGAACTCTTCCATTTGCAAAGTTAAAGCAATCAGGAGTGAAGATATCAAACTGCAATAGGGGTTTGGTTTGGGCAAAAATCCATGTAGTCTTAACTTGGCTTCTGAAAAGACAGCTTCTTCAATTTGGATGTGCAAGTCAGCTTCCTATGGAGTGTGGGCAAGACATTGCCATTTTACTTGGTATGGGAAAGTAAGTGACTGTTCCCCTTTGGGACTGCAAGCTCTGAACAGCTCCTTGGATCTCAGAATGGATGGTTGTAGTCCCTGTGGGAAGTATATCTCAGTCCCTGTTTTACCCCCTGCATTTGCAGGGTGCTCTAGCAAAGCCTCCCTCCATATCACACACATGCACACATGTGGTGTCAGTAGAGCTGGTAGGTTTGAAGACAAAACCTCTGTGAAGGAAAAGAAATATTTTGGGGGGGGAAGCTGCTGTTTCAGGCTCTTTACAAATCCTGGAAGACACTACCATGTTGTTTATGCTTTAATTCTATAGTTCATTTTTTCTTGACAGCTGAGCAAGCTAACAACATGATTGTATTGAAATGGAAGCTGCGGTGCTGAGATTGTGGGGTGACTCCCTTCGCACAAGTTGTGTACTGGCTATGCTGTTTCCCACACCAGCCCGTCCAAGGTCTGTTCCTTCATAGTTGAGGATGCAATTGTGTTAAGTGAGCTGGCCCTCCTGTAAACCTTCAAAAACTCTTCCATAATGTCTTAGCCTGGACTATTCAGGCTAGCACGTGAAGTGAAGACGTGTTTGCTGTCTAAAGGACAGCCTGCAGGGCACATTTAAGGTCAACAGTATGAAAAGAGTGTTTGTGCTCTAATAAAAATGTCTTCAAATAGCTGCCAGGTCTCTCCTGCACCTTTATGCCTGAGGACAGTTTCTGAAGGGATTCCATTTGCCAGTTCCTTAAATAACTGAAAGTTCACTTTCCTAAGATTTAGGGCTTTGACTATACTTTTTACCTAGCCTATATGCCTCAAGATCATGAAATCCACCAGGGCATGATCACTGCAGGCCAGGCTACCACCAATCTTGACCTTTCCAATAAGTTCCTATGCATTGGTGAGCAACAGGTTTAATAACACATCTCCTTTGGTTGGGCTTTCTGTCACCTAGATTAGAAAGTTATCCTCAGTGCACTCCAAGAGTTTCCTATATTGCTTGCAGCTTGCTGGGTCACTTTTCCAGCAAATGTCAGGGTGGCTGAATTCCCCTGGCAGGATCAGAGCCTGCGAGCATGATGCTTCTTGTAGTTGAGGTAAGAATGCTTTACCACCATCTTCCCCTTGATCAGGTGGCCTGTAGTAAACATCAACCATGAAGTTTCCTTTTTTGGCTTGGTCTAATAATTTTCACCCATAAGCTTTCAACCTGTGCATCGCTGTTTTTCAAAGAAAGTTCTGTGCAATCAATACATTTTTTAACATAGAGGGAAACAACCCCACCTTTCCTTCCTTGCCTGTCCTGCCTGAACAGTTTATAGTCATCAACTGTAGTGCCTCAATCACATGATTCAACCCACCAAGTTTTGGTGACAGTGAAACTTGTGATCACAGCTTTCCAGCTGCACGATGTCTTCCAGTTCCGTCTGTTAACCATGCTGCATGCATTGGTATAGAGATGCTTCAATTTCACCATTGACTCACCTTTTGGTGGAACTTCTTTGGAGAGTTGGGGGGCATTCCTTACTACTCTGGTAGGTGCACTCATCCACCCTGCTGTCTGTGAGTGCACAAATGTCATGGCTTTGGAACCCACCCCCCAAGTTCATTAGTTTAAAAAGTTCTAATGGAGTTGGTTTGTAAGCAGTAAAAGCCCATGTTTGATTTTTTAGTTGCTCAGGTTGGCAACACTACTTCATTTCACCAAAGGTTGTTGTCTGAAAAGATTCTCTTTTAGGTATGTAATGCATTTCTTTAGGAAAATTACCCATTTTCAGTACAGTTGAAGTCATGCAGTTCTGACACAGTGTACCTGTGTAACAGAAATTTTGTGATGCTTGGGTTTTTTTCTGAAATATTTGGATTCTGGAATTTAATGATAAAATGAGAGTCTTTTGTTTCTCATTAGGGGAAAGGTAAAATTTCTAGCTCTTATTGACAGAAAGGGATGTTGCAAAATATGACCTCCCATTCCTGAAAGAACTTGAAGGAATATAAAAAGAAGAATGATAGTTAAGTAATTGATACAGCTTCTATATCATCTGATTAGGGCAATACCATCTAATATCTCAGAAAGTGTCTAGCAGAGATACATATCTGGGGACAGGCAAAAGCAGGTTGGCTGAGACTTATGATTTTGTCATAACAAATACTAAGTATGGAAGAAGATAGAGAAGGTGGAAGAAGGATTATTGATGCTTTTGGCTAGGTTTATGTCTGCCAAAAGTTACTACAGTGCTCATTCTGGCTGCTTCCGATCAAGTCATCCTGAAACCAGTTCACTGGCATGATCTCCCTGCTGTCGCACAAAACTCATACAGTTTGTCTTAAGCCCAGCTTTGAAGATGACTGTGAAGACCCCTAAACAGACCTGTCAATGACTGTTTATGCTGGCATTAAATTTGCTGTGGAGATTTTTTTCTGTAAAAAGCACCACATTTTTTTTCTTGTTGTTTCAAATATTAATGATAAATTCAATGTTTTTCAGAGGGGCCTGTGACAGCCAAGGGAAAAGAGCAAGAAGCTAGAAAAGGTACAAACAAATGTCAAAATTGCTTTGTTATGTAACATCAGTGTTATTGCTGTCATGCTTTTAGAGGCCATCCTGACATGTCACATTGAGAGGTGAAGTTGTTTGTTTATTTACTCCTTGCAGAGGAATGTGATTAGCCCTTCAGCCAGCAACTATGCCAACTAAACTTGCACACTGTGGTTAGTGTTCCTGGGAAATTAAGTCCAGAGGTCAAAGTGTACGTATATGTATGTGTGGATAACATGGAGCGGAGCGGGTTGTGGGGCACAGGCAAGACTGTTGGCACAGCTTTGAGATACAGTGGTGCTAATTCTAGTAAGCTAGGTAATAGTTTCTTTATGAAATTAAATTTACCTTGGAATACTTGATTTTTGCATTGCATCTGCATGATGAGTCTCAGCAGCACTGTGAAAGGAGGTGTTTCAGGTGCCAGCTCTAGACCTTGGTCTAGATCCTCTGCCAGGACTAATTTCTCTTATTATGGAACAGCCTACCCTGGTGGAACAAGGCAGAACAAATGAGATCCCCAAATGTTGGAAATTCCTGATGAATTTTCATTTAGCATCTTCGTAATAATTCAGCTCCTCCTGCTGCATCTGTGAGAAGAGAGACACTACCTCTTAATAACAAATGACTGCTTATCTTGGCCTGTGGTTTAGGTTGTGGTTTTGGACATTAGTTTCAGGACTGGCAGTGCTGTTGCATAGGCAGATATGCACGGCATATTTGACTTTGATTACATAAAAACCTGATCGATTTTTCTCCAAAATTCATGATTTTATGTGGTGGTGTTGCTTTGGAACTAAGATCTGCAGTGAAGACATGGGTTCTATGATGAAAATACAGTCTCAGCAGCAGACTAGAAACTGTGGAGGTTTTGCATGGCTTTCAAAAGTGCAAAGTGATAGGGACAACATTTTTTACACAGAATGGTTATCTTTGACCCAGTGTGCACTCCTTACTCAGAGAATAAGAGTTCTGTTCCTGGTCATGTTGAAATTAGGCTTTGTGATTCAATTAGGTTTGATAGGAGATCTCTCTGAGAAGCAGTAAGAAATACGGCTTTGTGTGATGGCTGTTAAATTCACAGCCATGGAGGGAGAGAGGTGAAAGGAATTTGAAGCTATTTTTGTCCCCTTAGAATTTCAATATCTGATCTAAATCTTTTCCTATTCTAAATATATTAGATTATCTTGTCTTCATGGGAAAATGAAGGATTTCTTACATGCTTTTGCTATATTGCCTAAGTAAATGAGCTTTCTATCATCCAGTAAAATCTGCTTTGTGCTGGGTCAACATGCTGTTGGACTGAGATATTAAGTCTATATTGCCCCGGCTTTTATAACTGGGGAGAGGATTGATGTAAGAGAGAGCTTCAAAAAAGTTACAGGTCTCTCAGGACAAGATTCCAAATACATCCTAGGATCTGAACAAAATACAGCTCCAGCACGGACTCCACATTGATATGCAGGGAAACACAGGCTCCTCTGTGTTTGGTAGCTGAGTCCTCTGGCTGACGCCCATAGAGCTGCAAGAGAGAAAATCAGATTAAGCTTTTTCTTGTTCCTGGGTTGCGTTGTAAAACTCTACCATTGGGACTAATTTTCAATGTAAAAATTGTTCAGATTTATTTCACAGAAGATTCTAGCTTTCTGTAGAAAATGCAGAAGATTCTGTGTCTGTTCAAGAAATCAAATTACCATAAATATTATATGCATTTTTTTAGTAAAAAAGTGGCAACTTTGATTTGGCACTGGGAGTTAGTATACATGTGACTTAAGCAGTTATTATTGTGGGCTAGACACTCACATGATGTATCCCATCATGAGATACACAGTTGAGAGAGTATTGGGTTTGTGTGGTGGGGGTTTGGTAGTGAGATGGGCTGTGAGAAGCTGCTGGAAGCTTCCCCGGCTCCAAGCCGGACCCGCCTCTGGCCCAGGCCGAGCCCCTCAGTGACGG
>JANZLQ010000007.1:26446664-26482525 GCA_026212715.1 Elanus axillaris | reverse complement strand
GGAGGAAGGAGCGGCAGAGACAAGGTGGGATGAACTGACCCCAACCCCCATTCCCCGTCCCCCTGCGCCGCCGGGGGTGGGGGGAGGAGGTGGAGAGAAAATTGGGAGAGGGGCTGAGCTGGGAAGGAGGGAGGGGTGGGGGAAGGTGTTTTAATATTTGGCTTTATGTCTTATTATCCTGTTTTGATTTGATTGGTAATAAATTAAATTGATTTGGGTTTTTTCCCCCCAAGTCAAGTCTGGTTTTTGCCCATGACCATAATTGCTGAGTGATCCCTCCCCATTCTTGTCTTGACCCACAAGCCTTTCATTATATTTTCTCCTCCCCATCCCACCTGGGGGAAGAGTGAGTGAGCGGCCACATGGTGCTTCATTGCCAGCTGGTCTTAAACCATGTCAGAGAGGAAGAGAGATTAGGATATGAGATGTCATGGGAGACAAAATCTAACCTTTGGGACCAAAGCTCCTGTGAGGTTCCTTGTAGTACTTCAGAAAAGATCTAAATGGAAATTAGCTGAAACAGTCAATGTTTTCTTTTCTCAGCCTCATGATTGTTGGGGGAGGTGCTTAGCAATGAGACAGGCTGGGAACAAGGTCTTCTGTGTGTTTCAACCATCCTCCGATCACCAAAAGGACCTCTGAAATATCCAAGTCATGGACAACAGCCAGAACTGATATGGCCAGCGAAGGAATCGCATCACTTCCTAAAAATGAAAGCCTTCTGTCATTGTCATAATTGCCAATGCCATTGAAATTGCCCTGGCTCTATTTAATCCTTATAGGTTTCCCCACTCCTCATTTCTAAATTGCCTTTTTTGCCTTTTATGCTAAAGCTAAAGGCACTTTGAACTTTGCACTTTGCACAGTGAGTTATGAGACACTTTAAATTGAGGTGTATTGAAGGATAGTTTACCTCTGGCTCTCACAGATTTGATCTGAGATTTGTTCCATAAGCTGCAGCAGAGTGAGAAATTTGCAACTTAAAAGGATTGAGTTATATTTATGTTCTGACAAATCCTCAACTGTAATAGACTGAGAAATGTTTTATCTCTAGCACTTGCACTTTGCTCTGAGATTTGCATCGTTTAAAGGGGACTGAAATTGCTCTGCACTTGTAGCTTTTCTCTCTCTGATAAATGACTTGAGTTTCTGAGATCTTAGATGAGTGCCACAGTGAGGAAACATCAAAAATTAATAATATTTTACTTTCTGAGAAACAAATAAAATGCTGACCTCTTTTCATTCAATATGCACCAATAGAGTCATCTGGAAAGGGAAACGCAGTACAACCTTAATTTGAGGGATGGTGTGCTAGCGAGATCCTTCAGTCTGCCTTCTCAAAGGAGGTAGGAGATGGAGATCCATGTGGCGGTAAAGATGCAAGGGCTATTGATGTGTTAGAAACCACGGAATCACTTGAGAATGGTCACATAGGAATTAGGGCTTCTCCCCACAAAAAGGTGGTGGGATCAATAGCCCAACGAGAGTTCATCTACACCAATGCACGCAGCATGGGCAACAAACAGGACAAGCTGGAAGCCATTGTGCAGCTGGAAAAATATGATATAGTTGCAGTCAAGGAAATACGGTGGGATGACTCACACAACTGGAGTGCTGCAGTGGATAGCTACAAAATCTTCAGAAGGAATAGCCAAGGAAGGAGAGGCAGTGGGGTAACCCTGTATGTTAGGGAGTGTTTTGACTATCTAGAGGCAGATGGTGGTAACAATAGGGTTGAGGGTTTATGGGTGAGAATCAGGGGGAAGGCCAACAAAGCAGATATCATGGTGGAAGTCTATTACAGACCACCCAACCAGGATAAAGAGGCAGATGAAATATTCTGTAAGCAGATGGGAGAAGGTGTTATTACCAGATGTCTGCTGGAATTACAATACAGCAGAGAGGAAACAGTCTAGGAGGTTCCTGGAATGTGTGGAAGATAACTTCCTGACACAGCTGGTAAGTGAGCCAACTAGGGAAGACACCCCACTGGTCCTGTTGTTTGTGAACAGAGAAGGACTTGGGGGTGATGTGATGGTTGGAGGCCATCTTGGGCATAGCAGTCATGATAAAATAGAGCTTTTGATTCTTGGAGAAGTAAGGAGCAGGGTTAGGAGGACTGCTACCTTGGACTTCCAGAGGGCAGACTATGGCCTGTTTAGGGGTCTGGTTGACAGAGTCCCTTGGGAGGCAGTTCTGAAGGGCAAAGGAGTCCAATAGGGCTGGACATTCTTCAAGAAGGAAATCTTAACTGTGCCATCCCTATGTGGCAAAATACAAGCTGATGGGAAAGACCAGCCTGGCTGAACAAAGAGCTTTGGCTGGAACTCCAGAAAAAGAAAGAGAGTTTATGACCTTTGGAAGAAGAGGCAGGCAACTCAGAAGGACTACAAAAATGTTGTGAGGTTATGCAGGAAGAAAATTAGAAAGGCCAAAGCCCAACTAGAACTTAATTTGCTGAAATGCAGAGGCATGACCCAATTTCTCAGGATGACAACAGGTTTGCTGATTGCCAGGTCAGCATTAAGGTGAAACAAAACCAGGGATCCTTTAACTCACAAAACTCAACTTTTATTCACTCAGAACAAGAATTGGCATGCTCATCACCAAAACTGGTATGCTCACAACAACAACTGGCATGAAACTGTCAGTAAATTGTGTAACGTGCTAACCACACATCACCAAACATATACTACAGGCCTCGTTTATTCAGGGATCAGTTCAGGGCAGACAGTAAGGAGAGCCCTTCCGTTGAGTCACGAGGTTCGGAGCAGACCCCCTCGCGTTCCCGACTCCCTCTCAGAGAGAAGCCGAGGGGCGGCTGGATCCACTCCTAGTCCCAGACTTGGTCAACAGTTTATGTCGAAAGGGATGAGGTATAGGGATTACAGAAGAGAGAAAGAGAGAGAGAGAAAAGAAAGATTTCACCAGTCCTGGGTCCAGTGTTGGTTCAGTCAGCCAAGGGTTCCCATTCTGGTGGGCTTGCACATGTGGGGCTTCAGTTTGTATCCTTTTATCACCCTTGTCCCTCCTTCAGGTGGGCACTCAAAGTCACTAGGCTAACTAGGTGTCATGAGCAGTTTGTGAGCCTTTGGGAAATGGGTCAGTGGGCTTGGGGGTCATTTGGGGAGTAACTTCGCCTTCCCTGCAGGTGTGATCTTTGCCACGCATGGTGAGCTTCCCTGCTCAGCACATCAGAACAGCACATCAGAAGAGGAAATTGTGCACCCTCTGGCATGCCCTCCCCCTCCTGTTGCTGATCTGTGCTGATTGGCTTCTTTTCACCTGTGCTTCCTTGCTAGGCAGCGTTCGTTGTTATGTAGAGTTCGTCATTAAGCAGAACTTGTCCCATCACAATGTTTGAGACATTATTAAGTCTCTCAGTCTCTCATATACAGTAAAAGACCATAAAAAATGTTTCTATAAATACATAAGCACAAAAGGAGGGCTAAGGAGAATCTCCATCCTTTATTGGATGCAGGGGGAAACATAGTGACAAAGGATGAGGAAAAGTATGAGGTACTTAGTGCCCTCTTTGCCTCAGTCTTTAATAGTAAGACCAGTTGTTCTCAGGATACCCAGCCCACTGAGCTGGAGGACAGGGACAGGGAGCAGAATGAATTCCTCATAGCTCCAGGGAAAAAGTTTAGTGACCTGCTGCACTACTTAGACATACACAAGTCTATGGGGCCAAATGGGATCCACCCAAGGGTACTGAGGGAGCTGGCAGAAGTTCTCACCAAGCCACTTTCCATCATTTATCAGCAGTCCTGGCTAACCAGGGAGGTCCCAGATGACTGGAGGGTAGCAAATGTGATGCCCATCTACAAGAAGGGCTGCAAGGAAGATCTGGGGAACTACAGGCCTGTCAGTCTGACCTTGGTGCCAGGAAAGGTTATGGAGTGGATCATCTTGAGTGCCATCACATGGCACATACGGGACAACCAGGTAATCAAGACCAGTTAGTATGGGTTTATGAAAGGCAGGTCCTGCTTGACTAACTTGATCTCCTTCTGTGACAAGGTGACCAACTTACTGGAAGAGAGATAGGCTGTGGAATTTGTTTACCTGCATTTTAGTAAAGCCTCTGGCCCTGTTGCCCACAGCATTCTTTTGGAGAAACTGGCTGCTCATGGCTTGGATGGGCATATTCTCCACTGGGTAAAAAACTGGCTGGATGGCTGGCCCCCAAGAGCTGTGGTGAATGGAATTAAATCCAGTTGGTGGCCACTCACAAGCGGTGCTCTCCAGGGCTCAGTACTGGGGCCAGTTCTGTTTAACCTCTTTATCAATAATCTGGATCAGGTCGTCAAGTGCACCCTCAGTAAGTTTGCAGATGACACCAACTTGGGCAGGAGTGTTGACCTGCCTGAAGGTAGGAAGGCTCCTCCGAGGGATCTGGACAGGCTGGATGGATGCACTGAGGCCAACACCTACGAGATACAACAAGGCCAAGTGCTGGGTCCTGCACCTGGGTCACAGCAACCCCATGCAGCACTACAGGCCTGGGGAAGAGTGGCTGGAAAGGTGCCGGCAGAGAAAGACCTGGGGGTGCTGGTCAACAGCCGGCTGAGGATGAGCCAGCAGTGTGCCCAGGTGGCCAAGAAGGTCAATAGCATCCTGGTTTTTATCAGGAATAGTGGGGCCAGCGGGACTAGGGAAGTGATTGTCACTATAAGACAGACATTGAGGTGCTGGAGCGTGTCCAGAAAGGGGCAACGGAGCCGGTGAAGGGTCTAGAGCACAAGTCCTGTGAGGAGCAGCTGAGGGAACTGGGGCTGTTCAGTCTGGAGAAAAGGAGGCCAAGGGGAGACCTTATCGCTCTCTGCAACTACCTCAAAAGGGGTTGTAGTGAGGTGGGTGTTGGCTTCTTTTCTCAAGTAACAAGTGATAGGATGAGAGGAAATGGCCTCAAGTTGTGCCAGGGGAGGTTTAGATTGGGTATTAGCAAAAATTTATTCACTGAAAGGCTGCCCAGGGAAGTGGTTGAGTCACCATCCCTGGAGGCATTTAAAAGATGTGTAGATGTGTTGCTTAGGGACATGGTTTAATGGTAGACTTGGCAGGGTTAGCTTAACAGTTGGATGATGATCTTAAAAGTCTTTTCCAACCTAAATGATTCTATGATGCTAATTATCAGCAGTCTCCATCTTTGCAAAATCTAGAGCTTGTTCATTCTGCCATAACTGTTTTTGCTGAGAGAATGACTGGTATTAAATCAAAACCAACTGAATCCCATGATAATTTTACTATATAAATCAAGATGTGCTGGCCAATATTTCAGGAGCTGTATGTCTCAGATTAACTTGTAAATATGCACAGAGGAAATTAAGACATCCGCTACAGGTGATAAATGACCTCCAGAAAATGTTGATGTAATTCTGCCACAACACTGAAAGAGTAGAAAATAGTGAGGATTTTATTCTTGCTGAGTCTGCATGTAGTAATGAATGTGTCATCTTCTTTTACACATGCAACATTTAAAGAGGGCAATGTAGTGTTTAATGGAGGATGTAATTAAGGATAAATCAAGCAATTCAGCAACGTTAGTTGCTTGTGTGCACCTTGAAGCTCTGAGAAAAATGCACAGATAATGCAAGTTGTTTTTCCTTGTGGTGCTTTCATGAGCTTAAAATAGCTCTGACTACCATTTTAAGACTTGAAGGATGCTGCAGGGATACATGTAATTGTCTTACAGTCCTCACTTTTGATTACCAATTTTGATCAACCTGCAATTACAGCAGCAAAATAATTGGTAGCTGTTAACAGGAAACAGTGGATCTTTTGTTTGGATTAAAGCCATTGTCATAATACAGAGCCCCTGCTTTGGCAAGTATATGGGGGAATGACTATAAGTTCCCCTTCAGTTTTGGCCACTTGCCCCTATTAGCTTTCTATGTTCAAATAAATACCAAAAGGTGTGATAATTATGTGGCTTAATACCACTAATGCTGCAACTCTGGGTTAACTGTCTAGGTGAGGTAATAGACCACATGACTAGAAATAGCATCAAGGCCTTCATTGTCACTTTGCTAATGAATGCCATAATTGTGTCCAGAATATAAGAAACCTCATGAAAGAGGAAGCAGAGGTGAAAAGGCCAAAGTGGAAGCCCCATGAGAATCTCCAGTAAACCTTGGCTGCATTAAACACCCACTGCTGGAACCATACTGCAAAGATGAGCTGTGCAAATGAAGGGGTTTTCAGGCTTCCATGGTTGTGAAGAGTTATCTGCAAAGGATTATCATCTGATCAGGCTCTCCCATGCTATCCCACAAAATCATCTTAGGCAAATCCACCTGCTTCTTTCATGCTTCAGGTTTCCGTCATGTAAAATCGTGGAGTTCTTCATGTGTTGTGCTATGATGTGAAGGTCTATTAAAGCTTTATGCAGACAGCCCCAGACTTCTAAAGGAACTTCAGTTCTCTGGGAAGTGATCAGGACACAAACTATGCTCGGGTTTAGTCTGAAGGCAGAAAATACCTACAAAATGTTTGTTTGCAGTGATGTCAGTGGTCTGGGTCAACCAAGAACAAGCTGCTCAATGGAACAAGTGGTCAGTATAATGAGCAGGTTTTGTGCAAAAAGCAATAAAATCAGTGACCATCCTGACCTGCTCTTTCACTCAGAGCAAATGCTACTGAGCCTTGCCTTGTGTTTCCAGACTGCTGAAGGCTTTTGAGAACCCAGCTCCAATTGTGAGTCCATCTGAGTATGTGGGTCTAGGTTATGGGGAACTTGCTTGATTTCAGGAAAGCAGAACAAACCACAGATGGAAGGGCCAGTCACCAAAAATAGCTTGAGACCAAGAAAAAGAGATCAGGGAAGACAAAGGGGCAACTGCAGGAAATCGGAGACATTCATACACAGACGCCAGCAAAAATTGGAGAGGGAGAACCTTAATGCGGGGGGGGAGGGTGGGGCGTGCTTTTGTGGAGATGAAAATGCTAAGAAACAACATGAAGACAATAGAAGGTCTTCTGTGCTTTGGAGGAAAATTAGGTCCCAGTATTTTAAACCAAACTCTTCCTTGGGATACATAGACTTGATACGGAAATTGTGCCATCACATACAGCTGTGAGTCCTTGGAGGGTGCTGGACGGAACTTTTGGTTTTGGAAGGTAGAAACCCCCAAATGAAATGGCTGCTTTAGATTTGACAGGGGGGAATTTACTGTGAATCCAGAAAGGACAGGTAAGTAGGACAAAAGCAGTCATGAGGATGTACGTCGTTGCTTTAAAGAGAAAAAGTGCAAGATAATTAAAGTTAAGCTTAAGGAATTGGTAAGGACTTAGGAAAAGCTTTCCAAAGAAGTCAATGGCAAACTGTTCAGGGTGGAGAAGTATGTTTAGAGATGATTGTGCCTGCAACAAGAGGTCTTCTGTGACCTAAAAATGAGCAAAGAATTGGACAGAGTGCAAAAATAAGGATGCACACTTGATGACTGTAAGAAGAATGCAACTATGAAGGGATCATGGCAGAACACTGTCGCACAGAATAGAGTTTCTATTCGCAAGGAACACTAAGGGAAAGAAGAAAAGGTTATACAGACATACTGGGAATGAGAGAAAAGAAAGCTCAAACATGAAACAGGAAAGCTTCTAAGATTTTCAAGAACTGGTTTCTGATCATCAAAGGATGGACTGAGAATCCTTCATCTTGCCTCAAAAGAGGATTGGACTTGGAAGGTTCTTGCAACTTCCCTTACAGCTCACCTTTCTCTGATCTATGTGACAAGGTAAATCAGGATTTTTGCTATTGAATCACAAAGCAGCAGTAATTATGCCACCATTCTTTTTACAAATGAAGTCTTTAATGACTTTTATAAAGATTTATTTGATTCTGAAGATAGCACTCCTTGACTGAATAGCGAATTCTGAAAGCATGAATCAGTATGCTCAGTAGAAGACCCATATTTTTGAGGGAGGGCAGGACTCATAGTCTTGAACAGAACACACTGATCAAGTCAGATGTGAATGTGAATTAATGCCTGTTGCTGCTTGTCAGCAGCTGTGTGACAACTGGGTGCCAATCACCCCTTTCCAAATGTGCTTTAGAACACAAAGTCCTGGTGGTGCCCAGCTTGAATTCACAGTGGGAGAAATTGTGTGCCCCAAACCCTGAGTTCCTCCTGCTGAGATCACTGGGTTATTTAATTCTGCTTCTGTACACATTGCTGCAGCATTTGATCTTTTCCATTGCATCCTTTAACAAATAACTTCTCAGTTACTATGAGGAAAACAAGTAGCCACTGGCTTGCCTTTCACGTGTTTTGCCACTTTTCAGTCATCTGTATCACATTAAATTATGTCTGTATTAGCCCTCTTCTCTGTGTCTATTTTCTTTCTTTGAAGAAGCATCTTTCCTGTCTTCTTGGATGCCTTTGAGTCTAAATGCCTAAATATGTCTAATATCATAATCAAATGAGCAAGATTTTGATTCATAACCAGTCATAAAATTAGAGTTTCTTAACAGAATGAGAGCTTGATTTTGGATCTTTCCCCCCATGTAGCTTCCAGCTTAGGATTTCATTTTGCAGACTCACGTTTAATCAATCTCTTTTTTGTGCTAATTCTGGTCTACATAATATCCCTTTTACAAACACAAGGCAATCAGTAACATTCCACAACTGGTGCTTCTGCAAGGTAGCCTTGATTCTGCTGCAGTTCTCCCTTATAAACCTCTTTGTTGATGCTCATCCTTCCCTTCTTCCTACACTAAAACTTGCATCAGCAAACTCTTGCTCTCAAAGCTTTGTTATCAAGTAGGGGTGGTTTTCTTTATGAGTTTAGGGTTTGGGGGAGGGGTGTGTTTTGGCTTTGTTTGGGTTTTTTTTTTCTTTTTAAGCTGCTTGCCAGTTTTTGGTCTTGATATTTCACAAGAAAATCAGCATTTAAATATTTTTTGCTTAAAATCTCCAAGCCCAAGAAGCTTAAATAATTGAACCTGTAATTCAAGCAACAAGATCAAACGAAGTTATTTATTGGAGGATGGGCTAATGGAATATAGAATTTGGAATATGGCCTGTCAGTGAAGAATCTTCTAAGTATTTCAGTTCCAGGGCTGAAGTGCTTTGTATGTGTAAAGTCATTCTGCAGCAGTAAAAAACTGTGAAAGCATCCCAGCTAGGTATACTGGGGCTGTGAGCTGATTTGTATAAATGGAGAAGCCTAAAATAGCTGCAATCATCAATTCAGCTTAATTATCTGAGATATGTAGTTATTTAAATGTTCATGCACATGTGCACACATGCAGATGTATCATACACTGTTGCATTAAAGCTGAAGGAGATGCACTTTGTTATGTATCAGTAATACAGTGGTTTACTCCCTGTGGCAAGAACTGAGTTTGGACCCAGCTAGGGAGTTGGCAAGAGTACCTTCATAGTGAAACCTGCATGGGAGTAGGCTGATCTTGGTGTCCAAGGAGACTTTTTTTCCTTACTAGGTACAGTTAATTCATGTCCTCACAAGCTGTGCCAGTATGGTTTGTGCTTTCGACCACATGAGTTTATAGCCTCTATCTTATATCCCATTGCTTCAGATTCTCTGGACATTCTTAGTCCAGAGACTCTGGGATTACTTTATAATTGAAATGTCCGAATACCGCTTCTGCAAAGCCTGCACCAGCGTTACAAGTTTTTTGTTGCAGCTCTTCTACAGCTTGCCATATTCTTCTCCTATAGACATCTCATGCTGTGACTCCCATGACTGTCTAATTTATTTCTTACTTTTTAATAACCCCTTCCCAAATGCCTTTACCTCCAATTGCTATTTGATCTAGAATTATTGCTACTATAACTTCACCACAGTAGTATCCTGGAGCTCTGAGGCTAAGATCTGTCAAAATTGAATTGAATACCACCCTTTTTGCTGCTGGTTGTTGCACATCAAAATGCATAATCTGTGTTTGTTTTTTGAAGTGAATATATATGTCAGACATTGCATCCATTCTACTTTACCAAAGCTTTGTAAATAGCCATACTATAACTAACTACCAAATGCTTTTAACCAGGCAACTTTAAGAGACAAGACTTTTTGCTTGCTAGCTTCTCAGTGTTGCTCACTGCTGGGAGATGAAGCTGAAATCTCTGTTCAGGAGTTCACCAGTATCCATCATATTTTTTACCATTTTCATGGAAGCTGGAGGCTTCATTTTACCCATAGCAACACAGCTGTTTTATCTCAGCCTCTGCTGAGCCTTTTTAAATGTATTTCTTGGTTTCTGGAGGTCTAATGGTATCTCTAGTTGTGTTCTGAAAAATAGTATTCACTCAAAATAGGCTTGTCCAAAGGAACATGGTGCTTGTTCTTCATTGCTAATTGGACAGCGTTGATGTTGCTGTAACTGGGATTTCACTCAAAGGCTACTAATGCTAAAAGGGACTACTGATTATAGATTTTGACCAGGTGTTCTACCTTTTCTCACATATTTGCAACCTGTATTGTTATCAAACACATAAATTAGAACATCTTCTCAACAGCTCCTAGAAGAATAAAGGCAGTAAAAGAGGGTCAGAGGAAATAAGGCAAAAAAGATATTGTGACTTTTATGTGTACAGGGGTTGCAAACAGCAGCTGCCGTTCATAGTGACAGGCAGCTGCAATCATACCACATTTTACGTTAGTTACACATGTCAATGTCTTCCAGCTCATTATGGATTTTAATGTTTAATTAGATCAACAATTAATCAGTCATTAGAGATGAGTGAAATTCAGAATTTCTATCCTGTGAGAAATTCCCATGTTTCAGTGTGGACTGTTGTGCCAAATGGATGTGAAAGGATCTGATTACTCAGAGATGGGGTACCAGGCTTGTGATATAAGTCCTTGGGAGCCATACCAGCCACAGTGGTATGTCCAAACCTACATGGGAAGCTTGAATACAGAGTGGAGCCTGGATATTGTACTAATATCAGTCTTCAAAACTTACTAGCTATGGAAGCTAAGAAGGATTGGTTTGCTCCCTGTGAACAGCAGTTTAACTTCTAAGTTTGTTTATTCTTTTACTTCCATCTGAAGCCCTGTAGTCTGACTGTGGCTGTGACAGAAAGCAGAGTAAGATGGTGTTCACAGGGAACAGCAGTTCTCCAGTGGCTGTTTGTTTGCTGTCCTACTTACTTAAAACAATGACTATATTTGGGGTCAGAAATGGTCCTTTTGCCCTCTTCAGTAGTATGAAGGACAGGGACTTAGTGAGACTCTGGGACTTGTAGTAACACCATGTCTTTTCAGCAGGGCCCAAGGCTGCTGGCAATATCTCAGTTCCTTGTGACTCTTTCCTCTGGTGTACTATGGCTGTGGCTTTTGAAAATGATGTTTGATGGATTTCCAAGTTGGTTTGTGTCCTGTGTCTAGAGGGACTGGATGAAGCAATGGTCCTGAGAGATGTGGTCTCAGGAAAAACTGAAGCTTAAAAATCATGTGTGACAGACATGGGCCGACAGCCCAAGACACAGAGGCCATGAAGTAATTTTTTCCTGGCTGCTTAGTATCTTGGCACAAATGCCTGAAGAGCCCCACCAAGGCAGGAATGCAATCACTTGCCCAAGTGTAACTACATAGGTGAAACCACCAGTATATTTAACTGGGAAAAAGCAGAGAATATTTCCAGGAGTTCTGGGCCCAGTGAAGCCCTGCCTTGCTGCAGATGCATGTCCTTGCTCTAGCCTGAGTTTTCTGCTACTGATAAACAGTGGAGTTCGCACTGCCTTTCTTCCGAGTGAACGTGTTTTCCTCTGCCTGGCTGCCTGTTTTCCACAGAATTTATAGAAACTTTATATTCTGCTTCTCCATCAAAACTGGTTGAGTTTGAGCAACTGATTTCAAAGTTATAAGTGAGGGAAAACTGACAGAGTGGAGTCACAGAAGCCCTGTTTCCTGGGGGTAAGGATAAATGGAAAACAGGGTAGAAGAATCCTTCATCCTGGTAGCTATTGACTCTTGCTGTGAATGTCCATAAGGAATAACATGATGCAGTAGGGCAATGGCTAGACAAGTGCAGGAAAGCTGCCTCCACTACCAGGCTGTCATACAACAGTCAGGCCCAAATGTAGTGCCAGATGAGATTGATAAAAATATATTTTTTTTTCTAAAAAAAATTTTAGAAATTGCTGTATTGAGATAGAGCTACCAGGAAATACTTGGGTGTCATTTGGCTACACAGGCCCAGATTCTTACCTACATACATAGAGTGGTAACTTATAGTGAATTGTCCAGTTCATTTCTGTGGGAGAACGTTTTGTGTTTGCATTGGAGTGGTGGTAAGGAAACCACCTTGGTGACCTATGGCATTTCATGTTGGCTGAGTAGAAATAGGGATATTTGCATGTGAATAGGTAAATATTTGGGATACCAATTACGTGATTTACCATGTCAGATGCTGCCTATGGTTATATTACTTGGTGTTACTTGCAAATGTTAATATCTTGTTCCTTGCTCTCTGGGACTTTGTGTGATGTTGGCCTCCATGGTCGGCCCATTAATCTCCAGAAGAGAGGCAGTGATCCAGTGGTTGAGATAAGCAGTGCCTGCAACTCTGAATGGATCCATCCATGTGATCATAGCTGGCAGTGCTCCAGAAAGTCAGGTATTTGGAGAAAAAGGACAGCAGTACTACATATCCTTTCCTGCCCCGTTTCTAGTGCTAGTCATTGGCAGCCCTTTTCCCATTCTTTACAAGTTCATTTGAATGAATAACCTTGAAACTGTGAAAAATCCAGAAAAATTCCAGCTACCTTTGATGGTCTGCCAAGGCCCACAGTCTTAAAAACTCCTGATGGCAATAGTGCTCAAAAGTACACAAGTATTAAGATACTGAAGCAGGATCAAAGCACACATTTGGCCTGAATTATCGCAGTATTTTAAACTGCTGCTTCACAGCTGCTAGCAGCCTCCTACTAAGGACAGTAGGTCACCTGCATCTGGTTGAGGTATTCAGCTGCAGGTACAGTGGAGTGCTCCCAGCAAACAATCAACACTGTATTTAAATTTCCACTGAAAATTAGTTTCTTCCTCTTCACATGCTCCCTCTTGCCACTGAGAAGATTTAGTATTCTTTGAGAGAGAAGGGGAAATTAAATTACTTCAAGAAACAAGATCGATGGGCCTAAGGAAAAAAAGAAGATTGAAATTCTCAGCTGTTCTCCAAGGCGATTAAATTCCAATTGTAGGAAGTGCCTTGTGTTGAACCTGCAGGCTGCACTAGGAGAAAAAAAAAAAATTGTTTCATGCACACTTTTGCTTGCAGCCTCCCTTGGTGCATTATCTCACTACATGACATTGACTTGAGTAGCAAATACAAAAAATAATTCCCATCACTCAAGATCAGCCTGGAGAAGATCATCCCACACACCAGCATTGCCATATTTCTCTGTTCACCTATAAATTCCAAAAGGGACACACATAGATGTAGCACGTATATTACTGATTTAGACAACCCTGTACAGAGTGAGCACAACTGAATAACAGGAAGGGTTTACACTGTAATGATTCCTGCTCTCTCATTATTCTGAAACAATGGGAGACACCCCTGAGGTGTCTCCTGACTTATTGTTTCATTACAGCTCCCAAGCAGGGGGCTGGCTACCTTTCATCTGGTGCTACTCAATTCAGTTACAGAAATGGCATCCTTAGTTATTCCCATTTCCTAGGACATCTGCCTATGGAGCAGTTTTGGGGCTTTCTTCTCTCAGGGCTACAGCTTCCTGGAGCCAGACCTCGGTATAAGCTCTCCTCAAGTGAAATCTGCACTGCCTTACCCAGCAAAGCCAACCTGCCAGCCTCTCAAACCAAGCCTACAACGTGCAGGAGTGACTAGTGTTTCTGAATGCCTAAAGCACAGGATTATCCCCTACTTAAGCCTGGTTTTCTTCAGAGAAAAATAGGTTGAGGCTTAGCAGTTTCATGAGGAGCAGTGTCAGAACAATGCTATCAGCTGAATATGCCAGCCTGCTTTAATGCTCTCATTTCTGCTCTAATGAGCATAGGATGGTCAGAACAGCTGTCCAATGTGGTGTCTATTTGCACCAGAATGGTAAGGAAGGACACAGGAACAAACAAGGAGACAAACATTTCTGAACCTAATTTACCCTAGAGATATATCATTTTGTAGCAGGTATATGCTTAATTTTGCAAAAGGACTGAACTATTGCTAATTCTGCTTTCAGCAAAACCAAACCTAAGGTTGCTGCCATTCTAGTTTGCCTACAAACACTCAGGAGAAGCTAAGTCTAGTGGGTCATTCCGAATAGTATTATTAATTTATTAATGTATCTGGCTTTTCAAGGCCTATATATTTATTTCCTCTGATTGTTGCATGTACACAAACTGGAATGATGAATGCTTCCTGCGGTTCATAAAAAGATCAATCAACTGAACCCAGTTTTAAATTTTATGAATTAGATTATTCTGTTGGAAAAACCTGCCACAAAAAATTTGCTTTGGCAGGTTATATGATATCAAGGGGAAGTACATGTTCAATCATTTTTTCCAAATGGATAATTAATTTTAATTGCAAATAACTTTTAACTACATAGCAATATTTGGGCTTTTTTCCTTTGTAACATGCTTGGAATTAAACAGTCTTTATAAGAAAAGGATGGGAGGTGCTAACTTCTTTTGAATAATGTCATTCACAAAGTTATTTAAATGGAAAAAGTGGGAGACAGAGTTTCTTATTTCTGAATGAGTAAGATTCATGCAGTGAATTTGTTAACTGGATAATATCAGAGCAAAGGCTTAAAGAATTTACCTTGTCAAGTCAGTTTGTATAAATAATTGTGAAATAAAACTAGAGAGAAACATGGTGGTTTTATGTGAAAACCACAGTTGCTCTTTGTGGGTATCATGAGTGTTTAAAATGATCATTCATAATAATAGGTTAATATGTGGAGACTGGGAATTTGAAAAGTGCTTAGCAGTGTATGATCACTGAAGAGTTTCCAGGTTGTAAGGGACAGACACACAGACATTTGTCTTAAACATTTCTTGGCACAGAGGAAACCACAAACACCAGTTTTCAGAGAGAGCCCTGTGGTCAGCCTGCACCACACCGACGACACCCCCAGCCCGGCGCAATCTCATAATCTCTACGGCACAGGTGCAACAAAACTTTGACTGGTAGTCACGGCACTTAATGGGGGCACTTGACAAGCAACGACCCCCTAAGCATGTGCAGTACACCACACCATCATCACATAGGTCTGTGTGGCAACCGTTGCCTTGACTAAAATTGGAACTGGGCGGAGATTTGGGGACTTGGACTGTATAAAAGGGTACCATCAGGACCTAGGGTGGGGGACTTCCCACCATCAAGACACCAACAATCAAGAGGACCAAAGGGACATTGCTGGATCCTGGGGTGGGGATATCTTTTTTTCTCTGTCCCTCTCTCTCCCCACTCCTCCTTTTTATCTACCTTGCTCTTCCTTTTCTTTGCCACATCTACCTCACTTCATATACACAGTTTGATGTTGTAGTCATTTGAATAGTTCATCCATAGAGTTAAAGTTTGATATTGAAGCATTTTGTAAAGTCGGGTAAACTTCTCCCCTTTCCCTTTGGTTTTGTGACTCACCCAGCAGACAGCAATATCTAGAGATTTTTCACAATTGTGTAGGCTTTTTTAATGCTTGCACTCAATAAACAATTTGATTGGTTGTTTGGCATTGTTTCACCTTAATTTAGTCTGAGGAGATTTTGAGTTTTACAGGACCTCCTGCACTACCCAGGGTAGCTTGCTGATCGGGTCATGACAGAGGAGCCTCTTAATAGAGGGATTGAGAGAAACAGAACACAGAGAAGGAAGGTAAAACTCACTGGTGATCAGGTCTCGTTTTTCTGAAGTGGGAAGAACTGTTTTAGTTTAATACTTCCTCTAGGGATTGCAGTGCTGTAAATGCATCTGCATTTGTGAGAAATCACAGCCCTGCCAAAAAGTATAGTAATAATGCATAGGTATCAGCTGGCCATTTGGAGTCAGGTCATGAATATTGGTTTAAATGTTCTTGTAAGTACTTGAACATTTAATCTTCACATTTTTAAAAATTGCATTACCCTTTAAAAAAACCCCAACATCTTCAGTTATAAATTTCCATAAACCCAGGGCTAACCAGCTAAACCTAGCCAAAGTTGTTTTCATAATTTCTGAGGGGTTTTTTTTTCTTTTCTTTTTGCCACTTGTGATTCCTTGGAAGCTTCTAAGAGATATTGAGGGGCTTATGGAATATTTTGTCTTCCCCCACAGCCAAATGCATATCTTTGGGGTTACCAGGGTACTTGTGAATACCAATGAATTGCAATCATTTCTCTTTCTACAGACTGCATCTTGAGCAAAATAAATAATAAATTATGAAGGGATGCTATTAAAAAAATTTTCATCCTAAATATTGGGAATATAAATGTTCTTAGTAGGACTATTCAAAAGTATTCTGTTAAAACAATTCTCTGGAAGGACAAAAAAATGAATTTTCAGTGAGTTGACATACCCAAAAAGGATTTTCTGAAGAAAATTTTTGCTGTTATTTTATTTGTGGGATCATAACACCAAACACTGAAAATTTAAATATCTTGGTTCAGCAACCTTCTGTGGGGCTATATGAGCAGACATGATCCTTTCGGTTGCATGGAGTCCAGTCCATGGAGGAAAAAGAGACTGTGGGATTATTTCAGTACAGGCTACTATCTGTACAAAGCTTGGCAGCACTTCCAAGCAGTATATCTGAAGATCCACTACTTGGGAGGCCAGTTCTGCAAATCTTTGTAGGTGCATATATGTCAAAGTGTTAGAAATTCCATGAACAAAGAGGATTTTTCCTTGTTTTCATGATCAAAAAAAAAAAAAAAAAAGATCTGACTAGGTAAGGCTGACCTTTTATTTCTCTTACATTGGTTTACAATGCTAAGAAGGGCCATGCTGTGCTAGGTGCTACACATTTTTCTGTCCCAAAGAGCCTAGACCCTACTTTTAGGAGTGGGAGAGGAGCAGAGCCAGATTTAGCAGGTCCACCAAGCAGTTTGGCAGCAGAACTAGAAACGTACCGCAGATCTGTTCCTTCCCATCTCAGTTCCTTCCCACTTGTACCACGCCACCAGCCCCTTCACTGGGCCACCAAGTTAGGAGAAAGCAAAGACCTGAAATTTGTGAAAAATTCCCTTTCTTAACAGGGTAGTCCCCACCACGCAAAACCGCTTCCTACAAAACCTTCCACCACAAATATTGCTGAAGAAGATGGTCAGGATGGGGAATGATGTTGGCTTCCCCTGCCCATGATGGCTGCGACTACAATGCACTAGTCAGGCAGAATCAAATCATCACTCCCTGTTAAATAAGAGCAATTGAATATTCACACAAGTGACCAGTTAGGCTCCAGCACTGTTAATGTTTTGAAAGGCCAATGACTGCTGCTCCCCCTTCTCCTGCTAGAGGATGGGCATATAGAGAACTGCTCAGTTGATGAGATGTTTCAGTAAACAAACTTGATGGATTGGGGTGGCAGGATTTAATTTAAGGGCAGACATGGAAAGGTGTGCAATTATTAGTCAGTTAGTTATCCATTAATAGGCTACTGCACTGAACTATTAATCATACATGAACTTAGTTCTCTTGCTCTTTAAAGGGCAGCTAACCCTTTTAAAGAGGGAGAAATGCAGTACTTCAGGACAATGGCAGTCCTGTAATCATACACAAATGGTTGATGCTGACAATTGCTAGCAGAAATTAGGGCCAGAGCTTTGAAACACATCACTGGAAAATCAGTGACCCTAATCCACACTGAGTCTGGTATCTAAACCACTTCCAATTAAAAAGTTTAAAAAGTCACAGACTGGACATTAAAAAATCCTTTTATTAACTTCTGAAGTCTCTAGGTTACTGCTGTTTTTTTAAGAAAACTTCTTTTCTGGCCTTTAGAGTTCACTGACTTCACCTTTTCAGGCTTTGCTCAGCACCTGCAAGGAATAAATACGGCATTTTGTTAACAGCCTGAGAGCTGGGACTCTCCTGTAATTAGCTATGTGCTTGCAAGCATGAGGCTTTTCAAGGAAAATATCCCACCTGTTGGAGGAGACTTGACAATGTTACCACCGCCCAGGGTATGTTCACAGCTGAGCACTGTCCCACTAAAACTGTTCCCTTGGCCTGATTGTAAGAAAAGGGACACTCAGCACCTTTGCAAAATGTTGTCACTGTCTGTTAGGCACCTCCACTGAACACACGAGGCTTCACTTCTCAATACCTCAGGTCACCTGTCTATAATGTGACAATAATTGTCACCTTGTGAGGGAAGGCTAATGGGCATAAGATGCAATTAATTAGGATGTATTCAGTACTTAAAGAGTCTTTGATGAGTGCAATCTCTAAAGAAGGGCATGACATTATCATTAATTATAATTGCTACACCCTTTGGCTCACTGACTAATTATTTTCAGAACTTCCTATTTTTGTCAAATTGTCAGCCAGGACTTCCAGAAATGTCATTTTTAGAGTGGTAAATCACAGGAGAGCTGACAGGTGGTGCTTCCTGCACACATGGCTCCCAAAGAAAGGATCAAGCCACAGGCCATCACATAGGAAAAGCAATAGCACTTTCTTCAGTGCAATGAAATACTGTTGTCGGTAACCCGTTAGACAACATATACGGGAGGTAAGTTGGACTGGGGAACTCCTGACACAAGCTTTAGATATCATTCTGTCTCCATGCCTAGTATAATTGAGTGAAGTGTACAGCTATAATAAAACATGCCAGAAAAGAGGTTTATATCAAAACAAACAGAAGAGCAAATGACAGAAGACTGGAAGATGTTTAGGAAAGGAAGGATTCTGCATCTTCAGGCTAGCCTGGCTGCCACTGCACTGCTGCTGCAAGAGGAAATGCAAGAGAAAAGGCTGATCCAGTCTCCTCCATTTCCATTCTTCTCCCTTTTTTTATTGGGTGCTAGTCTGCCTTCATGTATCACAGGTACCTCTGATGGGGTAGGTTAAGGGAGGTGAACTGGCACATGTTAAAATTCCTTAACCTACCAAAACCTGGGAAACATTTAGATTTGGGGGGTTTGGATTTTCAATGCAATCTAAGATTTATAGAGAAAAAAAACCTCTTTCTCCTATATTGTTACCATAAACCTTTCCAAAAAAAGTCTGTTCATACATGTGACTGTGCTCACTGTTAACCAAACACCAGACAAATTCTGGCATTAATTTTGCCCCATGTCAGACTGGCAAGGGCTACTGTGTGTGCTATGCATTGAGGCATACAATGCCTTCCTTTATATCCATCTTGCCACAGAGGTGTGACACTAAACTCTGCCCCCAGTGCCCTTGGTATCTCTCTGGCTCCCTCCAAGTAACTCCTGGTAGTTTCCATGGCTTTGGATATAAGTGGGTGATGGAGAATGGTTTAGAGCTATAGAAGAAAGGGGAATCATTGTAGTGGATGATCAAATCCATTCATGCCCAATGTTCAATTGCAGTTATCCGTCTTCAGTGTTACTGAAAGGGTTTTGCAGAAAACAGCAAAAACCAGTTCTGGTAAGTGCCAAGTCTATTTGCAAAGAGGAAAAAACAATGTCAAGAGCAACTTGACATTTCTTCCCTGTTACCAGCTCTTTGCACTGGGCCTGAACTCTGCATGATGAGGTGGGACAGTGGGAAAGTCTTTCTGTCAGCATCACATCTCCATCCCAGTAATACTTAGGTGCTAACTCAACTTGAAATGGCACTTGGCTCCTGTGTAGGATTCATTATCTTGTCATCCTGTTATCTCTGATAACTGTTTCATACTGCACTTGGGAAGGATAAGAGCCAAGAGTCAGGATGCTCATTAGGACTTAACAGAGCTGGCTGCATCCTCCATCTTTTCCAGATGAAGACAGGCCTTTTCCTTTGCACCACTGCTCTGTGCAAAGAAGTTGAGAGAACAGTCCATCCGTCCATCCCTCCTTCCTTCCCTTTTCACTCTGTGTGAATCCACAAGCTTTGCCCCTCTCGTTTGACGTTAGACTTCATCATGTCTCATCCTTCTGCTGCTGAAATACTGGACTGGGTAAAGCACACCGTTGGCTCCATGGCTCGACTACACACTGCATGGCTCAGCATCCCTGCATGGACACCCGGAATTGCATGCTCTGAGACTAGTGATGTCTATAGTTTTGGAAAGCAAGGCTTCAGGAATTTCCCAGGCTGATCTGGAAAGGTGACTGCTGGGAGGAAAGCGAAGAGATCAAGTCCTGCCTTGATTTGAACAAGACCTAAGCTCTGGAGCAAGATACCACTGATCTGCAGCTGTCACAAGGGTGATGTTGCCAGAGAGCATGGAGAAATCGTTTTGCTACAATGAGAAATGCTCATCACTTGCTGTCTCAAGAAAATGCTAAAACCTTTTTCATTCTGCTCCCTCACTATTTGCATAGGCAGCGAAAGCAGGCGCTGATAGAGTTTAAGGCATGGGTATGATTATTAAGTCCCTTTAACCAATTCTGTGTATTGTTGGAGGACTTTAGTATTCACATTTTATTACAGGAAGGCTGGCCAACAACCTGTTTCTTGTTTATATTGAGACTTCTCTATGCATCTTGATCAGATAAACATCTGTTTCCACAGACTGTCCTTTCCTCTCTGGAAAAGGCAGCTGGTGAGCTTAAATCAACCTTTCTGGTACAACACAATGTGTTAGAACAGAGATGGCTTCTGTTCTAGCCTTTGAGATGTGCTGATGGGCAATAATTTTCCAGGTGTGAATATTAGAAAGATTCAAGCAGCTGAAACTGAATTGCCTACCCAATAGAGGGAGAGGAAAAAAAAAGAAACCCCCAAAAGCCCACGTCCTTTGTCAGAGATAGTGTTAGTTTGAATTGTCATTTCAAATTAGCTACATAACTACACATGCCCTAGACTGGGAAGGTGGTTTTGATTCCAAGTTTATTCAAGCAAGAAATCCCTTGTAATCTGATCCACTGGGTGTTGAAATCAGTTTTTATCAGCCACCTAAGTTGTCTTACAGGTAATTTGAAATTGGCAGTGGCCTTATACCAAACAAAATCTCCTCTCCGTGCCCCACCCCCTATTTTTTTCTCCGTTGTTCATTTCTTTAAGCAATTTCATGGTTTACTGGGAAAAGAAAACTGGAGACTGGAACAGATTTCTGTTTTGACAAGGGAGAGGATACTTTAAAATATGTCAGGGAAGAAAGCTGGCTTTCAGCTTGCTGCGCAACTAAATGCAAAGTGCAAAAGCTTCTACT
This sequence comes from Elanus axillaris, assembly GCA_026212715.1. Classification (NCBI taxonomy): domain Eukaryota; kingdom Metazoa; phylum Chordata; class Aves; order Accipitriformes; family Accipitridae; genus Elanus; species Elanus axillaris. Next base: position 26,461,286 of record JANZLQ010000007.1, on the reverse strand, counting down.
TTTTTTTTGTAACATCACAACAATCTTTTTGACAAAACAAGACAAGCAACTCGGACTCCGGAGAGTGCCATAGTTTGTACAGCAGATGCAAAACCCCCTCCTACAGCAGATGCAAAACCCCCTCCTAAGCTTCTGACCTTTCCAGGCTGGCTGCCCTTGGCTTCCTGCAGAGGTGTACAGCCAACCCTGCCGCATCTTTTCCAGTCCCTCCCTAAAGCGCTTCTTCAGTCCCAAGGATGTCTTTCATAAAGTACATACAGGATTTTAGAGCACAACTCCCAGTGAAAGCTGATGGGGTTCATTGCTTCCCCAGGTACGCAGTCATGCCCACCTGCTTCTCTACTTCCACCTTGCTTCTGTACACTGTGAGCCTTATTCTGAGGGGTGATAGAAAAGAAAAAGACTGACGCAGCAGAAAACCATCAAGCATGTTGCCCTGTTTAAAGCCACTTTTCTTGTGATAAAATAGTGCAACATGGCTTGGTATTTCTGTTAATGCAGGACCTGACTTGCTCTCCGATCTCTGCAGCTTCTTGCTCTGTTTCTCAGTTTCAGGACCACAATTTTTAGCTGATTCTGTTTAACATTTCCTACTGGAAGAATGATATTGTCTTCCTTGACATGAGGCAGCAGATGGTCAAGATACCTGTGGTACCAGTGAAACATTAGTGATATGACTATCTGAAACCACTGGCTTTAGCTTTCTGAAGACTTGCAAAAGCACACTGGGCTGGAAAAACTTATTACCACCATCAGCTTGACAACAGTCAGATAAAGAACTCAAAAGCTTTCCTGAGAATTAGCATAAAGTCCAGTTCCCTCAGGCTAAGCCCTAAATTATCCAGGTAATCAAAAACCTATTTTGCTCACTGTTCCTTAGGACCTAACAACCAAAAAACCAAATAGCTTTTTCTCACCCTCCTCTGGGTTCCCTAGATACCAACAACCTTTATCCAGGGATGATTAAATAATTAAATGAAATGCAAAGTAATTGGTGTCAACCTGTGTTTCACTTGGAAATTTTCTGCTTCTCTTGGAGCTTATAAAAAGGCCATATATGTCTGATAGCTCATCTGTTTTTTTCCATCTGTCTCAGGCAATCAAATAAAAGATATTACCTCTCCCTATAAAACTTGCCTCATAAAATTTGATGGTTATCTTCCACTTCTCTCCTATCACTTCGGGTTTTTTTGGTGGATGGATCAGTGAAGGCCCAGTGCCACAGAGTAAACCATTATTTCTGCTCCTGTGAGCTCTTGTCTGCATTTTTGTACTTTACAATCACTCTCTTAATTCTACCTTTGTTCTTCTGTGGTCTTACCACACCTGGTGGATCTGCAGCACTCCATGTGATCTGCTTTAAGTGAACTGAGGATCAGTCAAAACTTTTCAAATGAAAATAACATTTGTTGACAGACAAAAATGTTCACAGAAAGTGTCTACTTGGCTTGAAGTTTACTTTTTATCAGAAAAGAAAAAAAAAAACACAACACCCACCCCACAAAAAACCAAAACATTTTGTTAAAAAACAGTAGCCTTTTTTCAACCGCAACTCAGAAGTGCCAGTTTGGGGAAGAAGAACAATATGATTTTCATAAAATAAATTTTCCCATGAGCTCTCTGTCTGTTTTCCCAAACCACCAAGACACTCTTTAATTCCTGCTTTTTAATCCTCATTGTCTTCACCTTCAAATACCAGCATATTATTGCAGGAGTTGTGTTCCTCACTCAGAAATGATGAGTTCATCCTCTTATCTCCTGTCTCTTCCTGAAACACTCTTCACTCATCCCTGAGATGATGATGTTATGACACTGGAAGCTTGATGGTGAATGATAAGTACTAGAGATCCTGCGAGAATGTCACTTCTGGGAATCCTTTTTAAAGCTAAGCTTCATCCTTGTCTGTATTCAGTGTGTTCAAATGCTATCACCCCACTAATAGCAAGAGCTACATACGTTTCCTACGATGCAAAGATTTCTGGAATGATTACTTTCTTCAGACAAAAACCATCTAAAAAAGACAAGTCTTCTGTTTCATTCTGTCACAGCATTCATAATCAGTGTTGAAACCCATTTAACTGCTGCAGAATAAATTGATACAGAGCAGAACGATATGATCATATTGAGGTGGTATTTGAGGTTTTTATGTTTCATCAGTGCTCGGTTTCCCTTGATTATGGCCTGTCAATTTTCCTCAAGTGTATAAATTACTAGCTTTTTTATTTATAGATTTTTTTATACTTCTGGAATTAAAAGAGAGTTTTCTCAATGGTAAAACAAATACCTGATCTGCGTGAGCCCTGGCAGGGAAGAGTTTCGCTGCAGGTTTGCACTCTCTGCTTGGTTAGAACTTTGCATCTCTCCTTCTTCCACAGGGTGCGAGGTGAGCATTTTGTTTAAAAAAATATAAAAATGAAAAAGATTAATTTGCTCCAGCCACAGAGAAATTGCTCCATCTCTTCCAGCAGAAGGCCCTCCCTGGGAATTGAAAAATGATGTGCCTGCTTCATATGACAGCAGCCGCCCTGTATTTGGCAGCAAAAAGAGGAGCATATGGCAGTAGAAGTGAAGGTAGTAGTAGTAGCGGAGTATCCCATTCTCAGGTCTCTGTTTGTGGGCATTTTGAGGAGGGAAGCAGTGCTTAGAGATGGAACTCAGCAATGAATACCTATTCAGCAGTGGTTTTAAAAGTTAGTAGTGATACCCTTTCTTTGTAATAGAGAAAAGAGGTGGAACTGCTCCACAATCCAGCCAGAAGCCAGTATCTCCTGCTAATAGAGAAAGCAGGAAGGAAGGAGGGAGGAAGGAAGGGAATTAAGTGGAAGAAAGAGAAAGATGGTGGTTTTAATCTCTCCGACTTGGAGAGAGCGGAGCTTTCTAGGGGAGCTCTCAGATGCTGAGCCGGGAATTAGAACCCTGCTCACTCCCTTCCCAGAGCAGATGCACCGTCACGTATACTTCAAACTCAGCACCCAGACTGGATCCTTGCGCTGAAGCTTTGATGTCTAAGCGGGAACAAGCTGTGCATTTTGTGTTGGCTAAATCTGGGGACTTTCTGCTCAGCATGTGAGGTCTTAGAGTTACTCTTGTGGGATTCCAGACCTGCTTACCTCAAAATCAGATTCAGAGCCTTTTAAAACACACAACCATCGTTTCTTAACGGGAGCAGGTATTTTTCTTTAAGTGTTTAACTCATAATTGTATGAAAGTAATATTCTAAATCTGTTACTAACTAACCAGTGGTAAAAATACAAAATCTGAGAGGTCTCTTTGAAGAGTAAATTTGTCAATGTTAACTCTGTGAGGTGGTGCCAAAGCTCAGCTGCAAGTCACATGCCAAGTTGAAAGCTAGTAAACAGTCTTGCTGAAATGTGCATCCATGGGAGGGAACAGAGCATGTGTTTAGTGAGCTGTTGAACAGCCATTATTTGAATTATTTTTATTTATTTTGCTAGTTTACTTAAGTCATTGTTAGTTATTTTTATTCCTGAACTTGAAATCATTGTCAGTCTGGGAAAACATCCTAGAGCCCAAATTCTAACAACCATAATGCTGTCTGTGGGATGGGATGCCACCTCCCCCCCCTTTTCTTTTTTTACAGCTTCTCACCATTCTTGACTCTAGAGATAAGTCATGCTGAGTTTGGGCTGACTCAGGGAATTTCCTGAATTGCTTCTTTTCAACAAACTGTTGCCACATGTTTCAGCACGTAGGGAATCCTCCATGCCTTACTGTTGCTAACACTCCAGAAAGAACACCTTCATTGGTTCAGCTGTCTGCTTATCCCCCATCTCCCTAAGAGCTTTCTCTTTCACATCTAGGTTTCCCCCAGACCTTAGATCATCAGATGTCAGAAGATTAAACAGTGCCAGTCATGATGGACCAGATGAGGGCGAATTCTCCAGCTATAGCCACCCATGTTAATTTAAACTTTTGGTTATACTATTTTTGCTATTTCATCATGCCTCATTCAGCTGTTCCTTCAGCCCACACTTACCTCCCTGCAGCTTGCCAGGTTATTTTGAAATGGTTGACCTTAGAAATAAAAGAACTATGATGTAAAGCCAGAATGCCTATTGACACAGTGACAAAATGACCATTTTTGATTAATTAGTATTGGTAACATACTATTGATCACAATGATTACTCAGTCCAACAGTGGTTTTTATGTTCTTAAATCATATCTTTCTACAGGTCATAATTATCAGTTGTTTGTTTTTTTCATTAACTGTATTCTTTCCATATGGTTGTTGAGCAACTTCACTAGCTAAATATACATGCCCATGAAAAACGTATTATACAATTAAAATGTACTTCAAAATACACAGTGTAACCTCTACTTGAGTATCAATATTTGCCCCTTAGTTTTTCTCTTCTTTTCCTTCTCTCTCTCCCTTTTTTTCCATTTGATCATGGACTGGAAAGCATAGAGTCCACAGATGTTCTAATATAAATACTTGCAGGGAACAGATCCAAAGAGAAATCAGACTTTTTTTGCATGGAATTTTTTATTATTAGACCAAAAGCTTTTAAGGATTAATGACCATATTTAGTATTTTAAATCTGTTGCTCACTTTTATAAGTTGTTCTGCTGATTTAGCAGAGATTTAGCCTTCCTCATGTGTCACAATATGTAGTGAAGATTTGTGGGGTTTACCAATTCATCCTAATTCACTGAAATCTGGGTATTTAACCCTTCTAGGTTTCTTCAGAAGTGCCTTTAGAGCTTGTAGGGGTGGATAGACATCTTGAAATGCAGGTGCTATAACATGGAAGCCTGGCTAAGATTTGTAAAATAATCATTAATGCTTTCTTTTTGGAAAATCTGTGCCAATGGAGACATACCTGTGTGCATATATATATATATATATAAGTATGTATCAGGACTTTTATTAATAATTTGCAAGCTCTTTTGTAGACTCAGCTCTGTGTTTAGTCTCCAGACTAAACAACCCCAGTTTCCTCAGCTGCTCCTTATAAGACTTGTTTTGCCTTTGGAAATGCAAACTGAAGAAAACTTTATCCTCTATTGAAAGGAAGTCCAAAAAAGAGACAAATCTCATAAAATTGCTGTCTTAATTACTGGAACAATGTGCATTTGAACAGTCATCTTAGTTATAATATTTTTTTTTTTTTCTCACAGGTAATGTCTCACCTCTGTATAGTAATGCATGACAGGCTATTTTGCATTACATTTGATTTCAGTGTAGCAATTGGGGAGGAAAGCTCCAAGTTGTCATCTTTTTTTATTTTCCTCTTTTTTGTTTGAAAAAGGCTGAATGGTATACTATTTGACTCCCACTTCAGGGAGAGCAGACAAAGAAGTCCAGTGTCTGCATTTAGGAACTGGATCTGGAAGGTGGAATTGCTATGCAAACTCACTTGTGTTTCTGTAACTTCAGTCACAGCACAAAAGGCATGTTTGCTTTTGGAAAGAGAACGTGGATCCCCAGTTCTGAGAGCGTGCATTACTTATTAATGTTTCCCAACAGCAGGGGAGAAGTACGGAGGGAGAAGAAGGTTTTGAAAGTGACCCAAAGCCTCCTGCGGGCACTTCAGGGACCAGAACCACATTGTCCGTTCTCTTGATCTTACCACTGTCATGTGTAAGACGATTAAGAGTGTGTTTTACACAAAAATCTTCCCCAGGAGCAGCAGCAGTAGCCAGAGGAAAGGAAACTCCGCTGTGCAAATAAGAAGGGAAGTGTGGATGGGCTGGAAGTGCAGGGCAGGGAGTGTAGAAGAGGGAAATGCCATTTGCCTCATCTGTGGCACTATGGTCACGGACAGGCTGGAGATGTTCCCAAAGGCCGGGCAGGGACATAGGCATGTGTTTTGAAATGTGTGGCACATCTTTATTCAAGATGTTACTAGGAAGCATTATGGAAAAGTGTTGATGGAATTTAGGAGTCCAGGTCCCCCTGGGAAGTGAAAACACTGATTGTCCCAAATCTTTTAGAAACTTTCTCTCCAGTTTTATTAAAATAGAATTAAACCCTGCACATGGGATTGCTATAAATTCTATGGTCATACATCATTCACCTTTGGGGAGCTAATGAGGGACTGTTAAATATTCTCTGAAACACTAGGCAGTTTGCAGTATCCTTCTGCATGTTTCCCACTTGAAGCTGGGCACTAGATGATGTAATTTCAAGTAGATCACTGCATTATCAGCTCCCAAACTAGTCCATGTAGCTCTATGAAAACCCTGGCTAATTTGAGTGATAATCACCATGAGAGAGACACGGTATCCTTTCTAAAGGATAGACAATCCCAGCAATTTGATGCCTTGGTGTTTTTTTGCTACTTTTCAAGCAAGTCAGATTGAACTTGAAGTTATTTAGAAAATACAGAGTATTCTATAAGGATCTTAATTCCCTTGACTTTCTCCTTTTTTTTCCCCCCACCAAAAAGGTTATGATGGAACTGGAAAAGGTTCAGAGAAGAGCAACAAATTGGTATGGGGTACGTGTACAAGGAATGACCATATGAGCACAGATGTTCTATCTGGAAAAGAGACAACTGAGGAGAAACCAATGAGGTCTATAAAATCATAGGTGGCCTGTAAAGGGACTGGCTGACCACACTGTCTTCCAGGATGGAAGTGAGGAGATGCTGCATGAAGCTAGTAGGAGCAAGACTTAAAATTGCCAGAAGGCTGTGGTTCCCAAGGATCAGGTGATTAAGCCATGGAATTCCTTGTAGGGAATGTCCTAAGTGCTAAAAATTGATGGGACTCAAGCTGTTGGGAATTTGGTTAGTTCTTGCAAAAGAAATCCATTACAATTGCCTACTAATACATAAGAATCCACTTCTGGGTTAGGCATCCCTTGAACTGCAAATGACTGGAGCATGGGAGAGTATTACGAGGAGGTAGCTATATTCGCAGTGTACTTACATTCTTCCTTAGGTAGTTGCTTAAAGCTACTGTACAAGACACAGGTTACTGAACTATATGTCCCATTGGTCTTGCATGCTACAGACAGTCTTACATTCTTAACAGCTACAAACATGCTAAGGAAAAGTGAATCAAAGTAAAAGGTAAATATATTTATATTTACCTATCATTGGGTCAGATCTAAAACATGCTAGCGTCACTGTCTGATACTATGCTGCTAAATAGCCATAGAAACAATTCTCAGGAAAGCAATGTATTTTAAGTTTTCCCTTGCCAAAGATAAACCAGGAATCCTTTGTGATCTGTACAGTTTCCATTGTTCCTTCACTTCTGTCAGGATATTTGCTTTCTGAAAATAATCAGAGGGTAGGTTTGATACTCCTTTTCTGCTCCTGCCCTTCTATCCCAAACTGTCCACTTGCTTAATTAAACCATTAATGTCATGTGCCTACAGTATGGCAGAATGCTGTTTTTTACCTGCATAAGCAATGTATTTTGTATTTCTTCTTCACATGCACAAGAAAGTGTATGTTCAAAAGAAGACAAGCACACAGAAGTTACGCAGTTATATAGACTTATAAGTTAAATCATATGCTTATACAGAGATACGTTATTTTACAGAGTTGTATTATGATACAGTTATGTTGTACAGTAATATATGTTACACAGTTATACAGAGACTTTATGCAGTTTTACCCATGAGAATAAGGTGACTGATTTATCACCAACTAGTGTTTGGGACCAGGAGTGACATTACTGTCTTGTTTTTATGTGATAATGGAGCTGAGGGGCCTTCATCCCACCTTGGAGGGATACTGTAGGTGGCTCTGTGGAGCGATGACTTCTTGAGCATCCGTTCAGCAAAGCCTACAATCTGGACAAAGGCATCTGTTGCCCCAGCAGTTATCTGAGGAGCTGTCTTCATACATCTGCTCTACCTGCCATGCTGTGGTTCAGCCAGAACTTAAATACATTGCATGCTTCTTTTAAAGAGTCACTTTTTACTATAGGCATCAAAAGAAGTACTCAGATCTAGACAAAAAAATTCCTCACTTGTACATTAAGCTTTGTTGTGTCCTGTATGGGTGCCGGTGGTTTATAATACCTGTTATCCAGCTGCCTTGGATGAGAACATTTGTATCCTGAACCTCCTCCTCTCTCTCTCTATCTGTTCCTTGCCAAGGCTGCAAACCTACAAATCTGTGGATAGAAAAAGTCCCCCTTGTTGCTATCTATCAACAGCAGATGTTGCTAAGAAGACATAACTTCTTTTACACTACCGTTGACAGGGGACAAGTGCAGTCTATGAAAAAGCTACAGGCTTTTCATTATCAAAAGGTGATATTTTAGTCTTTTTTTACCCTTCTAAACTGGGCAGCAAATTCAATATAAAACATTGTTTTTCAGAAGAAATATTCCAAGACATCAGAATCACAAATGCCAAAAGAAAATAAAAATTACCATGTTCTAGTGAAAACCATTTATTTTGTTGCAAAATGTCATAAAATTTGAAAAATACATTCCAGATCAGTATTTTTTTTCACACCAAAAAGCAAGGTTTTCTCCTAGAAGAAATTTAAATGAAATGATATTTCCAAAGAGGGGGAAAAGCTATCCATTGGAAAAAATTCCATTGATGCTGAAAGTACATTTGTTTCATAATTCTGTTTTTCTATTGTTCACCCTGTTTGCACATCAAAAGCTTATGATATTTAGCAGGTACATCTCCAGAGAAAAGAATTTACATTACTGTACCATTTCACAGATTTTTGATTGAGACCTCAGAAATATCCCTCGACATTGAAGAGATTTGGAAATGTTTTTAGGTTTCTGTACTAAGTATCAGTGAAAGTACCAGGTAATCAGTTTGGTTGTTACTCTGATAACTGCTGCAGAGTCCTCAGAAATGAAATGGAAAAATGTCAGGAAATCTTCAGATATAATGAGTCTCTGGAGAGTGCTTCTTTATTTACTACCTTTTCTTTTCTGTTGTGTTCCTCTTCTATTGATTTTTAAAGATATTTTTTGGCTGAACTTTCAGGCTGGATTATCTGTTTGAAGTATATTTTCTCCTAGTTCCTATTGTAAGAATTTCTCTGGTTTCTTTAGCTGTCACTGAACAGCAGCTGTTCATTCTGCTTCCTTCCCTTTCAAAATTTATTTTCTGAGGACTCTGATTTTACATTGTCTTGAGGAATGACCACCCAGCAGGCTGCTTTCAATTCATATTTAGAGCTGGTTGCTCTCTTGAAAAAACACAGCTGAAAAGTCTTGTGTAGCCTTTTTAGTTAAACTGAATGGATTTATGTTAATTTGGATTGATTTGGAGCTGCTTGTGATACCAACCATGTTTTGACCATGGGCCAGTATTTAGCACCTTTCAATTTCCTCAGTCTGATGCCAATGCTGTGATTGTTCTCTGCCTCGCATGTCGCTGGAGGTTTTATACATTGATGCTGCCCGCAGTGTCACCGTGCTGTAGGACGCAGTGCTGGACCCTTCACTTTGCTTACACGCTTTTCTCTGGAGCCAGTACCACCTGCTCTGAGAAGCAGCTACATCCCTAGTTCATTGCAGTATGTCTGTTTGCTAATCTGACAGGGTCCAAACTCCACCAAGGCAAGGCCCAGAACGTAGAGTCATTAAACTGCTGGTGAGAAAGGACTTCGGGCTGTCTCTAGTTGCTCACGCCGCCCTGAGAAGAACTACAGACAGAGGCAGATGTATAGATCAGGGTATTCGTGGCTTAGTCTCACCTGGCCTTGAAAACCTCAAAGGGTGGAAGCCATTTCAGATCATCTAAAACCAGGACAGGTCCTGATGGTTGCTGTACTTTAAGTGTAGGTTTCCAAGTTTGGGAAAGACAAAACAAAGTGTGCCACTGCCTTGGGCCATGGAGGGCAAGTTCTGGGGCACTCCGATCTATTCCTCTTAGCCTGCAAACTAGCACAGCTACATGGTCCAGTATTATTTTATGGCTCCTATATATTCCACATGCACACATCTGATATAGCAGCTCTATTAGATTCTGTATCCATCCCTTTATTGTGAAAGCATCTTATTTCTGCCTATTGTCTCAACCTCTAGAGGGGAACAGTGCTCAGCATTTAATTAAGGGAGGCTGTAGTTATGGAACACTCAGTTTTATGCACTTTTCTATTTTTTTCAGAACTAGCTTGGCATAATATCAAATATTTCTGTCTTGAGGAGGACAGATTCAACAAACTCTGCAGTGACTGAAATGCATACATACATTCTTGGCTGCCAGGGCACACTTCTGACTCATATTGAGCCTACGAGAGTAGGTTGAGAAACCAGCACCCGAGATCCCTTCCTGCAGGGCTGGCTGCTCTCCAACCACTCTTCTCCCAATTTATACTTGTGTCCAGTGTTACTCCATCCCAGGTGCAGAATCCAGTGTTAGCTCTTGTTAAGTTTGATGCTGACTGATGATTGCCCAGTGCTCCAGTCTATCTAGTTCCCTCTGCAAAGCCTCTCATCCCTCAAGCGAGTCAACAGCACCTCCCAGTTTGGTATCATTATCAAACTTGTTAATAGTGCATTCAAGCCCTGCCTCCGGATCATTGATAAATATATTTTACAGAACTGGCCCTAGAATTGACCCCTGAGGAACACTGCTAGTGACTGGTTACCAGTCAGATGTAGCCCCATTCATTACAATCCTTTCAGCCTTGCTGTTCAGCCAGTTCTTCACCCAGCACATCATGTACCTGCTCATCTCACAGCTGGACAACTTGTCCAGGAGGATACTGTAAGGGACAATATTAAAAGCCTTACTAAAATCCAAAAACTACATTCACTGCCTTTCTTCATCCACTATGAAGGTGATTTTATTGTAGAAGGATATCAAATTGGTTAGATAAGACTTTCTCTTTGTGAACCCATGTTGACTGTGCCTTAGACCTCTGTCTTCTAAGAGGGTGGAGTTTTCCCCCTGGATTTGAAGATGAGGTGTGTGTGGAAGGGGACCGTGCCCAGGTACATTAACAAGCTCATATGTAAAAAATCTATGTGGTGATTTGCCATAGAAATGCAAAAATATACTGTAGCCTGTAAACCTGACAAAAGATCAACCTGTAAATGTCTGTATGTCTGTAAATCATGACCATTAACTCATGCCATCTTCGTGTCATGCAAAGCTGGTCCAGAGGCAGTTTATATGTGACCAGATTGTGAAAGTGGTGCATTTAAAAGGCTGATGATCTAGGAGAAACTGGACACTATTCAGGTTTTGTGCTGTGATGATAGCAAAGACTTTTTGACTTGAGCTAGAACCTACTAAGCCAACAGTGGGATCACTGTTGTCCTAAATAGGATTTGATGCAGTCTGCATGGTATAAGATGTGCCCCCAGTTCTACTGAGTGTAGGGCAAAGTGCCTCAAGGAGACACTCAGCAAGTTCCTGAGGCCACAGTTATCCCCTTTCTTTCCTCAGCTGCAACAATTTTCTTGGTGCCAACCCCAATTCTTGGTGGCCTTTGCAGATATTTTTGAGATAAGTGGCTTGTGCTGGAGAGGTTAAGAGCACAGACAGATGCTGACCCATCAGTGACTTTGCTACAGGTCATGTTTAATGCTTGAACACAGAGCCGTGGCTGGATCATTCCTGGAGAGGTACCTCTGAAGTATCAGCCCACAGTAGTCATGCTCACCATTATGTGAAAAAAAAGTGACTCTTTTACCCACTAACTGTGCCTTAAATCCAGTGGCTTTAACAGAGGTCTTGTTTGTTTTAAGCAGAGCTGTGATGCTATGCTCCTAAATCTTTATAAATGTGTAAGAGTAAGTGGCTAAATTTACAAAAACACCAAGCTCCTCTAGATTTCAATGACAGCTGTCATGCTCTCCATTCTCTTGAAATCAGATCAGCTAATGAGGTACTTACTTACATAAAACAAATCTCCTCAGGCTCCTATTTTTAAAAAAACTTTAGCCTTTAGTTTGTACACACATGTACACACATATACACACAGCTGCTTTCGCATTTTCTTCTTTAATTGTTGAACCAAATATGAAAAACCTGTTTGCCTTGGCTGCACTAGGACAGCCTGGAAGGCAAGAAGTTTGATTTCAAGATGTGGAAATTCTGCAATTATTATACATCAGACAGTGGTTGAGAGAGATTCAGGAGTGTGTATGTTCTTCCACCTTGGGTAACCAGCAAAGGAAGGATAGGTTCTCCACCGAATTATCCAGAAGGTAAGAGTCCATCCTAAGTAAAAGTCCATAATTCCTTAATTTGATGCTAGAGTTGATCCTGCGTCTCCACCATGCTGAGAGCATTCAGTATCTACCTCTATAATGGGGCAAAGTCTTTAGTCTAAAGGCCTAGACTTCCAAGACATTTTTTTTGGCCAAGATGCAAAAAGGTTTTGTTGCAATGATTTATCATCTCTGATGAACCAAAAATTATCTGTCTCTGATACACTGATTCTGCACTTGTTCTCTGTAATGCAACCAGAATGGAATATAGTCTAATTCTCATTTTATCTCTGCAGACTTTTCTTTCTTGACTTGAATCAAAGAAATTAGCTCTTCTAGAACATGAGGAAAAGCTTACTTAATATATCTTTGTAACTCTTTGTCTTTTCAGTCACTGAAGATCTGCAACATGTATTTTGGTCATATTGCTTTTTGGTATTATATCCTAAAATGGACTCTGCCATATGGGAAATGCAAACAAGGGCTGCACCTTTTCTTGCTTTCCATGGTAGTGTATTGTTTCATTGCTTAGCGTGAAAAGGAAAGAAAACTGGGATTTTTTTTTGCCTGCCACTTCTTTGGGAATGGAAAGTATTGTGCTTATTAAAGCAAGCAGTGGGGAATCTTCCAAGAGCTTATTTAGCATGGTGACATTAGCCTTTCTCTGCAGAGAAGAACATCAAGGTGATAGCGAGCGTTAACATTCCCTTTTATTAGTCAGCATACAAAATAGATTATGTCAGTGATGAAATCTAAAGTGTACAATTAAAAAGCTCCAGCAGATGGCTCTGTGGTTTACCTCATGTTTCAGCACATGGAAAGGTTTTCTGTTGGGCAGGGATGCAAGAGACATTGCAATAGCAGTGAGCTTGGCACACGGATAAAAAGGCCGCGCTGTCAGCCACTTGGTGTAAAACAGCTTGATATGCTGCATACCACCTGCTCTCCACCGTTGACTGGATTCTTGTATGTTCCTGCAAGCAACAGGCCAAACATGAGAGTGAATATCTTACATGGTCCTTAAGGAGTCCAGATCTGAACCTTTCTCCCTCAAAAGGCTCTCTTCCCTGCAGTGAGGTATATCCCATGTGTGAAGAGCTTAGTCTCCTGCAGAAGGACATGAAAAATAAGCCTTAGTGTACCACCCAGTAGAGCATCGTTGCCAGTGACCTTAGCAGGTATCATACTATCCAGGTCTCTTTATTCAGGACAAATGGCTTGAAAAGCTCTACAAAGAATCCAAGCATGAAGTGTACAGACAAAGGCAGCTCCAACCAAAGCACTGGATAGTGACCCAGATTGGAGGGTTTGTCACAATGAAAGAAGAATAAGGAAATGAAGGAAACTTTTGAACTGGCCAGGATAACAAGCAGATCATAGAATCATAGAATAACTCAAGTTGGAAGGGACCCATAAGGATTGTGAAGTCAAACTCCCTGCTCCTTGCAGGACTACCTAAAATTAAACCATACGACTAAGAGCATCGTCCAGACACTCCTTGAACTCTGACAAGCTTGGTGCCATGACCGCTTCCCTGGGGAGCCTGTTCCAGTGACCAACCACCCTCTCGGTGAAGAACCTCTTCCTAATGGCCAGTCTGAACTTCCATTGACACAGCTTCATTCCATTTCCTCATGACCTATCACTCGTCACCAGCGAGAGATCAGCATTTCCCCCACCACCGCCCACCTTGAGTTTCCCCCTCAGCCTTCTCCTCTCCAAGAGAACAAACCAAGTAACCTCAGCTGCTCCTTGTAAGTCTTGCCCTCGAGGCCTTTCACCATCTTGGTCACCCTCCTCTGGATGCACTCTAATAGTTTGACGTCCTTCTGTCGTGGTTTAACCCCAGGCAGCAACTAAGCACCATGCAGCCTCTCACTCACTACCCCCACACCCAGTGGGATGAGGGAGAAAATTGGGAAAAAGAAGTAAAACGCGTGGGTTGAGGTAAGAATGGTTTAATAGAACAGAAAAGAAGAAACTAACAAGGATAATGATGACACTAATAAAATGACAACACTAATAATAAAAGGATTGGAATGTACAAATGACTCACAGTGCAATTGCTTACCACCCGCTGATTGACACCCAGTTCCTCCCTGAGCAGCGATCCCCCACCACCCCAATCCACCCAGTTATTTCCTGAAAATGACGTCCCATGGTCTGGAATACCCCATTGGCCAGTTTGGGTCAGCTGTCCTGGCTGTGTCCTGTGCCAACTTCTTGTGCCCCTCCAGCCTTCTGGCTGGCTGGGCATGAGAAGCTGAAAAATCCTGGACTTTAGGCTAAACATGACTTAGCAACAACTGAAAACATCAGTGTGTTATCAACATTCTTCTCATACTGAACTCAAAACACAGAACCATACTAGCTACTAGAGAGACAATTAACTCTATCCAAGCTGAAACCAGGACGCCTTCTTAAATTGAGGCACCCAGAACGGCACACAGTACTCGACGTGGGGCTGCACCAGTGCAGTGTAGAGCGGGACAATCACCACC
>JANZLQ010000007.1:26426572-26446564 GCA_026212715.1 Elanus axillaris | reverse complement strand
GCATCCAGATCATTTATAAAAACATTAAAAAGCACTGGCCCTAAAATCGAGCCCTGGGGAACCCCACTGGTGACTGGTTGCCAACCTGATGTAACCCCATTTACTATAACCCTTTGAGCTTGACGCATCAGTTAATTGCTCACACAATGTATTACGGACTTGTCTAGCTGTGTGCTGGACAGTTTATCCAGAAGGGTACTGTGAGAGACACTATCAACAGCTTTGTTAAAATCCAAACCTACCACATCTACTGGCTTCCCATGGTCAGCTAGATGGATTACTTTGTCATAGAATCATTTAGGTTGGAAAAGACCTTCAAGATCATTGAGTCAACTGTCATCCATGCCTACTAGACCATGTCCTGGAGTGCCTTGTCTACACGCTTTTTGAATACCTCCAGGGATGGTGACTGAACCAATTCCCTGGGCAGCCTGTTCCAGTGTATTACAACCTTCTCAGTAAAGAAATTTTTCCTAATATCCAACCTAAACCTCCCTTGCTGCAACTTGAGGCCATTACCTCTCATCCTATCACCAGCCACCAGACAGAAGAGACCAGCCCCCACCTCACTACAACCTCCTTTCAGGTAGTTGTAGAGAGCGATAATGTCCCCCCCTCAGCCTCCTTTTCTCCAGACTAAACAGCCCCAGTTAGGAATCCCAAGTGACAAGTGTAATAACACTGTTTAACAAAAAAAAAAAAAAAAAAGGCAGCTGATTTTTTTTCAGTACTTGGACTTTTTGATACATTCCCTGACTCAGGCTGTTGTCCTAAAAGCGGATTCGTTACCTGGTGTGCAGTAGACCAATTTCATACGCTTAGGAGAGATATTGCTTTATTCTGCTCAGGGTGCTCACTGGACTTTCCACAAATCAAGTACAACAGATTCATCAGGTGTGTCCCTTTTATACAGTAACAATTGTATCTAATTTATTAACCTACTCCTACCTAATACATATTCAAATTATCTAATGCATGTGCATAGGATTACATAACCATGACACATCAGATGCCTTCTCCGCATGCGTGAGGGTCTCGGGTGCTCTTCGGTGGTCATTTGAGGAGGTATCCCCTTCTCACTTTGACCGCTAAGTCATTCTGTATCGGGTCAGTGGTTCATTTTCCTGCCAAGAGGGATGCACCATCAATCAGGAAGAATAGAAAGGATCAGAATTGGTGCTCCAGGTGAGGCACCATTAAACAGGAAG
The DNA here is from genome assembly GCA_026212715.1 of Elanus axillaris. Taxonomy (NCBI): domain Eukaryota; kingdom Metazoa; phylum Chordata; class Aves; order Accipitriformes; family Accipitridae; genus Elanus; species Elanus axillaris. The sequence goes on along the minus strand of JANZLQ010000007.1, from coordinate 26,445,356 downwards.
AATAGAAAAGATCAGAATGATCTTGGCTATCTAATTTAATTTAAAACAGGACTTTCTAATCTACCACAGGATTTTTTGTATTTGACTTCAAGGCTACAATCCCTTGGGTGTTTTCTTTCCAAGCAAAAATTTTTCTATCTTTCTTCCACATTTAGCCAGAGCTGCTTAGCCATTTATGAGTTATAGGTGAAGATATTTGTGCTTAAAAGAAGCCAACACACCCCTCCCCTCACACACACATTATAGCTTTCCAAGATAGTTTTGTTGACATTTACCATTTGCTCTGTTCATAGACCGTAACAGCAAGCCAAGCTTTTTTTAACAAAATGTGCCTGTAAAAGTACAAGCAGTGCATGTTGGAAAATATATCCCAAATTACATCAACACAAAGTAGAGCCACCCATCCCTCTATATTGTACTTAAGGTATTCCACTTTAGGTTTTTTTGTTTTTCAAAAACCTGTCTCTAACAGGATTTGAAGTGCCTTCTTTAAAACCATAGAATCTGATGTTAATGGCATAATTGTGCCTGTATCCAAGGGCTAGTCCAAGAGGCTGATGCTATCCAAAACAGGTAATCTGTCCCAGAGAACTGGCACAGAACTTAGGAAACAAGGAAGCAAAACCTAGAAGCATGTAAGTAACTGTAGGCATCATTGTGCTGACTTCCATCAAATTCAGCCCTCTCCTTTGAAAGCAGGGCTTCTCACTGAGACCCTACATAGGAATCTGATATCTAAAACCAGCCAGTAAATCATTTAAGGGTTTTAACTGGAAAAGAAAAAAATAGTTTTAAAAGCCTTATGGATTATTGTTTTTTCTCTTTATTGCCATAAAAAGTCCTCTTCTTCATTATTTGCATGAGTCAAAGAGGTTTATCTTAGGTGAATGCAGCTCCACCAAAGGACATGATATCCAGGCTGTATTTATTTGTGGTACATTCTGTTCCAGCGGGTGCAACTCTGCCAACCCTGCAGAAATTTGAGGATGCTCTTTTCTGAGGCAGAATTGTTTACAGTTTCACCCTGTCCACCAAAGTGTTCCAAGACTAACTTTGTATGCGTGCCTGAGTTCTGAGGCATTGCATTGCACTAAAAGTCAGTCTCTCTGAGTGGCTCTGGCAGTTTATTTGTAGTTCAGAAGTCAAACTGTTTCACTTAATTGGAAAACACTGCTCACCAGTCTCTGGGCATATTGATGTACTGTACATTTGATGGGTTTAGTTACTTGTGCAGATTTCTAATATGACCTTTGTTAATAAGATACATTCTCCATAATGGGCTGCTTGCAGTTTCCAAGAGTCATTTACATGATAAATCCGATAACAAGTTAGACATTGCTAATCCTGTACTGAAAGATCTGTCTGAATTGTGTCGGAGTGCCAGGTGGAAAGCTGTGACCTTCCAACTATTTTGGGATGGGAAGCACTAAATCCCAGTTCTGTGATATGTGACCACTCAGCAAAGACTTTTCTTCAAATATCTCTCAATGTCCTGCCAGAAAAGTTGTGGGGGCACAGAGCAAACAGGGAAAACTGCTTCACATCAAGGATTTGATGGGCTTGGCTTTGGTAGTTGAAATAAGGTGTTAAGTCAAGATGCTCCCAGCATGTCTGAATTAAAGCATGTAATGGCAAACAGTGATTTTGGGCCTAAGATCTCTCATCTGTGTCGTTGCATCTTAGTTTGCTCATGCTGTTTTGCACTGGGAGAGAGACTTTCCTTTCCCAGCACATCCTGGTGTGATTTTGTCAGTGCAATGGAAAGAGGTTGTTCCACTGCATAGAGCTGGACTCTCTATACCTGACCTCAGTGCCAGAATACAGCCTGGCTCTCCACTTCTGAGTTGAATTCCACCATTTAACTGCATGTACGAGGACAGGCAGGCAGAGCACTCCTGGCATAATACTAAAGAATACAATACATATCCCTTCCTCTGTGTGATTTCTCTCCTCCCAGCACTGCCCATATAGATAGAGCTCTGTGCTACCTAAGAGCAGACTGGCTTCCACCTACACGTCTCACCCATCTCCTCGTCCCAGACAGTTTTCCTTGGTAGCAGGGTCACGTCCTGCCCCTGGTGATGGGTGGCCAGTTTCTACCCTTGACTCAGGCACAGTACCACGGTTTTGCCACAGGTGCCCTGAACAATCTGTTAGGCAGGGCAGATGCAGAAATGGGCCCACGCTTGTGTGGCTGTGGCATCGGGCTGTTGCCACCCCTCCTGCTCATTCAACAGGGAAGGCAGCCAAAACAAAGAGGTTGATGGAGGCATGAGACATAATGCAAATGTCTTAATGTACATATCCCTCTTATAAACAGCTAAGAAAAAACAGACCCTTCTCAAAGCAAAGGGAACTATTTTTAAAAGCCTAAAAATCTCCCTTGGTTGTACCTTTCCGGCTCCCACAGTCTACCTTTCCTACTGAAGTTACTGGAAAACGCCATGTCCAATATTACATACGGTGTGGCCCAGTTTAGACACATGATCCTAACCTCTTTGCTCCCATTTTCCCTGCCTATAAATGTCTGTGAGTTGTTGTTTACTTCCTAGCAAACTTTCTTACATTACTACTAAAGCAAAGCTATGTAATTTATGCAGAGACTGCCTTTGGATTTTTCCTGGAGTTAATCCAAATTACAACAAAAAATATTGACAGACCAGAAAATGCAAATCTTAAATTGCATTTTTATCACTTATTAAATATTTTAAATAAACAGTGTTTTAAACTGAATTACATTCTCAGAAATATGGAAATGTAATTATTATTAACCAAAATATATTGGGACTATGTTTGCAAGCATGTCGTGGTAAACAACAGCATATCTTAAAGTACATAAAGCATCTGCAAAGCAAATTTGGCTTTTAAAATTTCGGTGAGCTTTACTAGACTTTTATACAAAGTAAAAGTAGTGAAACTACCTGGCCAATTGTCATGGTTTAACCCCTATGTCCAATGGAACCAATGCCAGCTGGCTCCAACACGGACCCCACACTGGCCAAGACCAAGCCCATCAGCAACAGTGGTAGTGCCTGTGGGATAATGTATTTAAGAAGGGGGAAAAGTTGCTGCGCAACAAAAACTGTAGCCAGAGAGAGGAGTGAGAAGATGTGAGAGAAACAGCCCTGCAGACCCCCAGGTCAGTGCAGAAGGAGGAGGAGATGCTCCAGCTGCCGGAGCAGAGATTCCCCTGCAGCCCGTGGTGATGAAGACCACGGTGAGGCAGGCTGTGCCCCTGCAGCCCAGGGAGGTCCCCGGGGGAGCAGATCTCCACCTGCAGCCCGGGGAGGACCCCACGCCGGACCAGGTGGGTGCCCGAAGGAGGCTGTGACCCCGTGGGAAGCCTGCGCTGGAGCAGGTTTTCTGGCAGGACTTGTGACCCCGTGGGGGACCTAGGCTGGAGCAGTCTGTGCCTGAAGGACTGCAGCCCGTGGAAGGGACCCACGCTGGAGCAGTTTGTGACGAACTGAAGCCCACGGGAAGGACCCACATTGGAGAAGTTTGTGAAGGACTGTCTCCCGTGGGAGGGACCCCACACTGGAGCAGGGGAGGAGTGCGGAGTCCTCCCCCTGAGGAGGAAGGAGCGGCAGAGACAAGGTGGGATGAACTGACCCCAACCCCCATTCCCCGTCCCCCTGTGCTGCTGCTGGAGAGAGAGGAAGAAAAGAAAACTGGGAGTAAAGTTAAGGCCAGGAAAAAGGGAGGGGTGAGGGGAAGGTGCTTTAAAATTTGGTTTTATTTCTCTTTATCCTACTTTGATTTGATTGGTAATAAAATGAAACTAATTTCCCCAAGTGAAGTCTGTTTTGCCCATGATGGTAATTGGTGAATGGTCTTTATCTTGACCCACAAGCTTTTTGTTGTATTTTCTTTCCCCTGTCCAGCTGAGGAGAGGAGTGATAGAACGGCTTTGGTGGGCACCTGGCATCCAGCCAGGGTCAACCCACCACAGTGTTCTTAGTGACATTTTGACTGTGCTTAGAATAAATGAAGGTCATATGCAAAAAATATTATAAATTCTTTTTGGACTTTTTGTCCTGGAGACTTTAAAAAAAAACCCTACTTATGAATTACTTTCACATTAAAATGGAAGTTCAGGATGTCTAGACAGACAGACAGGAAGGACTAGAGAAAATGTATGATAATGAGAAGATACTTCAGTCTCTCAGTCACTTCTAGCTGAAAACGACCCCAGTTCAGTTCCTGTGCAGTTGCACCTTTTTGGTCATCCATTCCTGTTGGTTGTTTGCAGGAAAAAAACTTGAGGATTATCATGTAAGATTTTACCTTGGCAAAAAATATGAGCATAAAAAAGAATCTGAGATTATTTATGACCTCTCCTATTATGGCTAAGAGAGCTAAATTTCTCTTGGACTTGGGAGTATCAGTTAATTTCAGTTCTCTCTACTGAGCTGAAGTTTATGAATTGCTGTTTCTTCTTCACTTTCTTCAAGAAGATATTTTTACATGTGTAATGCTAACATTAATTTGTTTCCTAGTCATACCCAAAAAGCTGCTTTTACCTGGTGGACTTCCAAGTGATAGGTTTGTCTCATGACTAAAGCTGAAGAGTTAATTCTGAACTGAAAATGGCATTGCTCTTCTAGATGAACTGTAACAAATAGGAAACAGGGAGACCTCAAGTATCATTTCATAAATGCATGCAGGCAGTAAGTGAATTCAGCTGAGATTAATTCTTTTAGGGAGTCTCAGTTCAATTGCTCCAGTATTGGTGTCTGACCCATTCCAAGTGCCTCTGACTGCTCCATATACCCCAGCCACCACCCCAGTGCGTATGCGGCTGTGTCTCCATCAGCCGCGTGTGGCAGCTTCAGATTCCTGAGGGCATCTCAAATGACACTAAATGCCTGTGTCTGGGAGGCTGATTTGAGCCCACTAGGTCCCTTTCTGTAAATTAGGCCATACTTGTCCGAAAGAGAAGCTGCTGGTAGCTGAAGCCCTTTACATCTGCCTGTTATTTAGGTTCCTCATTTGCAACTCAGCTGGACTGAGAAGATCTGACTGTAAAGCCACTGCTGAGACTGAGAAGATTTGATTGTAATCTAAGTCAAATAGCCTTTTTTTTTTTCCCTCTCCTGAAGTTCCAATACTTTGGCATTCATTTTCTCCCCATGAATTGTGGCCAGAAGTGCAGGGAATATCATAGATGGGATTCTTCCCTGTGCTTCCTCTTTTAAATATCAAAACATTTCACCTCAGCTCAGTTCCACACCAAGCTTTTTCTCTCAGTTGCTGCTGCGACATCTGTGAGTTGTGGTTTCTTTGCTTTATGACCCAATTCTGCACATGCTTTTCTTCCCTTCTTCCCACTGTGACACTGCATATCCCACATGGATGCCACATGGTCACAAAACTCCACAACAAACTTGGTGAGCCAGCTAAGGGGTGGCAGTGGTGCATCACGGGATCTGTTTTTCAGCACAGGAGCCCTTCCAAGAGGAAAAGCAGGATACAAGCCAACGACATTGTGACACAAATGAAGCCAGAACTATTAGAGTCACAAGTTTACAGAAATCAAGATTTAACATTCTCCCTTGCTAAAATCCAAGCCAGCTTACCCTCTTTCTCTTAATGCAACCTGGCAGAATCAAAAAACTTTCCTGTAAAAACATGCCTTTTATTTTATCTGCTAATTCTTAACATATCTTTATTGTTTTAGTTGATAAATATATTAAAGGGTGATTCTTAATGGAGCTTAATGAGTCTAATTCTCATTTTACATTACTATGATATCTTAATCCCCCACTCCTTGTCATCCCCCCACCCCCAAAAGCAGCAAACAACTACATCAGCATTCTAGAAAAGCAAAAGATAAGTATCTATTTTCTTTTTTTAACTGTTAAGAAGGACACTAGACTACTAGAGCTTTTCCTGTAATAGGTTATCTTCTGCATCAGCCTATGTACAAGGTAATTTACTTCTCTCCAGCAAGCCTCTCAGGCCCTTATTGCATTTCTGCAGTGCTAAAACATTTCTATAGGATCAACATATGGTAAGAAATTTAAATGCTAGTGGGGAGTCTGAGAAGAACTCGCACTCATACACATCATCTTAAAACAAAACACATTTCCTAAAACCTGTGAAGGGTGATCTCCTAGTTATGGAAGACAGATCTCAAAAATAAAACAAGTAGTTTGGGTTGTTTTAAGGAATCTGTGCAGCACTTTGTCAGAGTAAAACTGCTCTTCAAGCTGAGGTGTCAACAGGAAAAAAGTACACTTCTAAAGAAAAAAATGCTATTTTGCTACCAATGATGTGAAAACAGCTTTTTACAGTGTGGGGGTTTTTAAAACAAAAGTTGGAGCCTATCTAGCAGCTTCAAGCTCAGAGCAAATCTGTCATTTCAGAACACCCTCGGCAGAGAGCAGACTTCGGCCAATTCTGCAAACAGGGAGTTGTTTCCATCTGCTGGAGACCAAAAATACCCCAAGAGCAAACGCCAAAGGTCTCAGCCAGGTGCTGGGATCATTTGAGAAGCCAGAACACTGGGAGGTAGCTTTATAACCTGCTCCTGAAGGGGAGGACAGCCAGAATAAGTAATGCCGTCACACCCATTGAATAGGTCCTGTCTATGTCCCCTGTATGAAATCCAACAGGAAGGAAGATGAATTAAAATCAGTAATCCCTCAGGCTGGCGTCCTCTTGCAGGGAATAAGCAGTTGTGTCTATTCCAAAGACACAAAGCCTTTCTCTAGTGTACAGGGGAACAGGATTAAACCTTGAGAAGAAATATCAGGCTCAGCAATCAGATTAGGGACTGGAATGATCATCTAACAACCCTCATCTTCACCAATGTGTTCACAGGTGTTACCCTGATGGTACAGATGGTTTGAAGCTGGAGTTATTTGCTGTAATAATGATCATTTGAGAAAACTTCTTGGAGCACTTGGCAAACATTACTGCATTTATTCACTCAGTAACTCCATGTGAGGGTTGTGCATTTTATTAGTCTTTTGAGACTGATCATAAACACATCTATGCACACATTATCTTCACCAAAATCCTGTGCGTGAGCAAACACATTTGGAGCCAGAAGCCTTGTAGGATGAGCACACTGACTTTGTACTCCTTGTTATCTGCTTCCAACAGATTCAAAACCAGTATAAAAGGAGGTGTGACTGTGTCTGTGTTTGCCTTGTGTCTGCTCAGACATAGTAACTTACAGTTTGGGATCTGATCTACCATGCAGGTTCTGAATGAGACTTCCTTGGAGGTTTTCCCTTAAGCCTTGGGGCTGACATATGTGAGCGCTAGATGAAGAGAAGATCTGTTCCAGCCTCATTCCCATGGCTAGTACTGTACCCTCTCCCATGGGAAGGTTTGTCTGTCTACATCCCTGTGCCCTTAGGTACGATTAAAAAGCCATGTATTTTTAAAGCAAGGAGGGAAAAAATTACTGTAAAAAGGTACTGTGACATTTAAAAAAAATATCTTTCTGCACATCTAAAATAATAGGGGAAAAAAAGGAAGAAAACCTAGACTAGTGAAATGACATTAAGGCAATTATCAAATTCATCATTTACGTGCGCCAGCCACTTGAAAGAATCCAATGGTTATGGCGAAGATCATCAAAAACCACACATTTTCCACCTAATAATAAAGCCCATTGTTACTAAGTAGAAAGATGTTCATATTTTAAGCATGTTGTAATTAAATATTCATTTCTTTATATTTGATTAGAACAATGTGCTCATTATTGTAGAAGTCCACAAGAGATATAATCATGTCTTTACTTATTCTTTGCTATTAGACTCAGATTTTGGTAAGAATATTTTAAGTTTTTCTACTTTCTCCTAACCTTCCCTGTTTTGATATATTCACATTTATTTTTTTCAGGGAAAAAACATTATTTTTGTTTTTACTTAGCTGGTAGTGGATCTGATACACAACTGATCATGTAGTTTTCATTCAAATAACATTGTGAATTATTTTTTTCTTTTCCTATTCCAAACATGAATAGAAAAAAAATCAGTTGACATACTCTCTTGCTCGCTATTTGAAACTGGCATCAGATGTGAACTGGGCCACTTCCTATGGCTTGCTCACATGTGAAAGTTTCAGTGTTTCAGTTTCTAGTACTCGTTTTGATAATGTTTCAAGTATCCATGATTGCATAACTAAAAATAGCTTTTTTTTATTTTGTCAAACAGTCAAGTGAAGTCCAACCATTGCTCTTTCTGAGTGTTTGTGACTGAAGTTTATGTTAACAGCAGCAAAAAAAGGCAAGTGCAAAATGTATGAACACTATGGAAAATCTACTAAGTGTTGCTGGAAAATCTTCAGAACTGTCCAACCAGTTTAACAATCACATACTTCTTAACAGAAGCTTTCATCTGGATGAATCTCAAAGGCTTCATCTAATTGGACTATGTCTCTAAGTCAAGATTGTATCTAAGCTACTTGTCTGGACTCATTCTGTAAGGAGAAATAGATACTGCCTCCCTCTCTACCTGTGAGATGGCAAACATGGATGTGTCATCTTACCTCAGAGAGGAATCAGTCTTTTCCATAAACTCCACTTTATCTACATGTATAACTCTTCCATTCAGAGACACCTATCTAGACACGACACACCTACATGACCTCCTGTGTAGAACACACAAACAGATTTTACCACTTACCTATGCTAAAATTGAAAGGCTTCCTTTCTTTAATGAATCATATCAAATAGTGCCAGAAGATCATGGTATGGAACTAATTTCAAACACATGAAGGTCAAAAGGGCCAGTCAAACACTCGAAGTTCTTTGCCTTAAGTAGTTCAAGACTTAAGTTCATGCCTTGGGTAGTCATTATATAGTTCATACCCAAGTACCTTGCTGAGTTGGAATAATTAATTCCATATTAAAATTGAAATGACATGGCTTAATTTTTATTTGTTTTGATGTGCTTAATTAATATTCTGAGCAAAATACAAGCTTAGATCTGCATTTAGAATACAGAGAGGATGACATCACTCTAGCTGATGTTTGGAACCCTTTCTTATACAGAAGGCATGTATGAAAGCTTTAATCATAGAATCATAGAATCATTCGGGTTGGAAAAGACCTTCAAGATCATCAAGTCCAACCATCATCCATGACCAGTAGACCATGTCTTGGAGGGCCTTGTCTACACACTTTTTGAATACCTCCAGGGATGGTGACTGAACCAATTCCCTGGGCAGCCTGTTCCAGTGTATTACAACCTTCTCAGTAAAGAAATTTTTCCTAATATCCAATCTAAACCTCCCCTGGTGCAACTTGAGGGCATTACTTCTCGTCCTACCACCAGCCGTCAGACAGAAGAGACCAGCCCCCACCTCACTACACCCCCCTTTCAGGCTGTTGCAGAGAGCGATCAGGTCTCCCCTCAGCCTCCTTTCTCCAGACTAAACACCCCCAGTTCCCTCAGCAGCTCCTCATAAGACTTGTGCTCCAGGCCCCTCGCCAGCTCCGTTGCCCTTCTCTGGACACGCTCCAGCACCTCAGTGTCTTTCCTGTAGTGAGGGGCCCAAAACTGAACCCAGCACTCGAGGTGCGGCCTCACCAGTGCCCAGTGCAGGGGAACGATCCCCTCCCTGCTCCTGCTGGCCACACCATTCCTGATGCAGGCCAGGATGCCATTGGCCTTCTCGGCCACCTGGGCACACCACTGGCTCATCCTCAGCCGGCTGTCGACCAGCACCCCCAGGTCCTTTTCTGCCAGGCAGCTTTCCAGCCACTCTTCCCCAGGCCTGTAGCACCGCATGGGGTTGTTGTGACCCAAGTGCAGGACCTGGCACTTGGCCTTGTTGCATCTTGTAGATGCCTCCACCCCAGCAATTTATTTTTCTTTTGGATCTATTCAGATGCAGCTAGATTTATTGGCATTTATCTGGAGGTTATTTATTTCTCAGGGTCAATATTGCAAATAGCAAAGGACAATTTATTTTCAGCTCTTGTTGATTCACCTGCATGCTAAGCTTAATTTCTTAACTGCACCAATTACATTTGCTTTTGTCAGGGCCAAAACACAGTAAACCCTCTCTCACTTTTATGTAGCTTAAACTTCTCTGCTTATCTTTTTCTGTTCTGGAAGGTCAATAATGACCCAAAAAACAACCTGCTGATAACTTCAGTGAGTGAGAAGGGAAAGAAAAGGACATCTCAAAGATAATAAAAGAATCAGATGATAGAATAAATATCTCAAATTGTACTGGGGGAGATGATAATTTTGTTTACTTGTTTGCTGCTCATCCAATGTTTATGGTGATCCACTACGTTTGTTCTATCATGGCTAAGAACCAAGCCTGGCAGACTATTGCACCAGGTATTGTGAAAACATAGATTAAAAGGCATTTGCTACCCAGAGATTTGTCAGGCTGCAAAACTGGAGTGATCTTTTCCCCCGATGAGCTCCATTTCCCAGAAATGCAGAACTAAACCCTCTTCCACAGAGACCTTGGACCAGGCAGTAAGCATGTATTTTGCCAGAGATGCTTGTGTAGCTGTCACTGGAGATGTCAGAAGGGAAGAAATGCTTTCCACAGAAGCATATGACCATAGCATCTGGAAGTAAGATCTGTTTTGTTCTACCTGGGAATTTTCTAATCCCGCTAGAGGAAGGATGGTTGGATGGACTCTATGGCAAGGGAGCAGTGTCCTCCCACTCAACATTAAGGGACAGTATAAGGTCACCACCTCTGGCAGGCTCCAGGACTTGGAGATTCCTCTTGCCTGGCTGCTGAAGGCCAGCCCAGTGTGCCTGGAGACCCAGGTGTCTTTTTATCCCAGGTTGATGTACATGGCTGCTGTTTTCCTATTTGCAAGTTCAGCCAATAGCAAAGCTGAGTGTGTATCCCAGAGATACACACATGGAGAGGGCACTAATGTGGCCCTCCTCACATGTAAAAAATTCTCAAGTTCATCTTTCCCCTTTCTTATCAGTTACAAAGTCCATGTAGTTTCTCAACGGTCTGTCAGTTAGTGACCTGAGAGTGTAGGTCTTTGTCATTGTCTTTGTTATCACTTATCCAACATGTGTGTGTCTGTGTGCTTTGTTTATCATTTTCCCTGTTACTTACGACTCCCTTCGAAGAGACAATTTTCTTCATGTGATAACCTTAATGAAGCAGAACATTTTACAGACCCTTACACTCATGGGCTGAGTGTGGTCCGAATGCAGTGGGACGATCCAAGACAGGAAAGGCAAAATGCATGCCTGCATCCAGGCATAGGCTTTGTGCAACTCCCTGGGTCAAGTATCTCTGAGTTTAGTTGTGACCGAGCATCGCTTCACAGTAATAGCTCATCTCTGCAGCAGGCCAGACTCTGACCAAGTTTGATTTTTCTGCCTTTCTTAGAGAGCTGGCTTCGGAAGAGGTTCCTGCCAAATTTTCATGTTTGAAGGAACCTGAGGACAAAACGTGGAGTACAGGCAACTGACACTAAAACTGTTTCACAAGAGATGGCAAGAAAATGCCCTCAGTCTGAATGCTCAAAGCAGAACTTCATCAGTTCTTTGCAGGTGTGTTTTATTGATGCGCAGGCTCCTATATCCAGCTGTTGTTCATTTGCCCACTGCTAATTAGCTTGAAACACTTCAAATGCTTACTCTTCCTACTGTAGTTTGAGTATGATACTGTTAAACTAAGCACTTCATACTCCACAAAAGAACAGTGTTTAAGCTGGTTCCTGTCTCTGTCCTAGCTGGGGCCAGATTCTCATCTTACCTTTACATTAAGATAAAAAACACTATCACTGTTGGCTTCCCTACCAATTATTCCAGTTCCCCTGTAGTATAAGCTGAAGGAGATTGCTTTTTTGACCGGTCCAGATTTAGGAATGCCAAGTAAATATTTTCCCTGCTTTTATTTATTCATTGCATTTCCTAATAGCAATTCCACACCCTAGACATATAATACTCATCTCCAAATGCATATTACATTTACAAGGTTATTAAAATCCCTCAGCTTTGCTTTTTTTATACCACAACCCAAGGCCTGCTTTCCTACCTAGTCTCGTTGCTGAGATATACACTCCAGTAAAATGCTGAAGTGCCCCTCTTAGACATCTTGCAGAATCTCCAATGTCTGGTCGTTGGAACTTTTCTGTGACTTAAGGACAGGTGCAGCCAAAGCACCATTCAGATTGTCAAGTGTGACAGAGAGAAGAGCTTTCACCATTTATTCACAGTTGTTATTAAAAGTTTGCAGTGGAATGTGAATGCAGGATGTTGGGGCTACATCCTGATCAATCCTACCAGGCAAGAGCCAAGAGTCCCTCTGGCTCCTAGGGATGTAGTCTGGATCTACAACAACATAGCAAAGAAAGGGGGAACATTATTTTTCAATAATTCTGCTTATAAATCATTATTCTATGCTACAGTTCATCCTCATTCCCTGTTTTCAAGGGCAGAATCATTGTTTCTTAAGGGCTCATCTGCTCCTGCTGCTTATTTCCCTACTTGAAGTCAATTTGCAAAATTGCAGTTGGTTGCGGTGGAAATAATGATGATGTCAAAAATACAGTATTATTACTTCAGTTATAGACATAAGTGGCTAAAGTAGATGAACCCTTACAAATTAAAGATAGCCTTTTAATAAAAGCAGCCTAGAAAATAAAAAGCAGGGAAAGAAGGAAGGAAGATAGGGAAGCAGAAGTGTTTCAAAATAAATGGATTTTCAAATTTCAGCATGCAGCAATCATTTATCCTTTCATGCCAGACATCTTTGCTTCCAAGGACTAAAGATGCTTTTACAATGCAGACGAGCCTTATACTGTTTATTTCCATCCAATATTAAAACAACAGGGAGGAAATGAAAGATAAACAATAATAATTACCATAGAATTGTTAAGCACTTGTAGCTGTTATGACATCCTCAGGTCTTCATTATTTCACTCCATTTCCAGAGGAGAATGAATCCAAGGCCAAAATGTTTTACTCTGACCCAGGTGAGTACCATCTCCATGCTGAATGTGGCTACTTACCTGAGAAAGGTAAACAGGATTAGACTGTTTCACACTGGCAGCTCCTTTGAGGCTGCCACTCTGCTAATACTGTATTCCTGCTGGTAACTCATAAAAACTAAATCTCTGAGAATTTTACAGTACATGGGGTGTGTAACTAGCCCTTGCATGTTATTAAGCCTAACTCTAATAGTCTAATAAGCATTAGGGATGGCGTATTTTAGCAATGAACTATCCCATGACTTATACAAGAAGCTTTTGTATTCAGTGTACAGCATGACAATGGCATTGAAATGTAAATCTTAATACAGTACTGACTAATACTGTATATTGATTATACTCTAAAAGATACATTTTAGTTTCAAATTTTTCTAGAGTGCCTATAATAGGTTGCAACAACTTCATAGCACTTTCTGTTACAACTGACTCTCACTGTTCTAACTAAACATTAAAATAAAAATCAATTTTTCAACTCATAACCCACACTAGCCATCTCATTGTTCTTCTGTTTTCAGGTAAGCTGTCAATTTAATGCAACACTGCAATTCATATGTTGCCTGAAGGACCAGTGGCCTTCCCCAGTAGACTTGCTTCCTGCTCTTGTCTGCTGCTTGAAAACCTACCAAGGTGGGACATAAAGGAGGAGCAAAAGAACTGAGGCTTCTCTCACAGCCAGCTGCTGTATCGCCCAGTGGGATCCACTAGCAGCAGATGTCAAGGAATAGCCTTCATACTGCTGTCCAAGGAAAGGATCCTGCTGACAGCAGTAGTAACTGGTAAACCAGGTGACCCAGAGAAAAAAACTGTGTAATTAAAGGAATAAAGGTGATAGGGTCTCCTCTGACTTTTGGAACAGCCTTAGATGAGTCATTTAAAGTTTCCGGGTGAAACCTTGGTTCTGTTGAGTTAATGTAAGTATCTCTGGCACCCTGAATAGTTCTCCTCTCCTCTGAAATATAGGGAATAATAACATTTCTCTTTTCTGCCTGAGTTATCTGTTTAGTTCACAAGGCTTTTCAAAAAGGAATTATCAACCAAAGTACCTCATCACAGCACTTGCCTGGGGCCATCAGTGCTTTTGCAATTCATATAGCAGTAATAGATGCAATAAATAATAAGGTCTTAGAAGGAAATCATAGTCCAACTAAACGGCCTTAGTACTCAGGGCATCTCCAAGGGCTTCTTGAGGCCATTTAACTGCAGATGCAGGGTTAGTTTCTAATTACAGTGTTTTTCCAGAAGAGCACTGGGTGAACTTAGAGCAGCCCCAGAAACAAATTCCCTTGTCTTTCCACAAATCTGCTTTCTCAACACTTAGCATGAACTTGCTTTTGTCATCTCTTGTGCTGCCTCTTGTCAATGTCATCCAAAAATATTCTGAACATCTCCTCTTGCTCTCCTGAGTGATCTACAGTGCTTGCCCACTCTAAAGATAAATATAGATTAAAGGAACAACTGAAACTCAATCTTTCCCTTTTTTAATATTTCAGGTGGATTTATTATCTTCCAACCCATTAACTTGTCACTTTAATAAGTACCTGAAAAGTTAATTCATTAATAGGAGCAGCTTATTCATTTACTAGGCAAGCAGCAATTGTAACTCAGGTAGCAATAAGGGACTGATGAAGAAAAAGTGAATGCCTGAGTGGTACAGTAAATGTTATTGAACTCATTTTGTCTATGAGTTTGAAGATAATTAATCTTGCATTGTTAATAGCTGGAGATTGACTGATCAAGCCTTGTGTTCTCTGGACATTTCAACATGAGGCTATTTATACCTTGTCAATGTGGAAGGGCAATACAAAGTTAGAATAAGAAAAGTTTGTGAGGAAAATTAAAATTAATTGAGAATATTCAATCTGTTGAAAAAAAAATCACACCATCAACTCCTACTTTCCTCCTTTCTGACTCCTTTCCTTTTTAAGAAAAAAAAAAGAGAAGTAGTTGGGTGGCAGGAAGAATCTTCCCCTGCTCTCTGTTCTGTACTTAGAAAAAGTTCATGGAAGAAGCTAAACTTTGAATTGAGTTTTGCACTTGAAACAAGCTACAAAACTCAAATGCATGCTGAATTGCACTGTGCCTGGAGGTGGGGGCAGGTGAAAGAGGAGGAAAAAAAAAAAAAAAAAAAGCATTTGGAAAAATACTGTGAGTTCATAAAGACCCTTGCAGGGACCCAATCTCCTATCATCTCCTCTCCTGAAGTCTTGGAGTGAGACCTCCCTTTTCCCAAGTCTGTAGTATCTGCAGTAAGGAGCTGACTTTTCAGAGCAGCTCAGCTCCCAGGCAGTGCTCCTCTGAAGAGCCTTTCTCAGGACACCCTGGCTGCACGGACTCTCCTGGCTCAAGCTGGTGCCTGAAGTAGTCTCTGTTTTCCCACCACTGCTCCCATCCTACCTCCTGCCCACCTGTGCCTTTAGCCCATGGAGACTACAGCACCTGCTCTCCTCCTCTCACGGACTGAAAAAACTCAAGCCTTCACAATCCAGACAAACCTTTGACTTGCACAAAGGCTTTCTTGGGGGTCTGTTTTGATGTATGTATTTCCTGCTCTTAACAATTTTATGCCTCTATTTTGGCACCAGTAAAGTTGCAGCAAATTCTGTGTTTGCAGTAATTAACCTCAGTTTTCTTCAGTTTCCTCACCCACAAAATAGGGACAGGGTATGCTTTCAAGAAAGGTTTCACACTTTGTCCAGGCAACCATACTACTATTAAAATGGTCTTTTATATGACAACACACTCTGTGATGGTGTGATATGCTGAAATGACAAATGAAGCTGCTTCTCCAGTCCTCTGCTTTTTTTTTTTTTTTTTACTGCAGCTGGGGACTAAACTCAGCCTTTTGAAATGCTTCCTATTTATTTTATTCCAGGAACATGTCGGACTGAGTATGTCACTAAAAATCATTCTAAGTCACATTTAATGCTTGATAATTGCCAGAAGTGTCATCATAAGATAAAGGCAATGGCAAGAAGAGATTGCGTGCAACAAGAGTTAAACTCCAGCTTGACCAATATGAGGACATTCCTCAGCTTTCAGACTGCAGCCTACATACTTGTAAGACAAATATTGCAGTTGTTCAAGCACCTGAACACATTCCCTGATGCAAATCTGTGTGCATCTGCACATACACACACACACACTCACAAACACTGTGTTTCCAAGGAGGGACTGTATTAAAATGAAGGGAATTGAATTTTCCTGGTAGTGTTGTCAAGCTTTACAGTACCTAGTATCGTTAGCTCTCACTGTCTTTTTCAATGGTTTTTTTTCTGCTGAAGTCAGATGTTTGCATGAGAATCTCAGGTTTGTTTAAAAAAAAAGAAAGAAAAAAAGTATGTTTTGTTTCTTTGTGGATGTAGAAAAACACTGAAATTGTGTGTTACAGGTTTAACAAAGAGAAGCTTATCAAAAGATCTCATATTTATTTGTGTGCATTTTTTCAACTTCTTTGTTTTTAAGTATACCACAAGTCTTGGGATTGCAGTGTCTTGTGTTTGGGAAAACAAAGGTAAACAATGCTAATGTACTTTGTAATGGCATTTCTCCAGCCTGCCTTGTCATGCTAATGTTTACAGAGAAAACTTGTTCTACAGAACGCACAAGTCAGTGCAGTAAACAACCAGACAGGTTGCTTAATTGTATGAACACTTTGCAGAAATAATTTCTTTTTTGATACCTTTTTCAGCTGAGAAACATGAAAATCTCCCCGTGGCTGTAAGTAGATCTTGAACTAATGCTCTCCTATACAAGAAAAGTCACTGTCCTGCCATGCCACACAGAGGAAAGACAGTCCTGTTCATGTCACTAAGAAAACCCTCTTGCATGCACAGTTTCATTACAACCCTCAGCAAACACAAACTTAGGGGTCTCCAGATGCTTTTGAAGTTGTTACCAAATTCAGGGAGAAATCACAAAAGAATTAACTTTGCTGGACTGCTGAATTTGTGTCACTGCATCCACAAGAAATCCACATGCCTTTTCTTGCGTGAATCCTGTGTTCCCAACTGTTGCTCACCTAGCCTGGCCTCTGCTGCTTCAGTGAGTTCACCTGATGACGAGATGGAGAAAGAGCTTTCCCTATCACCTCATAAAAATGAGAACAATCTATTTTATTCATTCACTCAAACAGAGACCCAAGATTCCGTTACTTCAGGGCCGAGTTCATTACCCTCCTTGACCTGCCAGCCAAAGGAGGTGATGAGGAGAGAAGCCACGTTCTGTGCGTGAGCCTCTCTCTCCGGCCAGCGGGTGGGTTGGCACTTGCCGTTTTCCCTGACGCTCCGTGGAGGGTTGTGCTGCAACACAAGACTTCATGGCCGTATGCTTGTCTCAGTACACGGGTTGCTCTGCCAAAGCAGGATCCAGAATGAGTTCCTGGTTTCTACAGTCTTCGTCTCCTTCAGCAACAGCCTTAACATCCGTAAGGCTTCTTACCTGTCTCTCCTGGTGTCCTCCCTTTTTGCTCCTTTGGGACAAAGGAGCATTGCTGCATGGCTGTCCTGTATGTGGCACAGTAGAGGATAAGTAACAATTCAGTACACTGTTCGTATGTGGCAAGCTCCTTAAAGTTACCTTCTGGCTGTGGTGGTGATGACCTTCACATGTACATTTTTGTTGTATTTATATAAAAGATTAATATAAAAGTATTATATAGAAGTACGTATAAAGTACCTATATATGGATTTGAAATATTTCTATTTACTCAGAGAAATCTGGCAGCTTTCAGGCAAATGATGGTTCACGTGTTTCCTACCATGTGAATGGCAACAGACATTTCTGGGTGTTCAGGGTGCCAAGCTCTCCAGTGGAGATGAGCCAATCCTTGCACTTTGAAGCCTGATCGACTAAAACAATGCCAGTGGAACACTCCCAGGTCCCCACGCCCACCACATACCCTGCCATTCCCCACGTCTAGCCTCATCATCCTCATCAGAACTAAACTCATTAAGTTTCTGAGATGTGTCTAGATGATTCTCTTCAATGCATATGATCATCACTTCTGCTTTTGCTATTCTCTTATTCAGGTTGCTGAAGAGCATTATTTGTTTTGTATGTGTTTGGCAGTCTAACTCAGCCTGACTTTCAGCTGTTGAATTCTCTTCCGTATACTTCACCTTTCAGCGTTGTTTTCTAAGGTGTTCTTCATTCTCTTCCTTAGTAGGCTGCCTGCTTATTTCTCATATCCTTTGAGGTTACTCATCAGATGAGACTACAGCCCTTTTCTACAAGCATATTTTTCCACCTGGGGTTTGATCTCCAAATAGACCTTATACTTTGGCTTAAAGAAATCAGTCCCGTGCTTCCTTCACATTCAGACCCTTGGGCTTCTCAGACTTGTTAACTTCACCTGGCTTCCTTCAACTATTCTATTTTACACATTTGAAAGCCAGAACTCTGATTACAAATCAACTGTTGCTTATCTTCCATTAAAGTTCAAGTGGATCAATTCTTGGTCATTGATCCCAAGCTCTCAAAGAGCACAAAGTTGTGCACAGCCTCCTGCAGCAGAATAGCCTCCTTCTCCAATGTCTGCCAAATGCATTTAGCGAGCTGGTATGCAAATTCAAGCATTGTGCTACCCTTTGGTCATTTCTATAGGAAAACATAATCTGAAAAAAAAATTAAAGCTTATAAAGGTAATATAGCCATATTAAATTCCAGTGTTTTAGATAAATTTACAAATTGAATCTTGGTAACTGTCCTGGTTTTGGCTGGGATAGACTTAATTTTCTTTCTAGTAGCTGGTATGGTGTTATGTTTTGGGTTCAGTATGAGAAGAATGTTGATAACACACTGATGTTTTCAGTTGTTGCTAAGTCATGTTTAGACTAA
>JANZLQ010000007.1:26386751-26404050 GCA_026212715.1 Elanus axillaris | reverse complement strand
GGGCTTATCAGAGATGAGCCTGTGGGTGGCATGCCAGTGTCGGGGGTGGTATCGATAGCCCAGCACAAGTGCATCTATGCCAATGCACACAGCACGGGCAATAAACAGGAGGAGCTGGAAGACATCATGCAGCAGGATAGACATGACTTAGTCACCATCACAGAAACATGGTGGGATGAGTCTCATGACTGGAGTGCTGCGATGGATGGCTATAGCTCTTCAGAAGGGATAGGGGAGGAAGGGGAAGTGGTGGGGTGGCTCCTCTATGTTAGGGAGTTTTTTGATTGTATAGAGCTCCACGACTGTGATGACAAGGTTGAGTGCTTAGGGGTAAGGATGAGAGGGAAGGCCAACAAGGCAGATATCATGCTGGGAGTCTGTTATAGTCCACTCAACCAGGTTGAAGAGGCAGGTGAAACATTCTACAAGTGGCTGGCAGTAGTCTCACAATCATGTGCCCTTGTTCTCACAGGAGCCTTTCTGCTGGAAATACAACACAACAGAGAGCAAGCAGTCTAGGAGGTTCCTGGGGTGTGTGGAAGATCAATTCCTGACACAGCTGGGAGGTGAGCCTACCAGGGGAGGAACCTTGCTAGACCTACTGTTCACAAACAGGGAAGGACTGGTGGGAGGTGTGATGGTTGGAGGCTGTCTTGGGCTTAGTGACCATGAAATGATAGAATTCTCAGGTTTTGGTGAGGCAAGGAAGGTGGTCAGTAAAACCACCACTATGGACTTCTGGAGGGTAAACTTTGGCCTGTTCAGGTCAGTGGTTGAGAGAGTCCCTTGGGAGGCAGTCCTGAAGGGCAAAGGGGTCCAGGAAGGCTGGATGTTCTTCGAGAAGGAAGTCTTAATGGCTCAGGACCAGGCTATTCCTATGTAGCGCAAGATGAACCACCGAGGAAGATGACAGGCCTGGCTGAACAGGGAGATTTTGCTGGGCCTCAGGAAAAAAAGAAGAGTTTACTATTTTTGGAAGAAATGGCAGGCAACTCGGGAACAGTCCAGGGATCTTGTTAGGTAATGCAGAGAGGAAATTAGAAAGGCAAAAGCTCAGCTAGAACTCAGTCTGGCCACTGTTATAAGAGATAACAAAAAATGTTTTTACAAATATGTTAACAATAAAAAAGAGAGCCAAGGAGAATATCCATCCTTTATTGGATGCAGAGGGGAACATTGCCGCCAGAGATGAGGACAAGGCTGAGGTACTTAGCCTGCTATGACCTGCTATGCCACCTGGATGCTCACAAATCTATGGAACCAGATGGGATCCATCCAAGAGTACTGACAGAGTTGGCAGAGGAGCTTGCCAAGCCACTCTTCACCATTTATCAGCAATCCTGGTCAACAGGGGAGGTCCCAGATGATGGGAGGCTTGCTAGTGTGATGCCCATTTGAAAGAAGGGTCAGAGGGAGGATCCAGGGAACTACAGGTCTGACAGCCAGTCCGCAGTACCCAGGACGATGATGGAGCAGTTCATCTTGAGTGCACTCGCATGCATGTGAAGGGCAACCAGGGGATCGGGCCCGCCAGCATGGGTTCATGAAAGGCAGGTCCTGCTTGACCAACCTGATCTCCTTCCATGACTAGATGACCTGCATAGTAGATGAGGGAAAAGCTGTGGATGTTGTCTACCTGGACTTCAGCAAGGCCTTTGACACTGTCTCTCACAGCATACTACTTGAGAAGCTGGTGGCTCATGGCTTAGACAAGTGTAGTCTTCACTGGGTAAAAAACTGGCTTAACAAATGAGCCCAGAGAGTTGTGGAGAATGGAGTTAAATTCAGTTGTCAGCCGGTCACAAGTGGTGTTCCCCAGGGCTCAGTGTTGGGGCCAGTTCTCTTTAATATCTTTATCAATGATCTGGATGAGGAGATCGAGTGCACCCTCTGCAAGTTTGCAGATGACACCAAGTTGGGAGGAGGGTTGATCTGCTCGAGGGTAGGAAGGCTCTACAGGGGGATCTGGACAGGCTGGATCAATGGGCCAAGGCCAATTGCATGAGGTTCAACAAGGCCAAGTGCCGGGTCCTGCACTTGGGTCACAGCAACCCCATGCAGCGCGACAGGCCTGGGGAAGAGTGGCTGGAAAGCTGCCTGGCAGAGAAAGACCTGGAGGTGCTGGTCGACAGCTGGCTGAGGATGAGCCAGCAGTGTGCCCGGGTGGCCGAGAAGGCCAACGGCATCCTGGCCTGCATCAGGAATTCTGTGGCCAGCAGGAGCAGGGAGGTGATTGTTCCCCTGTACTGGGCACTGGTTAGGCCGCACCTCGAGTGCTGGGTTCAGTTTTGGGCCCCTCACTACAGGAAAGATATAGGGTTGCTGGAGTCTGTCCAGAGACAGGCAACAAAGCAGGTGAAGGAACTGGAGCACAAGTCTATAAGGAGTGGCTAAGGGAACTGGGGGTGTTTAGTCTGGAGAAAAGGAGGCTGAGGGGGGACCTTATCGCTCTCTGCAACCGCCTGAAAGGGGTCTGTAGTGAGGTGGGGGCTTGTCTCTTCTATCAAGTAACTAGTGATAGTACGAGAGGAAATGACCTCAAGTTGCCCCAGGGGAGGTTTAGATTGGATATTAGGAAAAATTTCTTTAGTGAAAGGGTTGTCAAGTATTGGAACAGGCTGCCCAGGGAAGTGGTTGAGTCAATATCCCCGGAGGTGTTAAAAAAATGTGTAGATGTGGCACTTCAGGACATGGTTTAATGGGCATGGTGGTGTTGGGTTGATGGTCAGACTTGATGATCCAAACTTAATGAAACTACAGTAAACATTCCAACTGTTTGGCCACATTAAGTTGTGCACATAACAGAGCAGCAAACAGGACTGTACTTGCTCAGAATTACAAGAACAACTGTATTTGCGATGGACCAAATTGTGATGGCAGTTGTCCTGGCAGATTGTGCTAGTAGCATCCTGTCAGTCAAAGTAAACCACCTTGGATCAGGCTTCACAGACTGAAAGAGAATTGTGGCCTCACCTCTCCCAACTGGCAAACATAAAACTGAGCAGCCTTGGCATGTTACATATGGGGAAGATTGAACCATGATAAAGGAGGAGGAGAGTTTCCAGCTTGGCAAGCCCTGGAGGCATGCATCTGTTCTCATCCTGAGCCATCCAGGACCATCTCAAGCTCTGAATCTTTCTTTTCCCCTGGCACCACGGGAGAAGCTTATTACACAGCACTATCCCTTCCCTCAACATCTCCCCCAAGGTATGGAATGAAAAGGCCAAGTTACTTTCATAGCAGAGATAATTATCTGCATGTTATCCAGCAATGAGCCCATAGTAGAATTACAAATGGAGCAGATTTGGTCTATTGAGCAGAAAAAGGAAAGGGATGAATTGTAACAGCTCAGCTTTGTGTGATACCCTGCTGCTGTTCCTCTCAGTTCCATTCAAAGCTTAGTATCCCAACATAAACAGCTCTGTGGCTTTTGCTGCAAACTGAGCCCTGACTGGTGTACTCAGCAGTCTGAAGCTGAGGTGTCTGAGACCTTTTCTTTCCTCAACCTCTCTATTATCTCCAGCAGGTAATGAAGATCCTTGAAGATGCAAGAAATGTACAAATCCTCAGTGATATTGCTGTCTTGCCAGCTGACCTGGGTCAAATACACTACAATGTTACTGTAAGCCTCTACAGCTGATGTACGGCATGGCATAAGGGTTGTTATGCAATTTCACAAGTGCTGATCCTCGTTAACACAACTCCCATTGCACTCAAGACTATGAAAAAGGCATAACTCGAATCTACATTTTAGACACAGGTTCACAACTCTCATTGCCGCGTTCTCCTCTTCAGTGTCAAGCACTTGGGCAAGATGGAAGATGCATACTCTGTCTCTTGTGATCTGTCTTCTTTGTACATCACCCTTCAGCGGGAAAGGCTTCCAGCTGCGTGAACCACTGACATTCAGGCACAACTACATTACATCCTGGGGATAATTTTAAGCCTGCTTTCAAGATGTTGTGGTTTAACCCCAGTCGGCAGTTAAGCACCACACAGCTGCTCACTCGCTTCCCCTCCAGCCCTTGCAGTGGGATGGGGGAGAAAATCAGGGAGAAAAAAGGAAAGATCTTGGGTTGAGATATGTGGTAGGTTGAACCTGGCTGGGTGCCAGGTGCCCACCAAAGCCACTCTATCAGCTGGGCAGGGGAGAGAAAATATAACAAAGGGCTTGGGGGTCAAGATAAGGACAGTTTAATAAAGCAAAAGCAAAGATCATGCGTGAAAGCAAAAGAAAACAAATGATCTTATTCTCTACTTCCAATTGTCAGGTGATGTCTGGCCACTTCCCAGGAAGCAGGGCTTCAGCACCCATAGTGGTTGCTCTGGAAGACGAAAATGTCCCCCCTTCCATCTCCCTTTACTTAGCTTTTATATCTGAGCTGACGCCACATGGTATGGAATATCTATTTGGTTAGTTTAGGTCAGCTGTCCTGGCTATGTCCCCTCCCAAGATCTTGCCCAGCCCCATCCTGCCATTGAGGGGGGCAAAAAAGTCGGAGAGACAGAGTTGATGCTGTGGGAGCCGGGCTCGGCAGCAGCCAAACCACTGGTGTGTTATCAACACCTTTCTAGCTACCAACGCAGAGCACAGCACTATACGGGCTGCTATGGGGAGAATTAACTCCATCTCAGCCACACCCAATGCAATGCTGTGAAGTGACAGGAAAATAAAATTAATAATACAGAGAAACCCCATACTAGCTCCTTCAGCCCAGAAGTGGAGATACTGAAGACAATTTGCCCGGACTTCTGCATGTGATAGTGTTACTTGAACAAGTGGGAGAAGAGACTGATAGATAATTCCATCTTCCATCCGATAGTTTAGGTTTCATGGGAGCAGCACAAAAAAAGGAAGCTAGTTTTTCATGTCATTAGCAAAAACAACTGTGATTTGAAACTTAACATAGCTGCATAATAATATAGCATCTCTTTATACATCTGCTCTGATGTTAGTACTTGTACATCTTAATACTTGAATCCATTCTGCTTGGGAATGAAAAAACAACATATCTTGTGATCCATCAAACACATCTCTACGTAGTCACTCATATGCAAACCTGTGGAAAGATTAGATGCTACTTCAGTGTTACTGCACAACATCTGCTGTTGAACACAATGATAAGGGAGTAAAAAGCAATCCTGACCTTTCAGACCTCAAACTGTTCTTGTAGATGTCCCAGTTCAGCAAAAAGGTATCTGAGAAGGTACTGCATTTATTCAGAAAGTCAGAGACAAACAAGAAATCACACCATCCTACTTTTAACATTTGTTCTTCTGAGACCTACATGTTCTTTCCTTTTAATTACTTTAAAAATCTTTCTTTTCCTGTTCTTCTCTTTCAAATGTTCCTTTCTGTCACACTGGAACAAAAGCCATGTAACACAATATAACCAGCTGCCATCCAACCTGGCACTCTGGCTCTGACACCATTCTTCAAAGGAAGATATACATCACTCCTAGCCGAGATTTTTTAGCCTTTGGATGAGAAGCTGGTATTGCCCATCCTCAAGCTCTGTTCAGATCCGATTAGAGGTCCAGCTCTTCCTGATACCCATACACACCACACAAACTGTGCAGCCTTGCTAAATTCTTGTCTTTTGTTTCCACCACAGATGCTACCCACTGCTTTAGTTATATCACAGACATTTGCCTTCCTCAATTGACTACCTACAGGCAGTTTGTAAAAGAAAGCCAAACATAAGCCACTCATAGAGCTTGAAGGTAGCCAGTATTCAGAAGGAATTCAGGATCACATCACAAAGTATATCACAGGCAAAACAGTCTTCTGGGACTGAGTTAGGGAAAAAAGGCACATTTGTATAGAAAACATGGAGCAAAACCAACTTTCAGATAAAACAACCACAGCTCTTTGCCCTCTGGAGTGCCCCATCCATTTGATATGTCCAACTGATGTTTATGACTTTGGGCTGAAGAGCAGTTAAGTGCAATTTATTTGCTGCTCCAAGGAAATTTGGAGCATGATGAGGTACAATTTGTATGGTCTCTGACTGGCTAAAATTCTTCACTCATACTGACACCATTAACTTATTACAGCCTAAGAAGATATTTGGTGCTTGCTCCATATTTTCAGTTGTCGTGGTTTAACCCCAGCCAGCAACTAAGCACCACGCAGCTGCTCACTCATCCCACCACCACACAGTGGGATGGGGGAGAGAATCAAGAAAAAAGTGAAACTCATGGGTTGAGATAAAGACAGTTTAATAGGACAGAAAGGAAGAAAAATAATAATAAAAGGATTGGAATATACAAAACAAGTGATGCACAATGCAATTGCTCACCACCCGCCAACTGACACTCAGTTAGTTCCCAAGCAGTGATCCACCCCGCAGGCCAACTCCCCTCAGTTTATATACTAGACATGATGTCCCATGGTATGGAATAGCCCGTTGGCCAGTTTGGGTCAGCTGTCCTGGCTGTGTCCTGTGCCAGCTTCTTGTGCTCCTCCAGCCTTCTTGTTGGCTGGGCATCGGAAGCTGAAAAAGGCTTAGTCTAAACACTACTTAGCAACAACTGAAAACATCAGTGTGTTATCAACATTCTTCTCATACTGAACCCAAAACATAACACTATCCCAGCTACTAGAAAGAAAATTAACTCTATCCCAGCCAAAACCAGGACACCAGTTAAGATATATTTGTGCCCGTTGTATCACAGTTTTATGGGACTGATATTCATAACTCAGACCATTTCCAGAATACACTCTAACAAGTCACAAAATTGACTTGAAGAGCTTACAAAGTGCATATACTGTGCATAATGCTTTCTGCCACATGTAAGTAACAGATACATTCCTGAAATCAATTTGAATCCAAACAAACACAGTGCCTTTTACATTCTGTCCAATTTCTCACTCAACTTCTGATTATATCCTCCATCATAGCCCCTGTGTGGGAAAGTATGAATAACACTTTTGTGTATTGACTGATACAGAATGGAGGCATATTTACCTGCAGAAGATTTATGATCCATGAGCCCATTACCTTTGGATTGCAGATAGCAGACTAGTTTGGGATTTGTCTCATTCAGAAAGCATTGACAATGGCAATTCATCACAATAATTTCACTAAAGGATCTTAGCAATGTTTCATGCCACAAGCAGGTGCTCAATTTCCATCCATTACGAGAGTCATATGAATGGAGACACCACAATAAAAATGTAAGCATTCTTATTTATTTAGGATGAGAAAAAAAATGTACATCAGAGACATATATTGCTTTATTTACTTGCAGTGTTGGAACTTTGCTGGGAAACAGCCTTTCAAGCTGTTAAAATTCATGAATTGTGCAGATATCAGGCCTTCAAGTTTCTGTGTTGTTATAACAGAAAGATTAATTCAACTTCCACATTCTGACTCATTATAATCCCTAAGACCTGAATATGACCTTTAATGGAAAGGAACATGGAAATTCAGTAGATATTGATCCCAACTGTCAAAATGGAGCCTACAATTGGAGTTAGTAACTATGTTTAGGCTCCTAAATATGTGACCCGAGATGCAGAACTGGAAGAACTCCAGCACAAAAGCATGGAGACCTACTAGGCAAATAAGCACCTTCAAAATTCAAACCCCTTTTCTAAGTGCTTATTTTGGAAGGTGGCAAAAAACTCACCTTTGGTCTTCAGAATTGAGTACCTTCCAATGCCAAATGCTTGTTCTGCCTCACCAGTGAGGAATGGCAGGCACAGAATGGAGGCAAACATCTTAAAATGAATGCCTAAGAAAGGTCAGATGACATCCTAAGAGGTCTGTAAAAGACATTAATAGTGATTCCACAAAGGCAACGTTAGATGTGCATACCTAAGTCATCATATTGCACTTTATGCTGGCAGTCAACGCTGTGAGAACGTCTCCATTCTGTAGCATTTTGTTCATTATCTTTAAGCATTCATTACTTCATACTCTGAATTCATAATCTTGGTCATGGAAAACAAATCCTTAATCATGTAGGTATTCTGTGAAAGGCAACTAGGAATGTAAGTGGCAGAACAGAGTGATCATATAATCAGAATTGCCCTAGTAGATAAAAAGGCTCATAATAAATGAAGACTGTAGCATTCAGCAGAAATTGTGAGTGCTTCATCTTTCCAGGTAGTGTCTGAAACAGCTATAATCACAGTGGGGGACAAAGCAGGCAGAGAAGTGTTTGGTCCATCCATTCAGCTATATGTGCATAATGTGACCCACAATGTGCACACTCACACTCTTCTGCAAGGAGACCTGCAGCTGCTTAAAACACTTTGTTCTATGCCCATCCTAAATGCTCATATCACTTCCAAAATAGACGCCAGGAAACACAGCAAGCAGCACTATTCCTCCTGGACCAGGACCCATTTCTCAGCACCTGTTTCTCCACACTGAGAGATGGTATGGGCTTTATTTCCACTCCTAGTTTTGCATGTTTCTTCATGCCAGATGTCATGGTTTAACCCCAGCAAGCAACTGAGCACCACACAGCTGCTTACTCATCCCCAGCCCCCGAGTGGGATGGGGGAGAAAATTGGGAAAAGTAGTAAAACTCGTGGGTTGAGATAAGAACCATTTAATAAAACAGAAAAGAAGAAACTAATAATGATAACACTAATAAAATTACAATAGTAATAATAAAAGGATTGGAATATACAAGTGATGCACAATGCAATTGCTCACCACCCTCCAACTCACACTCAGTTCCCAAGCAGTGATACCCCCCAGGCCACCTCCCCCCAGTTTCTCTACTGGCCGTGACGTCCCACGGTCTGGAATAGCCCTTTGGCCAGTTTGGGTCACTGCCCTGGCTGTGTTCCCTCCCAACTCCTTGTGCCCCTCCAGCCTTCTCGCTGGCTGGGCATCAGAAGCTGAAAAATCCTTGACTGTAGACTAAGCATTACTTAGCAACAACTGAAAACATCTGTGTTATCAACATTCTTCTCATACTGATCTCAAAACACAGCACTGTACCAGCTACTGGGAAGACAATTAACTCCATCCCAGCTGAAGCCAGGATACCAGTCAATGCTTCAGTTCTCAATCTGTTGGAGTTTTCCCCAACAACCTCATGTGGTTCATTAGCAAAGATTGTTTGTTCGAATACTTATTTTTCCTCTATAATGTTCTTTCCTTTTCAGAAACCTAATGAGAAATGAAGAAGTGTGCTGTAGTCTGAATCTGTGCCCTCATGTCCTTCTTCCTTGTATAAGCCTACCAATAATGATTTCTGCAGCAAACACTTCATTTCCTAGCAGTTGTAGAGGCCTAAATGTCAAAAAGACTTTTTTTTTTTTAATTAAAACACAGGTTTGAGGTTGTCCTCTTTCTGGAGAGAGTTTATTATTCTTTCACTAATGGCAAATGCGGCTCCTCCTCAGAAGTGTTGTTTGTCCACATTATCTATTAAGGGCAGGTCTCCACTGTTTTAATGGGCCATACTTCAGGACACTAAGAGGCCATGAGGCGCTGTGGCAGATGCAGTCCAGCTGAAAAACCCAGACCACCAGTGAAAGAGGTGACACAAGTGAGAAACTTAAGAGTCCCAGAAGCATCTCCACTTCTCCTTTTTTAATTACTTGAGATACAGAAAAAAAAAAAAAAGTTATTTTGAAAATTCACTTATTTCCCTTGGTATTCTAAGGGGAAAAAAACATACTTCATTTGTGTTCCATTCATTGACAGACACTGTGCATCAAAACTGTCTGTCATAATTTTTTAATAAGGAGCTAATTATAAAATGGCTGTCAACAGTCCATCTAATGACAGTAGATACTTGTTATTACAGATTATTTTGATTTTAGATTTTAGAAGCTGAAGGAAAAGAGCACTGACTTCTCTCTTTCCATCTTTTACTTCTTAGTATTCATCAAACATGCTCCAGAAGGACCCTCCAAGGCTCAGGCTGCTCAGATGTCCTGGAGAATTCTGCCATACCCCTGCTGCGTAACCCTGCTGTGGTCCTGCCATTGCAGACCAGCAAACATAGGAGTAATGTTATTGGACCTGCTCATATGTTTCGGCATAGAGTTGGGTACCATGTTGATTCAGGGCCATAATATATTAGTTTCCATTAACTGTGCATTCTGATGAAAGGATTATTCAACTAATCTAGCTGTATGGGCCTTCATATCTATCTGCCTTTTAATTTGTTATGCAGCTTCTTCATAAGAGAGCTTTAGTGAGCTTAGGTATGCTCTGCTAAAGGGAAGGAGTGGGTATTTTGCAGAAGGCTCCTTTCCTGGAAATTAAGGCAACTGTATCTGACAATTGCATGACTAATTTCCCAGCATAATGCTTGCTTTTAGAGCACCTTTATGCAGACTTGCTGCCTCACTGTTGATTTACATTGTTTACGTGTGCAGTTAATTAGCC
Organism: Elanus axillaris; assembly: GCA_026212715.1. Lineage (NCBI taxonomy): Eukaryota > Metazoa > Chordata > Aves > Accipitriformes > Accipitridae > Elanus > Elanus axillaris. The sequence goes on along the minus strand of JANZLQ010000007.1, from coordinate 26,393,686 downwards.
TTTCCTGACAAGAGACCTTGCATTGTCTTTAATGACTAGCATCTTATTTTCCATCCTCTGAAAAGCTCAGTACTGTCTGTAGACACAGCCCTCCTGAGGATCCTGAGGACTCAGCATTGTGTCCCTACCATTTGTAACTAAACTGATCCTCCACAGATCCTTTTACAGGGGTATATGAATAAGTAGGCTGGGCTGCTTTGGGTTCCCTTCACAAGGGTATTGGGACATAGGATGCTTTTGTAGCTGAGTTTTAAGGGGTTTGCACATGGAGGAAATAGATTTGCCTTCATGTGAGTCACCTTACATTAGTTTTTGCTCACAACAGGTTATGATTAAAACAAATGCAAATTGCTCAAGGCCAGACTCAGCAGATTTATAAAGCTTTAGAAGATGCCAGAAAAGAAAAGAAAGCATGCAGCTATTTATTTCTTCTTCCTATTACTCTCAGGGCTTCATCTCTTACATGCTGGCCCAGTGGACAGACTATTCAATATTTATGGACTTTGGGCTAACAGAATGTTTCTTAAACATCTCAAGTCATAGGATGAGCAGAACCATCTGAAGAATCACACCAGTGTGACCTCTCAGATCCAAAATGCAGATGAAGTGATTAAAGGGGTCTGAGAGAGATCCCAGAGGTAACACATTTGTTGTAGGGATCCAAATATAATGTACCATTTCTTCTCTGGCTTAAACAGTGGAACAGATGGCTTGTTGGCTTAGTGATAACTCTCCATACTTCCAGCAGCTCTGCCCAGAAATAACTGAATATCCTATCACACTCTGAAGTGGGCATTTAAAAGTGTGTGCATGTTCATAAGTGCAGCTCATATTCCTGTGATTGTTTGTTGTCCTGCTTGTTTGCCATGCATTTTGCTATAATTTGTAGCACTGAAGAATACAGCTCTTAAGAGCTTTATAAATCTTGCTGAAGTGAATAATTTCCCTTGTGTAAATGTCACCTTTTGGAAAGAAATCCACAAAGTTTTCTGGCAGTACATCTTTTGCAGTATTAAGACAAGACACTAATTGTCATAAAACAAGCACTCTTCCACATCATGAAAGTCAATAGTGATATTACTGACCACAGGGAATAAGAAAGTTGACTGAAATGGAGAAACTTTTGAAAGCCAGGGTTGGTTGTTTATCTTCAGGCAGCAAAAGATTATGTTAATCTTCATGGGAACTAAAAGGAGGATATATACCTTCATATTAGCAGCACAGCACACAGTGAACTCACCATGCTCTGGATTCATTGCTTTTAAAGGAACATGCCAAACAAGATGAGTGGATCTCCAAAGGCTGAGAGCTCAAGTCTGCTTCCAAAAACAAGTCAAAAGCTTTGAGGTTTTACATGAAACATGTATTTCAGCATTCATTTCTCTTGGGTATATTTAGCACCACAGTTTTGGGTGCAGAGACCAAGGACAGTGTCTATAGGTATTAAGAGCCCCTGTGACTGAGTAGAGAAATCTGTTTAGCCACAGAAGGAAAGGTTCTCTGCACAACCATTTCTTACAGCACAGTATCAAAGTTTCATGGGCACATGCTGCTATGGACAGCCAAAAGATGCATTTCACAGTTATGCAGCTACCATTCCAATTGTTTTCCTCAAAGGTCTGTTCTTTAGCATAAATGTCTGTACCCCCTGGAACTAAGCCCAAAAGCCCACAGCAAGGCTATGCCCCGACACTGGGAAAAACAAATGGTCTCATCTGTTGTGATGAGACTTATGTAACAGTACATGGAAGCCAGTGACCTCCCAGAGACTTTTGCCTTCAACCAGGTCAGGGATGCTTAACTACTGGCAGGGCAGATCCCTTGTCATTAGACTGTCAAGCTTACTATTACCAAGACCAGTAAAATTAGCAACTCATGGGCAGTCTCCAGTGCAATTTTCAGGACCTCACAGTTCATGTCACAATACAGCTTTTTGCACAGAGATCTCTCCCCACCCAGAGCCAAAAGATGTGTCTATATGGAAGCCAGAAATATAACAGAGGGAAATGTATGTTTATCTGTAGTAAGAGAGAAATTTGGATGTGACAAACAAAGCTATGACGGCTAGTTTGTCTTGGCCAGCTAGGTCCCTCCAAGCTGTTCACTACAAAGCATGTATGGGAGCAGCAAGACAGTAAGAAGGTCATACAAGGGGCAAAGTATGTCTGATTCTAGGCATGGGAGAAGCTCTGTAACAGGAGATGATGAGTGAGAAAAGGAATTGGTTCAGGATCCTGCAGCAGTAGAGAGACAACGGAAATAGAAAATTACTATTTTATACCTACGCAGATCTGTAATCAGAATGAAAATAAGGATTGTTAAAAATAGTTTTTTGTAATTCTTATGCGATGTCTACACATGTACCATTTAAGAGACTGGGCAAAAAAGTAGAGAGTGTATTATTCTCTGAAATGCTTTGAATAGAAGACACTGGCTGTCATTAAAGACCATACACTGTTGCATAAAGCTAGGGAAAGTTCTGCTTAGGGCAGAGTTTTCCCAGCTTTTAGCAGAGTTATCAGTGCAGTATAGACATTCATACCATAGCTGCTTATAAATATCTTCATTGAAAAATAAGTGGAAGACCTGATACACGCAAGACAATCTTGTGCTCATTTTTCAGCTGCATTTTCCAGTCCTGGTGAGGACTGGACTGACAAGGAGTGCTGGCTGAAATGACAGAGGAGTGGCTTAAGCCAGTAATAGGAATAAATGTCATCTTCCCTTGTGCATAGGTGAGTGAAAAGATAAGTGAAAATTCCTTCTGAGGATGAGGTGAAGACATGCATTTCTGCATGCAGAAGGTTGACTTTTTTCACCGGAAAAATTTCAGACACATTGTCAGAAAAGAAAAGCAGCAATTAAGAAGTGAAAAAGGCTAAAAAAATTCCATATGATCATGGACAGATTTAGGTGGAAAAGGACCTCTGGAGGTCTCTGTCCAACTGCCTGCTCCAAGCACATTCACCATCATAGCTAGACTGAGTAGGTCAGAGCCAGATCCTGGTTGATGGAGATGCTACCACCTCTCTGGGCCACATCCCATGGCTGCGCCACTCTTCTGAGGAAGAATTATTTCTTCCCAGCCCATTAGAGATTCCTGTGTTGCAGAGGTGCCTGTTGGCTTCCCTGAAGGGGTATTGCTCTGTCTTTATTGTGCCCTTTTTGAAGTGGAAGATGACGTTAGATATCTTTCAACTTTCTCTTTGCCAGTTTGAATAAAGCCTGCTCCCTCAGCCTTTCCTTGCACATGCTGTGATCCAGGTCCCAGCATGCCGTTGGCTTTATCGCTGTGAGGGCACACTGTTGGTTCATGTTCAACTTGTTTTTCATTGGGACCCCCAATCTCTGCAGAGCTACTTCCCAGACAGTTCCCAGTCTAACCTGGCTCAGGGGCTGGCTCTGTCCCAGGTGCAGGCTCTGCATTTTTCCCTGTTGAACTTCACGAAGTTCATGCTGCTCTAGCTTGCATGCCTGGAATCTAGTCAGATATGAAGTGAGGGTTGTGCAGCCTTGACAACACCACTGTCTGCTCTCTCTCATCACGTTTGCATTGACTCCGGGCAAATCTCCTAGCAAGCTGAACCCTATCTATCAGAAAAGAAGCTTTAAGTCGTTAATATTCTCCTAGTGTATAATTTGTAAAGTTGTGCCACTGTGTTTCCAGAAGGCTGTAAGCAAGGATAGTAGCCTGGAGCCAGGAAATTGCTAATTAATTTATGAGCCAGAAGTGCTAGTGGTGTAATATGAAGAAAAGGGGAAAAGCAGCAGCTCTGGCCAGCCTTTAAGAATGATGACACAAAAGCTTCACAGACTAGTTTGTGCAGTTTCAATAAGACAGAGATCTGAGAAGTGTCTTCCAGGAGCCAGTGTTGGCCAGGAAACACCTCTCTCAAATGCAGCAATAGAGCAGGAAACCCACTTCAGCCTTGGGAGCTCCCACCAGGCATGACGAAAGGTGAGAGGCAGTTGTATATATGCCCCATTTAGTCCTTTGTCCATGCATACCTTTGTGCATAAGTCCTCCCCCACTCCATCCTTACTCAATCTGTTTTACCTATCAGTTGTGCTTGTCTGGATAAATCCATAAGCCTCTCCTTTGCATGCTGTAACTGTGACTCTGAAATGTATTCCTTCAGAAACTTGGCTTTTGAACTTTTTTGTTTGAGCTAAAAAAAACGTGCACTTTTAAGTAGGTCATTGAATTTCTTTACAACCCAGCTCCTTTGACAGAGGCTTATTATTTTTCTGTGTGTGTTTCAATAGGAAAGCACATGATTTCAGAGTCAGCTGTCATGTTTTTATTTTCAAATACGGAGTTTCCCCTTTTGTGGCTTGTGGATTTGAATATTATTGTAAATTGAGCTCCTAGATCTTTTGCTGTGCTGACAATTCTCTTCCATCTATACCACTCCCTTTTCCGCCTGTCCCAGTTTATTATGATTATTTTCAGTTGAGAATTCCAGTATTTCACAACAAGCCTTTTCATCTTCTCTCTTTACTGTCCTTTCCTTTGTAAACTCCTCCTCCTGTGTTTTTAACAGTCCCTTGCTCACTTACCTTCTCTCTGCTTTTGCCCAGCTTGCCTGTTCCCTTCCCTCACATTCAAATGTTCACAATATCTGAGTGCCTTAATTAAATCCTCTGCTTGAATAACTTACAAGCACAGTCCAGATGCTTCCTGCTTTTCAGAGAAAATGTGCAACAGAGCTTGTGGAACCTGTGCATAAATTAACACCTATTCTTGCTTTTACAAATGTTGTGACCTGATTCTTGTCTGTCTTGTTTATATGCTACAAAACATCTGTATTGCATTACATTGGAAAAAAATATGGTCAGATGAGAACAGCTTGAGTTTACAGTCTCTTTTCCTTCTCAATGTTATGCCATGAGCTGTCAGCAGAAAAACGAAGAACAGTTTCTAGAAGTCAAATTTTGAAACTTTTAGTTACATTCCACACATAAACCTAGTCAGTTGGCTTCTCTGCTGGTTTATTGCTGAAGGACATATATAAATTTCAGTCAGCTTCTGGCTTTGGACAAAGATGTTCAGGATTTCAGTAGACTTAGACAGTGCTTTTCTGCTGAGCAACCTGCCCTCTGCTCATTGTAAATAAAAGGGGAAGTCAGCTAGAAAGACAGGAAAGCTTCTGCTAAGAAAGGAAAGGGAGAATTTTGTTCTTCACTTGGAAAAGTTTCATTTAGAAATTTTGCAAAATTGGTGTTTATTTTTAAAGGATTAATAGCCACTTGAAAACAGAATTTTTGATCAAATACAACATTCTGCATCATCATGTGTATTATGACATCTATTTGAAAGGAAATGTGTGTGTGTTTGTCAGGAAATATCTGACTTTTGAACCTGATCCCTGAACCAACTATTTTCACTGCTCTGGGGAATGGCAAACACTTCTGATAATAGCCATTCTTCAGCAGCAAGAAAAGAATATACCAGTATCATCTGACATGGCTGTCCTGATCTCACATTTTGTAAAGTTATGAGACTTCTCACATCAAATAGTCTCCTTCAAAAAATCACACATATATCTCTTTGCATTTGTTCCAGCTCATTTAACTGAGATGAGTTTTCTAATCGTGTTCCCCAAGATGACAAATTCATGCCAGGAAAACTAATGATTCAACTTGTCAACAGATTTCATAGACTTTTGGTCAAAGATCCCTTCACTACAGAGAAAGATAAACTCATCCATGTCATAGTTATAAAGAAATTAAAGGGTGTATGAAAGAGCTCAGTCTGTTATATCAGAACATTAATTTAAAGCTTTACTGAAAACAACTGCCAATGCTGTACACTTTTGTGGCTTAGCTCCTAACTAGTAATATTCAAATATTGTTTTTTTAAATAATGAAATTATACTTACTTACCAGGAAGTACAATAGCTTTCCTATTAAATCTAAATTAAATCAATATTTTACACTCTCATTTGAAAGTGTTCCTGATAAGTCTTTAATTACTGCCACATTTTTGACTGGTGTAGCAACAATTCCCTAAGAGCCCTCGCTTGCATGTCTGCATTACATTATGAATTTTGCTTAAAAAGTCCCCTTTGCTTTGTTGCTTTGGACTCATATTAGGCAGCCAAGAAAGAGAACATCCCTCATTTCTATTGACAGTCTGCTCAGACTTGACAGGGAACTTGAGGTAATGCCTCGCTTATACCACAGAGAAGGACTTCATGCCTTTTATTTTTGGCTATTGGCAAAAGCTGGATTACACATTTGCAATCAAAACTAATTGTGCTAACTGATGTCCAACTTGTAGAGAGAGATTTTGATAAAGGGAAAGGCAGTTCTTTCTTGTCACTTTCTCGCTGAGGTCAGTCACTCAGTAAGGCCCCAAGTGGGCAGACATATGTTTGTGTACAATTTTATGCACTATGAAAGTTTCACTCAAGTAAAAGTTCACAGATTCATAAAATACATGTAACTAGATCCTCCCATGGCTGGGGACCACCTTACAAAGTACTTTTGAGGGAGTTGTGACACTGCTTTGATGTATCTAAATGAGAAATTTAAAAAAAAAAAAAAAAACCACAAAACAAACAAACAAAACAAAACAACAACAAAAAAAGCCAAACAGAGATCAAAACAGAAGGTAGGAAGTGCTGCTGACATAGGGTGCCTTGTGCAGCAGCATGCCTCCCTTTACATAAGTCTCTGTCCTCCCAGTCCCGAACCACTAAAAGCCAACAAGATAATTCCTAGACAGTATTATTTCCAGTGCCAGAACAGCCCAAGCACAAACATGAGGCTATTAACCCAGGTGGACAGCTAAATTCACTTTTGCTCTGAAGAGTTTAAAGTTTATCAGAAATAAATTACAGGAGTGCGGGGAGAGATCCCCGACATAGGTTCGGGCCTGAGAAGGCGGAGGAAGAAATGCAGCCGACCCAATATGAGTGATAAAGCATACT
>JANZLQ010000007.1:26372699-26384153 GCA_026212715.1 Elanus axillaris | reverse complement strand
AGGGGAGGAGTGAGGAGTCCTCCCCCTGAGGAGGAAGGAGCGGCAGAGACAAGGTGGGATGAACTGACCCCAACCCCATTTCCCGTCCCCCTGACCTGCTGTGGGGGGAGCAGGCAGAGAGATCCAGGAGTGGAGTTGAGCCAGGAAAGAGGGAGCGATGGGAGGAAGGTGTTCTAAGGTCTGGTTTTACTTCTCAGTATCCTTGTTTTGATTTCATTTGTAGTAAATTAAATTGATTTTGTTTATTCTCCAAGTTGAGCCTGTCTTTTGCCCATGACCATAAGTGGTGAGTGATCGCTCCCAGTCCTTGTCTCAACCAACGAGCCTTTCTTTGTATTTTCTCGTCATCCCACCATGGCCGGGCCAAGGGGGAGGTGCAGCAGAGCGAGCGAGCGGGTGAGCAAGCGGGTGTGTGGTGTTTTGTTACCAGCTGGGTTTAAACCATGACAGTCAATGGACCGCATTAACAGCACCTTTCTCTGGCCACCATGCTCAGATGCTGCATTGCTGTGTCCTGGTCAGTAAGGGTAATGTGCACTATGGTCACCCTTGTCTCCTTGTTTGTCTGCCTTGGTGGAGCAGCATTGCTGTTGCTGCCCCTTGCTAGTTGCAGCTTTTGCTTTATCCAACTAGCAGTAATCAATGGGATGATCTTTTTCTCCAAGATCTTCTAGGAGAGTAATGCTGTTTTTCTCAGAGTTGTTTGAAGCTGTAGCTGAAGAGGGCACTTCAGTCAAACAAAGGAGCTTTGGTAGTGGGAGTCTACTACTGATCACCCAGTCAGGATGTTAACACTGATGATTTATTCTATAGGCAATTAAGAGAAATCTCTGGATCCGTCGCTTTGTCCTTATGGGAGATTTCAATTTCCCAGACATAACTGGGAATACCATAATGCTGTGACAAGCAAGTCTAGGAAATTCTGGTAGTTTGTGGAAGATAACTTTCTGACACAAGTACTCAGAGAGCCAACTAGCAAAGATGGCTTCCTATACTTGTCATTTGTGACTAGGGGACTCATGGGACATGTGATGACGAGTGGCTGTCTTGACCACAGTGATCATGAAATGGCTGCATTTAAAATTTTCAGTGTAAAGAGAAAGAAGGACAGCAGACTTGCTACCCTGGATTTCAAGAGACCAGAGTTTAAGCTAATCAGGGAGCTACTTAGCAGAGTACCCTGGAAATCTGCTTTTGAGAGCTTAGGAGTCCACAAGTGCTGGTGAGTTTTTAAGAACCTTCTCTTAAAACACAGGAGCAGGCAATTCCACTGTGTCCTAAGTCAAGCAAGCGGAGCAGATGACCAGCTAGGCTGAACGGGGAACTCCTCATGGAGCTCAAGAGGAAAAAGAAATTGTATGATGTCTGGAAGCAATGTCAGGCTTCGCAGGAAGATTACTGAGCTGCAGGAGAAGACATGAAAGGCCAAAGCTCAGTTGAAAATTGAGTTGAAACTGGCCAGTATTTTGTCAGACAACAAAAAAAGGCTTCTTTAAGTACGTTAATAGCAAAAGGGGTTCTAAAGAAAACATTGAACTGATACTTGTTGAAGATGGTCATCTGACTAATAGTGATGAAGGAAAAGCAGAGGCATTCAATGCTTTTTTTTGCTCAGTCTTTAAAAATACTGATAGACCTTGGGCTGCCTGCTCCCTTGAGTTGGAGGACCATGACTGCGTGAGCAGTGATTTTTCCATTTGTAGACACTGCAATTGTAAGGGACCAGCTGTATCAGGTGAATGTTCGTAAGTCCATGAGGCCTGATGGGGTTCATCCCAGAGTACTGAAGGACCTAGTGGATGTTACAGCAGGACCCCTCCCAATCATCTACCAAATGTCTTGGGAGTCTGGAGAGGTCCCCACTGACTGGAAGCTAGACAACATTATTCCGATTCACAAAAGAGTGTGAGGGAAGACTCAGGAAAGTAGACCTGTTAGTCTAACCTCAGTTCCTGGGAAAAGAACAATGCAATCATCAGGCACAGTCAACTTTCCAAAGGGAAAGTCCTGTGTAACTAATTTGATATTCTTCTCTGATAAGGTCACCCACCCTGTGGATGAAGAGAAGGTGGTGGATGTAGGTTTTTCTGCATTTTAGTAGGGCTTTTGATACTGTCCCTCACAGCATCCTTCTGGACAAGTTGTCCAACTGTAAGATGAGCAGATACATGGTGTGCTGGGTGAGGAACTGGCTGAACAGCAGGCCTCAAAGGGTTGAAGTGAATGGGAAGACCAAACTGCCAAACTCTTCCAATCCTTGCAGCCGAAGGACTGTTTCAACTCCTGGTTTACCTCACTTCTATGATCTTTTGGGACTCATGGGATGGGGGGCATGGCTGATGAAAATAGGTTTGGTGTTATTAGGTGGTTTTATAGTCCTAATGATTGCCATAGCTATAATGCGCTGTATGATTACTGAAGCCCTTTCTTCTCTATCTTCTTTCCTTCTGTCTGCTATATTGAAATCACCACCCAAAAAGATGAGACCCTTACCCTAGAAGACGAGGACTCAATTTCTACACCGTCTTTGGTTGTTTGAGCCATGGGGTGGTGTGAGGGACTGAGAGACTGTGAGAGACTGGCAACCGTTTTGTCTCAAACAACCAAGCAGGTAGCTGCAAGCAGCTGAAACAAGATGTGCCCTGTGGAGGTGGGGTACTGACCTGTTTCTGGGAGGCTTTCTAGTGGTTATGCCTCAGAGAGGCTTACTGGGATTGTCTTTCTGGGAAGTTTTCTAGTGGTTGCATTTTGGACATTTTTGTCACAGGTTCAGGGTTTCGTCATGGGCCCTTACAATGGCAGTTGTGTAAATAAGTTAAATGGGATAAGGGGGCATCAGCAACTCCCACCACTCCCTCCTCAAGAACTTTTGAGAAAACCCTACAACATGTGTGTGAAGGGCCCTTGGACAAGGGTATAAAAAGGGTGGAGAATAACCACAGGCACATGCCTGCTGCCTGAGGAATCCAGGCAAGTTACTACAGAGACCTTTTCCTTGCTGGATCCAAGGGTGGTGATACTGACCTCTCCCTTTTTCCCTCTTTCTTCTCTCTCTTATCTCTTCTCTTCCTCCTACATTGTCATTACAAATATTTTGCTACAGCTGTTGGTGTCAAGTTTTTCACTCAAAATATCTGCTTCACCAAATTTAGCCAAACTTGTGATATAAGTCAATGTTAAATAAAACATATTTTGAGCATTTAAGAGCCACTGTTGTGACTCCTGCCCTGAGATTCACCAAGCAAAACAGTGTGTTGAAATTTTCCCTGTCCCTTCTGAGTCATGTTCTTAACTCCTGTGTGCAGCAATGGACTATCTAAAAGATCACCTCCACCAAGCTCACTGAGTGACACTGAGGAATGGGACATGGGGCTACATCTGGCAGGTGACCGATCACCAGTGATGTTCCTCAGGGCTCAATTTTAGGCTGTTTCTTTTCAATATTTTTATCAGTGATTTGGATGCAGGAACTTAATGCACCATTAGCAATTTTGATGCTGATACTAAACTGGTGCTGTTGACTCTCTTGAGGGACAAGATGCCTTGGACAGATTGGAGCATTGGGCAGTCATCAGTGGCATGAAATTTAACAGGACCAAATGCTGGATTCTGCACCCGTGGTGGAGTAGCACTGGGCACAGGTATAAACTGGGAGATGAGTGGCTGGAGAGCAGCCCTGCAGAAATGCATCTGGATGTGATGGTTGACAGCAGGCTCACTATGAGTCAGCAGTGTGCCTGGGCAGCCAAGAGGGCAAACTGCATCCTGAGGTGCATCAAACACAGTATAACCAGCCCATCAAAAAAGGTGAACATCCCACTGTATTAAGCATTGCTGCAGCCTCACTTTGCATACTGTGTGCAGTTCTGGGCCCCACAATTTAAGAAGTATGTTAAGGTAGTCAAATGTGTCCAGAGGAGGGCAACAAAGCTGGTGAAAGGGCTGGAAGGCTTGTCCTATGAGGAGCAGCTGAAGACTCTGGGTTTCTCTATTTTGGAGAAAAGGAGGTTGAGAGGTGACCTCATGGCACTGTACAGCTTCCTGAGGAGGGGAAGTGGAGAGGGAGGTGCTCATCCAGTGATAGGACGCATGGGAATGGTTCAAAACTGTGTCAGGGAAGGTTCAGAATTGACATTAGGAAGCAATTCTTTACCAAGAGAGTGGTCAAACACTAGAATGGGTTTCCTGGAGGGGTAGTCAATAACCCATCCCTGTAGTGTTTAAGAGGCTTTGGGGCAATGCCCATAATAATATGCTTTAGCTGTTGGTCAGGCCTGGAGTGGTCAGGCAGTTGGACTAGATGATTGTTGTAGGTCCTTTCCAACTGAAAGTCTATTCTATTTGTCTAGTCTATTCTATTCAGTCTTGGGTCTCTTAAGCAGGCCCCTGAGCCAAGATAAGTGTTTGGCAGAAACAAAGATAAAGCATAAAGATGAGAATGAAGACACCAAGTGGGAAAAAATAAGCAAAATCCAACCAGATGTCTCTTGAGCTAGTCCTGGGGCACATGTTAAAAGAGCTGCACAGAAGGGTAGCATCATTTTAGCCATATATTTAAATTCTTTGGCCTCATCAACTTTCTATATATAACCCCAAAACCCAAACAGCTAGACTAACAGGATTTGTCATTAAGAACAAGTATCTTACTGGGCTCAGCCATACGAATAATCAACCTTATTGCAAGGACTTAAACTCCAGTCAGTGTCTCATGTCTGGTTTTATTTAACTAGTTATTCTTTAGTCTCAGCACTTCCAGTAAAAGCATTTTTTTCCCTTCAGTAGAGTACACCAAATGTTTTAGATGCCTCTTTCCTGATACTTTGAGGCACACACTAATGGCATCTGATAAAAGATATTGTTTTTCATTCAGCTAAGTAATTTAGTCAACACTGCACCATTCTTCTATCCCTCTGCTACTCACTTGCAAACAAATCTAAGTGGCCCTCCAGTCTCACTTCTTGTGCATAGAGAGAGGCACATGTTTTTTACTGTCTATAGCTTGATGATGGTGATGAAAGGGTCAAGTATTTATGGGTAAGAATCAGGCAAAAGGCCAATAAGGCAGATATCATAGTGAGAGCCTGTTATAGACCACCTGACCAGAATGAAGAGGCAGATGAAATACTCTATTCAGCTGGGAGAAGTTTCACAATCACTAGCCGTTGTTCTTGTGGAGGGCTTCAATTTACCAGATGTCTTCTGGAAATACAATACAGTAGAGAGGAAACAGTCTAGGAGGTTCCTGGAATGTGTGGAAGATAACTTTCTGACACAGCTGGTAAGTGAGCCAACTAGGCAAGACACCCCACTGGTCCTGTTGTTGGCGAACAGAGAAGGACTTGGGTGTGATGTGATAGTAGGAGGCAATCTTGGGCATAGCGATCATGATAAAATAGAGTTTTTGATTCTTGGAGAAGTAAGGAGTGGGGTTAGGAGGACTGCTACCTTGGACTTCCAAAGGGCAGACTATGGCCTGTTTAGGGGTCTGGTTGACAGAGTCCCTTGGGAGGCAGTTCTGAAGGGCAATGGAGTCCAATAGGGCTGGACATTCTTCAAGAAGGAAATCTTAAAGGTGCAGGAGCAAGCCATCCTCATGTGCCGAAACACAAGCCGACAGGAAAGACCAGCCTGGCTGAACAGAGAGCTTTCACAAGAACTCAGGGGGAAAAAAAAGAGAGTTTATGACCTTTGGAAGAAGGGGCAGGCAACTCAGAAGGGCTTCAAAGATGTTGTGAGTTTATGCAGGAAGAAAATTAGAAGGGACAAAGCCCAACTAGAATTTAATTTGGATACTGCAGAAAAAGACAATAAAAAATGTTTCTATAAATACATGAGCACAAAAGGAAGGCTAAGGAGAATCTCCATCCTTTATTGGATGCAGGGGGAAACATAGTGACAAAGGATAAGGAAAAGCATGATATACTTAGTGCCTTTTTTGCCTCAGTCTTTAATAGTAAGACCAGTTGTTCTCAGGATACCCAGCCCACTGAGCTGGAAGACAGGGACAGGGAGCAGAATGAATCCCTTATAGCCCAAGGGAACAAAGTTAGTGACCTGCTGCACCACTTGGACATACACAAGTCTATGGGGCCAAATGGGAGTCAGCCAAGGGTAGAGGGAGCTGGCAGAAGTTCTCACCAAGCCACTTTCCATCATTTATCAGCAGTCCTGGCTAACCAGGGAGGTCCCACATGACTGGAGGTTAGCAAATGTGATGCCAATCTACAAGAAGGGCCAGAAGAACGCTCCAGGGAACTACAGGCCTGCCAGTCTGACCTCAGTGCCAGGGAAAGTTATGGATCAGATCATCTTGAGTGCCATCATACAGCACATACAGGACAACAAAGAGATCAGGCCCAGTGTTTTGGGTTTATGTGATGGGTTGGGTGTTTTTTTTTGTAGCAGGGGAGCAGCCACCGGCGTGGCTCCTGTGAGAAGCTGCTGGAAGCTTCCCTGGCTCCAAGTCAGACCCACCTCTGGCCAAGGCTGACCCACTCAGTGATGGTGGTAGCACCTCTGGGAGAACAGATTTAAGAAGGGGAACCAGCACTGAGTGAGAGGAGGTTGGAATATGAAAGAAACACCTATGCAGATACCAGGGTCAGTGAAGAAATAGGGGAGGACAAGCGGGGAGGAGGGGAGGGCCCTGCAGCCCATGGGCAGACGGCAGGATGTCCCCCTCCCAGCCCAGGGAGGGCAGCGGGGGAGCAGATGCCCACCTGCAGCCTGTGTAGGACCCCACACCAGAGCAGGGGGATGCCCCACAAGATGGCCGTGACTCCATGGGGAAAGCCCATGTTGAAGCAGTGTGTGACTGAAGATCAGCCCATGGAAAGGACCCACACCAGGGAAGTTTGTGAAGAACTGCAGCCCATGGAAAGGAGTCACACTGGAGAAGTTTGTGAAGGACTGTCTCTTGTGGGAGGGACCCCATGGCAGAGCAGGGGAAGAGTGAGGAGTCCTCCCCCTGAGGAGGAAGGAGCAGCAGAGACAAGGTGTAATGAACTGACCCCAACCCCCATTCCCTGTCCCCCTGACCTGCTGTGGGGTGAGCAGGCAGAGAGATCCAGGAGTGGAGTTGAGCCGGAAGGAGGGAGGTGTGGGGGGAAGGTATTCTAAGGTCTTTTTTTACTTCTTAGTATCCTTGTTTTGATTTCATTTGTAGTAAATTAAATTGATTTTGTTTATTCTCCAAGTTGAGCCTGTCTTTTGCCCATGACCATAAGTGGTAAGTGATCCCTCCCAGTCCTTGTCTCGACCCACAAGCCTTTCTTTATATTTTCTCCTCATGCCACTGGGGCCAGGAGAGGATGAGTGAGTGAGCAGCTGCATTGTGCTTTGTTACCAACTGGGCTTAAACCACGACATCCAGTCAGCATGGGTTTATGAAAGGCAGGTCCTGCTTGACTGACTTGATCTCCTTCTATGACAAGGTGACTCACTTAGTGAATGAGGGAAAAGCTGTGGATATTCTTTACCTGGACTTTAGTAAAGCCTTTGACACCATTTCCCACAGCATTCTCCTGGAGAAACTGGCTGCTGATGGCTTCGATGGGCATAGTCTTCACTGGGTAAAAAATGGTTAGATGGCTGGGCCCAAAGAGTTGTGGTGAATGGAATTAAATCCAGTTGGCGGCCAGTCAGCAACAATCCTCTATGCAAGAGATTTCATGCCCCTAGCTCCCCACTCACAGAAAGTCACAAAGCACTTACCGATAGCCTAAAACAAAATCAAAATCTTTGTTGCAGAATGCTTAAAGCCATGAAACCCAGAAGAAAGTTCTGTTACATCTGAGCTTTAGCTGGTATTTTTGCATTCCTTATTCAAGCTTATTCTGAGGCCAGCATTTCCTTGTAACACAAGCGCTTTCGTCATAATAGGTCATCTTTGACATTTTCCTGTATTTAAATTTTTCTTTTTTTAACAGAAGGTGAAACTGAAGGAAAGATGTTAACTTCAAGGCCAGAACTAGAGGAAAAGCTGAAATTAGCGTTTAAGTTGTCCCTTAGTCCTGAGGGTCTATTCACACTATAGGTGAACAGATAATATGTGATGAAAAAAACCAGATTCTTTGTCTTCTTGAAGAATTCTGGATGCATTAGAGGTCAAAATCTTTTTCTAAATGCTTTCTTGTAGTACAGAGTAATGAACCCAAAGCAGATGTAAAACCAGAGCTGGATTTCTAATGTGTGCATATCTATTAAAAGACACCAGCAATTTTCATTTCAATTTAATGCTGCATGGCTGAAGCTACAGCAGGCTTTCTCCTTAACTGCTTGATGATGTCAACCATGTATCTTCCTGGAACAGACATTCCTTTAAATCTGTGTTAATACATGATTTTTAGTGGGAGACTACTAGGGAATAGTTCCCAGATTGTCATCCACAGGTTACCAGAAGACCACAGGGCCATGGGAAGTTGGAAAACATCATAAATATGGTATGAACAACACAACTGTGAGGATAAGGTGATCCATATGATATTCTGAGGGCTGTCAGTGATCTGAAGGATTTGGAAAGCACTGGAATACCAGCAATTTCTGCCCATCAGGTATCCACTTTATGGTTCTTCAGGAGACAAACATTCAAAGGTTTAAACACACTGACAAATGGAAGAAGCCCAGCTCAGGACTTACATATTCAGGTTGCTTTCTGTAGCAAGCTCCTTTTCTGAGCTCACGGACTCTTTTGTACTCCAGAACTTTTGCTTTTCCACTCCTGTTGCAAATGATAGAAATGAGGTCATTCAACATATATCAGCAAGACATTTATGGATGTTCCCACAAAGAACAAACTCTCCTCAGAAGCCAACTTCTCAGAAGAACATAATGCAAAATTAAAGCTTGAAGAATATGTACTTTTAGCCAATTACTGGTGGGACATCCTTTTCCCATCATAGAATCATAGACTCAGAGAACCATAGAATCTTAGAAACACAGACTGGTTTGGCTGGAAGGGACCTTTAAAGATAATCTAGTCCAACCCCCACCGCCATGGGCAGGAACATCTTTCACTAGATCAGCTTGCTCAAAGCCGTGTCCAACCTGACCTTGAACATTTCCAGTGATGTGGCATCCACAACTTCTTTGGGTAACCTGTTCCAGTGTCTCACCACCCCCAATCATAAAGAATTTCTTCCTTATATTCAATCTAAATCTACCCTCTTTCAGTTTAAAACCATGGCCCTTTATAGGTAAAAATTCCCTCTGTGTGTTTCTTATAAGCCCCCTTTATATATTGGAAGGCCACAATTAGGCCTCTCCAGAGCCTTCTCTTCTCCAGGCTGAACAACCCCAACTCCCTCAGCCTTTCTTCACAGGAGAGATGTTCCAGCCTTCTGATCATTTTTGTGGTTCTCCTCTCAACCTGCTCAAACAGGTCCATGTCTTTCTTGTACTGAGGACCCCAGAACTGGATGCAGTACTCTAGGAGGTGTCTCATGAGAGTGGACTAGACCGGGAAAATCACCTCCCTCGACCCGCTGGCCACACTTCTTTTGATTCAGCCCAGTATATGATTGGCTTTCTGGGCTGTAAGTGCACGTTGCTGGCTCATGTCTAATTTTTCATCCACCAGGTATCCCCAAGTCATTTTCCACTGGCTGCTCTCAATCCATTCATCCCCCAGTCTGTACTGATACTGGTGATTTCCCCAACCCAGATGCAGGACCTTGCACTTGGCCTTGTTGAATTTCATGAACTTCACATGGGCCCACTCCTCCAGCCTGTCAAGGTGCCCCTAGATGGCATCCCTTCCCTCTAGCATATCAAGTGCACCACTCAGCTTGGTGTCATCTGCAAACTTGCTGATGGTGCACTCAATCCCACTGTGTCATTAATAAAGATATTGAACAGTACCAGTCCCAATACGGACCCCTGAGGGACATCACTTGTTACTGATCTCCATTTGGACATTGAGCTGTTGACCACTGCAGCTTTTTAGATGCAGCCATCCAGCCAATTCCTTATCCACCAAACAGTCCATCCATCAAATCCCTATCTCTCCAATTTAGTGACAGTTATGTTGTGTGGGACCATGTCAAAGGCCTTACAGAAGTCAAGGTAGATGACATCACTTGTTCTTCTCTTGTTCACTGATGCAGTCACTCCATCACAGAAGGCCACTAGATTAATCAGGCATGATTTGCCCTTCGTGAAGCCATGTTGACTGTCTCTAATTTCCTCCATGTCATCCCTATGCCTTGACATAGTTTCCAGGAGGATCTGTTCCATGATCTTACCAGGCACAGAGGTGAGGCTAACTGCTTAGTAGCTCCCAGGGTCCTTCTTTTTAGCCTTTTTAAAAATGGGTGTGATGTTTCTCTTTTCTCTAGTCACTGGGAACTATGCCTGACTGCCCTGTTTCTCAAATATCATTGAGAATGGCATGGCAGCTACATGAGCCAATCCTATCAGGACCCTGGGATGCATCTTGTTGGGTCCCATGGACTTACATATGTTCAGGTGCCTCAGGTGGTCTTGAACCTGATTTTCTCCTGTGATGTGAAGGTCTTCATTCCCCCATGTCTGCAACAGAAAAGGCTTCCTGTGCTGATAACACGTTAGAGTTAGCAATGACATATTCACCCAGAAAACACGGTCTACTTACTGTTTCTTGGGAGCGTTAACCAGTAATTACAAATCATGCACCCTGAACAAGAGGAAAATGTCCAAAATACTTTGTTTTGCATAACAGTGTCTCCTTTAACAGTGGACCCCAGAATGCTAGACTGAAAAAAATGCTTTCCATCTACTGGTTCTGTTGAACACTCAGGTGGAGTGACTGAGCTGATATTTCAGGAAGGACTCTGGGTAGTTAGAGAAGTCATTAAGAACCACACAAGAGAATGGGTTTCCCCAGTGAGAGAATAATTTGGCATGATGGGGACAAATTGTGAACTCTTTTTCTGCAGGCATGAACAGAGTTGTGGGAGGGTGCACTTTGGAGGCACAGGAAAGAGGGTCTGTATAGTTGCATTCAGGGAATCTCTGAAGAACAGAACAAAATCAAACACCATTTGAGCAATCATAATGTCACCTGTAGTGTCCAAGGCCCCATTTCTCAGAGTTCAGAATCTATTCAAATGCTGCTTTTCCTCTCTCTGTTCACAAACAAGTGAAGATGCTCTTGGACCTTCCCTGAATAATGTAAAATGATCACACTCCAGAGACATTCAAAATATTTTGATTAATTACAGAAAGAACTCTGCCAGGCTTATGTATAACAATAAATGTGTGAGGATTCAAGCTCTTGTTTAAACCACACTCATTTTGTTACAAATCCTTCTCCCTACAATGATTTCATTGACAGTAACTGGAATTAGCTGATTTCTATTAGCTCTATTAGCTATTTCAGTAGAGCATTTTTTCAATAGCCAAGTCTAGCAACAAGCTCAAGCAAGATTTTTAAATACTTTTGCACCCCACAGAACCTATATTTACACAGACATTGGC
>JANZLQ010000007.1:26351857-26369745 GCA_026212715.1 Elanus axillaris | reverse complement strand
CTCCAGGGTTTCCTTCCTCCTTCTCTCTGCCTGGAGGACTTTTGTTTCCTGCCTGCAGGAGGGGGGGGCGGGAGGGATGTACTGCCACAACGGGAAATTCAGAATATAGAGATGGAAATGATTTATGGCCCAAAGTGTAAGTAGTCAATAGAAGTAACAGCAGAAGTCCTTAAAGCTAAGAACTTTTGAGGTTTCATCATTTATGTCACTGTGAAGGACCTTTAGAATTACCATCATCCTGCATAAGAAAAACGGTGGAAGGGACATTACGTGTCATACTTTGACCTAATTTCTAGCTACTGAAGAAACAACCTGGAGACCAGGTTATTGCAGGAGGTTCTTACATGTTCCTCTTCTGTTGAGTCCATAGACTTTGGCCTATGTGGACCTTGACTCCAATCTGGCTCTTCAGTTCCAATGTTTCAAGAAGCTTCATAACCACTACTCTAGTGAGAAGAAGCTGTATGCAGGGACTACTAAAACAGGGGAATGTTTGTTAATGATTCTTAATATTCTTTGCCCAGATAATGATGTAAGCTTTAAAGCTCCCTTAACTAATTGCTTACAAAATCAACTCACACAAATTATGTCAAGGAATGGGTGAGTGAAATGACTTGAGTTATTAAGCATTTTATGCATTGAAAACAGCTTACATTACAAGGAAAAAGGCAGCATCTGTCTCAGGCTTTCCCTGAGGGGCAGTTTGGACTACTAAGAGCAGGAGCCCAGCAACTTAGGCATAAAACAAAGATGACTGAGAAACAAACAAGTAAACTAGAAAATAAAACCCCAGAATAACTACAAATAAAAGGCAAACAAAAAAAAACATATCCGGCAAAAATATTAAATTTTCCAATGGTAGTTAGTGTTTTGAAGTTCACAGTACTGAGTTGTTCAAAGAGAAGGGCATTGGGGTGTGAAGGTCACCAAGCTCCTTCCTCAAAAGCAGTGAAGCTTAGCACAAGTCTTGAGGCTCAGCTGTACACTAGGAGTTGATGGGGCCCTGTACGTCACACCTCCTGCTCTGTAGCACATTTCTTTGCAAGCCAAACCTGTTCTACTTTGACTTCTTCAGCCTAAATTTTCCTTTTGGCTTGATGAAACTCAGTGTATTCAGCTCTGGCCTGAGAAATGACTGTTCACTGATGCAGTGCTCCCACTGGTCCTCGTTTTTGAAATTTGGGATAACAGATCTGCCTCTCTGAAATACCAGGTAGCATAACAAAAGCCAGTCAGGAGAGCAGAGTATTCAGATCTCAATTGTTATTGTGTCATTACTCCTGAAACAGCTCAAAAAGAGTCAGGAGAGTATTTGTATGGTCTTATCCCATGGATCAGAATGGGGTCCTTATGTATTACTAGCAAAGTCCATGCGGGATACCAACACTGTGATTCCAACTTATACTTCACCCAACAATTCCTCTGCAGAGGACTGTGGAAGGGCAGGAAACAGACTAATCAACCACAGGAGAACTGAGCTAAGGGATTATTTCCAATGCAGGGTCACACATAAGTAAGGAGACCGAATTTGATCCAGGAGCAAGGAACAGGACTCTTTCAGAGAAAAGAGTAGGTCCAAGATCACAGAAACATGCCTTTGGGTTTCAGACATTCATGAGAACATAGAGATACCTTCAATGAAATCGCTGTGCCATGTTTTGACTGTATTGTACAGACATGAGTTCATTCCACATTTAAGGGGATAGGAATTATGATTTCATAGTGCAGATATTGGCCTTGTAACAGAGTTGGTTTAGCAGCGTGTTTTCAATGAAGAAAACTCTAATTCCCCATGTGAAAAGAAGCTGCTTTGCCTTAATTTATTGATGTCCTGTGCACTCACAACAACAACAACAACAACAACAACAACAACAACAACAACAATAATAATAATAATAATAATAATAATAATAATATAATAATAATAATAATAATAATAATAATAATAATAGTGGTAGTGATAATATTATGCTTCAGGTTTACAGCTAGCCCATGTGCTATGAAAGAGGTTGTATAAGTGCTTCATGACCCCTTGGTCCTCATAGGTTTGACTCATTTGGGACAGAGCATCCTTCATGGTGCATCACAGCCCTGCAGTCCAGAAAAGGTGAATGGCACATGAGAATAAACTTGACCTTTCCAGAAACATGTCCCCACAACCTTTCTGAAACCTTCCTTGCCATGAGATGTTTCTCTTGTAACATTTGATGAGAATTTGAGGTCAAAACAGAATGCTAGATAAGAGTTTCCCACAGGATTGAAACTTGCTTTTCCAAAGCCAGGGCTGTAAGAGCTCACATGTGCACTGCTCTGTGCTTTGGTTACAATCCCCCACTTCCCCAGCTGTTCATCATAGCCACTAGAGACATGTCATGGTTATTGCTGGCCCTTTTTTCTATCCTAGTCTGGCATCTCCATCATCACAGCCATTACTTTTCTTCCAACGCTCCAGGCACCGCAGATATATCTTTCTGCTGGAACATTTCTCCTTCTGTCTCTCATGACTCTCCCAGTACATTGAGTGTCCTCCAAACCCCTTGTGCTGGTTTTGGCTTGGATAGAGTTAATTTTCTTCATAGTAGCTAGTGTGGGGCTATGTTTTGGATTTGTGCTGAAAACAGCGTTGATAATACAGGGATATTTTCCTTACTGCTGAGCAGTTCTTACACAGAGCCAAGGCCTTTTCTGCTTCTGACAGCACCCCACCAGTGAGTAGGCTGGGGGTGCACAAGAAGTTGGGAGGGAACACAGCTGGGACAGCTGACCCCAACTGACCAAAAAGATGTTCCACACCATGTGACATCATGCTCAGGATATAAAGGTTGGGGAAGAAGGAGGTGGGGCAAACTTTCAGAGTTACGGTGTTTGTCTTCCCAAGTAACTGTTACATGTGATGGAGCCCTGCTTTCCTGGAGGTGGCTGAACACCTGCCTGCCCAGGGGAAGTGGTGAATGAATTCTTTGTTTTGCTTTTTTAGTACATGCAGCTTTTTCTTTACCTATTAAATTGTCTTTATCTCAACCCACAAGCTTTCCCACTTTTACCCTTCTGATTCTCTCCTCCATCCCACCAGGGGGGAAATGTGTAAGCAGCTGTGTGGTGCTTAGTTGCTGGCTGGGGTTAAACCATGACACCCCTTATGGGGTCTTCCCAGGCTTATGGTTGCCCTGACCATGTATTCCAATACCGCCATACTAATTTTATTTTTTCAGATACATATCCCAGAATTCCCATCACGGGCCCATGGTAAGCGGCTGCATTGTGCAGCAGCTGGTTTATTCTGATTTTGCTCCATTGACCCCAGGAGAACAAATTGAATGGCAGTTGTCCAGGACATCTCCTGCCCCTCCATGCCTGAGCAAACTCTGTTGTGAATTTACAGCTGTCCTTTATAAATGGAAATATTAAAGGAGCAAGGAAGGATAGGGAGTGTCCCTCCACCTCTTCCCATTGAATTATTTGATAAAAGACCTGTTTGTATATACATTTGCATAGGCTGCATGCTTTTCAGAGATTAAAAGCATTCTCTTATCAGGCAGAAACTTGACTGAGTTAAAATGTTTGCCTGACTCTGTAGGCCTGAATGCTTGCCTGAACTCTGGCAGAGTTCAGCTTGTCAAACTATTAAAGAAAACCTTCAGTGCAGTAATACACTTATAGAGAAAACATTACAGAGATAAAATCATGACCTCCAGGTGCACTGAAAACCAAAGACCTTGATTTTCAATTGCTATTTGAAAGACAATTCAATCCCCCTGCATTTGAGAGGCCTCAAATATTTAAAATATCTTCCAATTACGTCATCTATTTTGACTATGTTATGGATTCCCAGCTGCTGTGCTCTTCCCCTGCCCCAGATGGCTGGGGCACTTTACCTCAAATTGAGAGTCACAGCTTCTGATTTCAGCTTTGGTAAGTAGCTGTCACTATGGTTTATGCTGCATGTAAGGCAAGTCTGCCTTTGGCCTTATTGATACAGAAAACAAAAAGCAAGCCAGCTCTGGACAGCCATCAAACATGACTACTAAATTCCCTGGATGTCTGTGCTGAAAAGCTGCTGAGTGTTGAGTTGAACCCATGAAATGCAGTGGGAGATTCCATTTCTGTTACCAAGCCAGTCTCTTGATTTTTGCATGTTGGGATTGTGTTCTGTCCCTGGATGGCAATAGGATTTCAGTTTTTCTTCTCCCCACTGGGAAAAATATAACTTGATTTGCATGTGGACAAGTGCCCAGGGTAAATCTTACAGCAGAGCAGTGTAGGTGAATGTCATAGTTTAAACCCAGCCTGTAACAAAGCACCACACACCCGCTCGCTCACTCCTCCCCCCTAGGCCCCAGTGGGATGAGGAGAAAATATAAAGAAAAGCTCGTGGGTCAAGACAAGGACTGGGAGGGATCACTCACCACTTATGGTCACAGGCAAAAGACAGGCTCAACTTGGAGAGTAAACAAAATCAATTTAATTTACTACAAGTGAAATTGAAACAAGGATACTGAGAAGTAAAAACAAACCTTAGAACACCCTCCTCCCAACCTCCCTCCTTCCCACCTCAGCTCCACTCGGGTCTTTCTACCTCCTCCCTCCCCAGCAGCACAGGGGGACAGGGAATGGGGGTTGGGGTCAGTTCATCCCACCTTGTCTCTGCACTCCTCCCTCCTCAGGGGGAGGAATATTCACTCTTCCCCTGCTCCAGCATTGGCTCCCTCCCACAAGAGACCGTTCTCCATCAACTTCTCCAACATGAGTCTTTCCCACAGGAGACAGTCCCTAATGATCTGCTCCACTGTGGGTCCTTTCTGTGGGCTGCAGTCTTTCAGGCACAGGCTGCTCCAGTGTGGGTTCTTTCCCACAGAACCACAGCCATCTTAGGGGGCATCCACCTGCTCCAGAGTCAGGTCCTTCATGGGCTGCAGGTGGGCATCTGCTCCACTGTTTACCTCCCTGGGCTGGGGGGCGACAGCCTGCCATCACTCCACAGGCTGCAGGGGCATAGCTTCCTCTCCTGCTCCTCCTCCCCTTCCTTCCTCACTGACCTCGGGGTCTGCAGAGGGGTTCCTCTTACATCCCAATCCCACTACTCACTGCAGGTTCCCCTTTTTAAATATGTTCTTCCAGAGGAGCTACCACTGTCACTGATGGGTCAGCCTTGGCCAGAGGCAAATCCGACTTGGAGACAGGAGAGCTTCTAGCAGCTTCTCACAGGAGCCACCCATGCTGCCACTCCCCCACTACCAAAACCCTGCAGCACAAACCCAAAACAGTGAAAGAGATGGAAAGAAGAAAACTGAACAAAGGAAAGAATAAGAGTGTATGGAGAAATCCTCTGTCTCCTCACCACTTGACTTACCTGGTAGGCAGGCACTCACTGAGGTGGTGGTATCATCCTAGATGCCTGCCAATGACTGCAACTTGCTTTTCAGGATGCAGAACAGGAGCTTGTTTACCTTTGATGAAGACCATGAAGAAATTCCCCCAGTGTGAGCATACCTGGCCACTGTAGGATTTCTTGGATTTTACTCAGAAGCAGCTGTTTCAGGTCCCCAACAGAGCCCTACCATGATCCTTAGTCTGAGCTGTGCTGGCAGTTCCCACCAGCACATCTTTACACACAGAAGATTAACTCAGACTAGTCTCCTGAAGTTGTGCACAACACACATTCTTGGAATGGTCCAAACTTCACTGGTCAAGCCAAAGTTTGCTAGGCTAGCTTTTGCCTGACCTTCATTCCATGAGTAAACATGAACAAGGTACCCTGCTTTCTTCAGGACAGATGGTGGAATGGGTTGATCTTGGTGCACTGCACCCCTCAGGCTGACAAAGGGAAGAGGAAAGAGCAGCAATTTCACTCAGCAGAACCCAGAGAGAAACACTTTGCTTGGCTGCTCTTGCTGCCATCAGTGTGTATTGTGAATACCACCACCTGCTACCTCCCACTGTATCCCACAGCTATAGCTACAAATGCTATTATTGGCCATAAAATTATCCAGCCCATTCTTCAATCTGCCTGCAGCGTTTGACTCCCTGACCTGCTGTGGTAATGAATTCCATAGGCTGACTTCACACCACATGAAGAAGTACCTGCTCTAATTTGTTTTAAATGCACTGGCCATTAACTTCATCCAGTGACCCCTTTATTTTCTTATAATATGAGAGAGCAACTTTAACTATGTCCTTCATAATTTAAATACCTTAGTTAAATCTCCTCTACCTCATCTGCTGTCACTGCCAGATACTATTTTAGTCAAACAGCTTTCAGGAAAGGAAAATCAAGAGCTAGAGACAGGATCAGCTCTGCCAATTGTTACTTGCCACCTAACACACAATATATAAATAATGCTAGAAACCGTTGTCTTCTCCTCCCTGGGGCTTTTGGACCCATGCAAGGACCACACTGTCACAGGAGAAGGTGGTCCTGTGGCAGCAGCATGGCTCCTCAGATTTCGCATCATCACCTGATCCATTGCACGCTCACCCTACCATTCAGAAAACTGCAATTAGGGTCTTCACCCAACCTCTCTCACAGGTTGGCTTTGAAGGGAGGCTGTGCCCAAAGAGTACAGGGGGGCCTGCCTCTTCTCTGCACTCTTGCGGGAGCTCACAGTTCAGAGCCCCTCCTGCAGAGGGGTAAGGACATCCAGATGTGTCCTGGACACAGCCCCCCCGTCATGATCACCATGAGAAGCTGTTACCATGGGGCTCACTGTGCTGGAAGATCCCACTGCACCTGGGTGATACATCCATACTCTGAGGGCATCTTTGTTCTGGAGAAATAGCACAAAGCAGCCCTAATGCTGCCCAGAACTCAACATACACCATTGATAAATCATGTTCCCTTTGTTCAGTCAATACCATCCATTCCCCTCTCCTCACCAGTGGTTTCACAAGCCTTCCTGTTCCTTTCATGCCAGTCTTTGCCCAGTCTGTGCCTTATGCATACATATTAACAGTGATGCAGGCAGTAGTTAGGATCTGTGCAGATTAGGACAGTATCTGAAGTGCGCAAACTTAAAAAAAAAAAAACACAACAGGAAAACTTTTGAGCAATATGAAGACAGGAGGTACCTATAGTCATCATCATCCCCCCAGCCCCAAACATTGGTGAGGAGAAAACAAATCTACACTCCTGTCTTCTTGTCACAGGCAAAACTGAGCTTTTTCAGCAGCATTAATCAAATTAGTTGCATATGGGAAATGTTTTAAAGAAAATAAGTCCTTAAAAAATACAATATAAGTATATAGGTATGAAAATCCTCCTATGGAGAACCCTGACTCAGGGAATAACTCACATCTTGCCACATCACTTCAAATAAAGGTCAGGAAAAAATCACTTAAGCAATAATGATTAAGGTACAGGTCATTTCTTAGGAATTAATGCTGCCTGCAAAGAATTGATTGCCTTCAGATATACCTCAGTCTATTAACCCTCTTTGGCTGTCAGTCCTTGGAAATGCCCTGCATAGAAGTTGCTATTGACATATTAAGTGGGCAAGAAGGATGGGGAAGAAGCTGAGCTTGCTGGATAGGGATAGAAAAGACATTTCATTTTTGAAGAACAGAGGGCCTTTCTGGTATGTAAAGGCCTTGCTTCCAGTCCTGTTGCATCAACAGCAAGCTGCTCAGCTTTGAATTGAAAGCAGCTTTGCAAAGCGCTGCAGCTCAGGTCAGTTCAGCTCAGCTCAGCTCAGCTCAGTTCAGCTCAGCTCAGCTCAGCATGCATGCAAAGCTGACATGTTAAATACTCTGAACACCTTGGCTGCTCTTGGTTAGTGTGCTGCTATTCTGCAAGTGTAAGCAATAAAGCCTGATTTATAGAGTGACAAGAGGTACATCCAGTATCTGCCTATGCAATGACTCACTGAGAATACAGAATCAGGGCCTAAATCAGGAGGGGAGCCAGTCTGTGGCTGGCAACAAAGGCGGCAAACCCACCCTGAGCTAAGTGAATTGCTTGACCTTTAAATAACGGGAATCTGCGCACTAAAGAAGCAAATCTCACTTGTCTCCATCACATCCTAAAAGGACATACACAGCAGGAAAGTGCTGAAGGGAAGACTGGAGGAGCAGTACTGTCAACTCTGAAGGGAAGACTGGAGGAGCAGTACTGTCAACTCTTCTAATATCACCAGAGGTTTTGCATCCCCAGCATCCACACCCCACCCCCTCACTCCTTCCATTTTAAAGCCTTTCCGACCAGAGCCTTGTGATTTACTGAGAACTTCAGCTTTCAAATACCACAAGGCAAATTAAAGGTGCACTATTGTACACAGGCAGGTGTGTAGATCTGAGGGATTTATGTCTTGATTTTGAAGTCTGTCTTGTGGGTTCATTCTTTGATTTTTGAGGTCCAGTTCACATATGAAAGCCACTAGGTATGGAAGCCCATATAGCCCACCAACGATGGACGGTCCCTGTGCATCTCCAAGACCTGTAGATTCAGTGTTTAAAGTATCATTTTTATATAAATATATATTTATGGAGGAAAAAAAAATTATTGCTTGATGGAGAATTTTGGAAAAAACAAGAAAGGGTGGGAAAGACTAAGAGGTTCCACAGATGCTTATAGTGAAGTTTTTCTGCCCTTTGACATTCCTTGCAGGAGTGAGGTGAATATTTTACCATTTACCTGACTAACTCTGCTCAGCTGTGCCTGGAGACTGAGAAATCATATGGATATTCATCAAGGTGCTGAACTCACCTGAGGTCACCTGTGCAGCTGTCAAACCCATCTTTACTGTGGGGCAAACTGAGACTTGTCACTTGCACAAATTTTCATGAGTTGCTTTGATAATTGGCCTGCAAACCCAGAGATCTGAGAATATTCCTGTCAGCTCATTCCTAATTAAAAATAACAAGCATCCAGTCTGGGAGCAGGAATTGTAACACTGACAGGCAGATCAGTTATGCATGGACTGACCATTTAACATCTCTTTCCTGGGCCAGCCTAATTTGCCTTCCTCCAGGTCCCAGTGAAATGAGGACCAAGGCTCACTGGAGGAAGAGGAGCAAGACTGACTACCACATGCTGTTTGCTCAGAAATGTCACAGCCACAGGGCAATAGTGAATAGGGAATATGTGGGCTTGTTGAGCTGGGAAGACGTGCCCAGTCATGTAGCAGATGTACAGTTCACCAGGGTCTGTTGAGCATCTGCTCTGCCCACCCTCCCATGTCACACAGCCCTGCAGCATCCTGCAGCGAAGGGCCAGCATTCACAGCTGTGACATGCTGGAGAAAAACAGAGAAGAGGATCAAAGCACTGGCAGTGTCTGAAGGCCCTACATGAGCACAGGATTTAGTAAATCAAATTCCTGGAAAAGCACAGCAAACTCCTAGGAAGTAGCCTGCATCCTGTGCTACAGAAGAAGGCATCTTTCTTCCCTGCAGAGTCCCTGTTAATCTCACCTGACCTGGCAGGTGACTTATCTGTGAGAAGGAGAAGAATCAGCCAGGTAGCCAGGGGAAAAACCCTGAAATGTAGTGGTAGTTAAGCAAACCTGTCCTGTTAAGTCCTCTGGTCATACTTGCACAACCAAGCCATATCCACCCCCACATTAATGCCCCCAAGAGCTCACATCATACACTGAATTTCCATCACGGTCTCTCATCTGGCTTAAATTCTCCTTTCCTTGGATGTTGTAGATCCCACACCTCTCTCTGCAATGAGTGCTTTCTTGAAGCATTGCTTCAAGGCAGGGTTAGCAGAGTGGAAAACCATGGCCCGGGCCCTGCTGAAGGTGTAAATCTTCTACTTTCATAATTTCTGTCCAAAGCCATGGATGAAAGACTATGGGATTTACAGGCTCTTTATTCAGTATCACTCAAACCAGGCACTTTGCTATTTCCATCTAGACCAATAGGTTGCAGACTGCCCTAGCCAGGAAACCAGTGTCTCAGGTCAGTGTGAGGAAGGTGCAAGAGAGCATCTGGGAGGCACAAAGGCAGGAGAGAAATCAGCATATTTCATTACCCTCAGCCTTTTAGAGGGATAAATGAGTCATCCATTCTGAAACCTCCCCTGTGCTCAACAGCAGTAAGGTACCATGGCAACTAGAAGATTCAAAGTAAATAAATATATGCAGATAATTTTAAGAAGAGTAACACCAGCCTTTAAAGAGGCAATTTAGTTGATCAAATTAGGGGGAACTGGAAGGCTTGTCGTGGGCAGAGGTGATGTGAATTGCCCACATTGTTGTGTATTGAATGGACTGCCCTGAGCCAGAGCAGGGACCACAGCTCTGAGTATCAGAGGTGGAAAACTCACACCGTGGAGGTGTGGGGGAACCAGAGAGGGGGTCTGAAATTAGATCTCCATTCTTCATGGCAATTATGTCCTCCAAGCCAGCTACTCCAACTGCTTTTTTGTGGGGTCTGGCTCTAAAAAGGCCTCCCAAGGCCCTTTGGAGCCATAGTCCACACCATCTAGGACAAGTGAAACTGCATATCCTCTCAGAGAACTATGCAGAGGGTTAGGGTCCAGGTTATAGGATCTGCCTGTGTGAACATAAAGCAGGGAAAACATGCTTATAGGAAAACATCCTTACTACCAGGAATAAAAAAGCCAGCGTGATTTTCATCATTTTAAAGGCTTTTTTGCTATTTATGCAAACTTTGCTCCTAAGTTAGAATGCCCTGGTTTCAGCTGGGATAGAGTTAATTGTGTTCCTAGTAGCTGGTACAGTGCTATGTTTTTGAGTTAGGTATAAGAAGATTGTTGATAACACAGATGTTTTCAGTTGTTGCTAAGTAATGCTTAGTCTAAAGTCAAGGATTTTTCAGCTTCTGATGCCCAGCCTGCGAGAAGGCTGGAGGGGCACAAGAAGTTGGCACAGGACACAGGCAGGGCAGGGCAGCTGACCCAAACTGGCCAACGGGGTATTCCATACCATGGGACGTCATGTCTAGTATATAAACTGAGGGGATTGGGGGGATCACTGCTCAGGGACTAGCTGGGTGTCGATCGGTCGGTGGTGAGCAATTGCATTCCAATCCTTTTATTAGTATTGTCAATTTTATTAGTGTTATCATTATCGTTATTAGTTTCTTCTTTTCTGTTCTATTAAACTGTTCTTATCTCAAGCCGTGACTTTCACTTCTTTCCCTGATTTTGTCCCCCATCCCAGTGGGGGGCAGGGGGAAGTGACTGAGCAGCTGTGTGGTGCTTAGTTGCTGGCTGGGGTTAAACCATGACAGCTTACATGAGCCTTTGCCCACTGGATTTCTGTTATTTGCATTCCTCTGTAGTTGGTGGTAGAAAGACTCCTTCCATGTCATTAGCAAAGTCTTGCTTCAGTGTTTGTAGACTGGAGGGACAATACTGCATGGAATGATTATGCTTTTTTCCATTTACCTTAGATAATCCAGACTGTATGGCCAGGAGTAACTGACCTTCACAAAGCCACATGACATGTAAGAATATATGGGGTTAGTTATTGAAAGAATGATTTTTAAAGAGTACTGCTGAGACAGACAAATCAGAAAGTATGAACAATATCAATATTCAGATTTGTTCACACATCTTATCCAAATGACCCTTGTGTCTCGTCTCCAGGAATGTCTGATCTAACCAGCAAATATTTCAGTTACAGTAGCATTTTACTGTTCTGTTTCCAGAGTATCAAGCACTGATTTCTTTGGCAGAGCTACTGTGAATTTTATTCAATCAGCAATGCTTGGGTTTTTGTGAAGTGATCACATTGCTGGAGCAATACTGAGCTAGAAGGCTTTCTGTGCAGCCTCATAGCTTCTTTATTTTTTGTTATTCTTTCCTGCTAACCTCATCACAGAGATAGGATCAAACTGGCTGAGTGCATACAGCAAAAACACATTAGAAGTTTAGAGCAATTTTTACTCCTTTCATAATTTCATCAAAGATGAACACACTTTCTTCACAGTTTTGGCTAGATTCATCTTTCATAACTCCACCATTTTAAATGTACCTCTCGAGGTGAATTAAACACATGTTTGTGTTTAAATGTAAAGAATTTAATGAACAGTGCATTGGGAAGAGTCCTACTGCTATAATTGGTTCTACAAGGAGACTACAAAGGTGCATCATGAGTTGAGTTGTTATGCACACTGACAGAAGCACCAGTCCCATGAGTGGTTGCATGGGGCACCTATGCCCAGCCTTGGATCTATCCCCCAGCCCAGCTTTGCTGCCCAAAAGTGGCTCCTGAGCACTCCCATTCCAGGATGGCTACAAAACCATGTTGCAGCTGTTTCTTATCTCATCACCCATGGAACTTCAATGTTCTGTCTCTGGCACCCCTGCTTCCAGCCAGTTTAACCCCTTCTGCAGTTGGACCTTCTTGCCCTCCATGCCAGATCATTCCTCAGTCACAAATTAAAACTGGTGAGCAGTTACAGTTTGAATTTCCCCTTCAATAATCTTATAGCATTTTCAGTTTATACATATGTGATCTACTGACAAATACTTTGCAAGATTATCATGCATGAACTGGTGATGGCAATCTCAGAACATTGTAAATTCATATTTTCTTTCAGCTGAGTTGTACTTCCACTGAGAGTTGAAATTCCCTGTCTGATTTCCTTTGTAAAAGTCATCCCACTCTCAAAATATTTTTCAGACTTTAACAGTTGTGAAAAATGTTTAGATTTAAAGTAGTCTTTAAAGGGATTCTTGTATTTTATCTATAACGCCTTTGGAGAGGTCATTTTTCTTGTCTTATTTATATTGTTATGGAGTTATGTAAGGGTGGCCAAGTAGATAATTAATATGCTGATTGTTATGAATATATTTTTGTTGAAAAGTAGATCAATTACAACAGCATGCTATATTGTTATACTGTATTGAAAACTTGCTGTTCATACAAATAAGTTTGAGGCAGTTATTCTATGAAGCTTTGCAAGAGATGGAAAATATTTATAAATAAACACATACATCAAGGTTACTTAATCTTAAAAGAGTTGACGACAAAAAAGATTCTCTTCTTTAAGGAGAAACATGAGTGAAGAAAAAGTGATAAATTCTCTACAGTCTTTTGCTCCTGTGAAGCTTCTCTACAACATGTGAAGACTGATGATTTGGGGATATTTATGAAGAAAAATTATTCCTAGGAAGAATAAGTACAATGCTAGAGAGACAGACTGGAATGGACCTCCACAAACTGCCACATTCAAGCACCTACACAGAAGGAGGATCAATTATTTTTTGGTCAGACCCAAAAGAGGCCCGTTTAACCTTTTGGAAGAAATCAAGAAAGGTTTTATTTGTGGAAGGAGAAAGCATTTAAAACTATGGGGTTTTTGCTAAGAGAAGACAAAGCAACCACTTCTGGCACTACATTGCAAGAGCCATTCTTTTTTGTCTTAGACTCCCCTGTGTAAAGAGCATCCTCTTGCTGCTTTGTACAAGTAGGTCTCTTTTGAAATGTAGACGACTGATAGTGGTTTTTTTTCCTTTCAGAAAAGGATCCTGTCTCAGCCAAATCACCATCTTATTTAGGAGGAAGCTGCCTTCTTCTATGAGATATTGCAGGTGATTTTTTGATGCTAGATCAAATGATCCTTAGTTTTACAACCTGGTACTTAAAGTACCTTTGCAACTTGCAGCCAGCCTATGTTTCATATAAAGCATGAACAACAAGAAGTGAACACTTATATCCACCTGTCAAAAAAATTTGTGCAGGAAATTCCTATTGAAAAATAAAGAGTACAGAAGAGTTTTAAGAAGGTGTGTGTCACATATCTGTAATAAATATTGTTTTCTGGTGGTTGTTAGGGTACTAACAGACCTTCACTGCCCTGACCAGCTCACATGGGGCAATTCACCCACACTCCTACCCCTGGGCCCCATTTAAGCTCAGAGCTGGGCCTTTACTTCTTCCCTGAGATGTGTTATACGTGTTCCCACTCTAGGTCTGATCCTGAATTGTTATTTGGCTTTCCTGGCTTGACCTAATTAAACTAGATTTAGCAAGGGAAGAAGATAGTGTTCCAAGCACTCAAGAAGAGCCAGGGGCTGCTGAGGCATTAGGAAGCAAAATGGAAACACCTGTGAATTGCTTCAAGGAAATTAGGGTGAGTGCCTCTAAAAAGGTTATGTGGCCAACAGTCCAGCTGAAGTGCCTCTATACCAGTGCACACAGCATGGGATACAAACAAGACAAGCTGGTAGCCACTGCCCAGATGGAAAACTATGATTTGATTGCTATCAAAGAAACTTGGTGGGATGAATTGCATGATTGGAGGGCTGTGACTGATGGCTATAAACTATTCAGAAGGGACAGGCAAGGAAGAAGAGGTGGGGGAGTTGCTCTCTGTGCCAAAAATGGGATTGATTGCACAGAGTTATCTTTGAAGAACAGCAGTGTGCAGGCCAAGAGCTTATGGGTGAAAACTGGAGACAAGCCAACAAAGAAAACCTTGTGGTTGGTGTCTACTAGAGGCCACACAATCAAGCAGATGAAGTTGAAGTTTGTTCTTCATCTGCAGGAAGCATCACACTCAAAGGCCCTGATCCTAATGGGTGACTTCAACCACCCAGACATCTGCTGGAAAAGCAGCACAGCAAACTGCAAGCAGTCCAGTAAAATACGGGAGTGCATTGAGGACAACTTCCTTGTAGAGGTGATGTAGAGCCTGACCAGAGGAGAGGCACTGCTGGACCTGTTGCTCACTAATGCCAAAGAACTTAACAGAGGACAAGACTGGAGGTAGCTTGGGCTGCAGTGATCATGCCTTGGTAGAATTCTCAATCTCAAGGGGTAAAAAGTAGACTCAGGACCCTAAGCCTCAGAAAGTCAAACTTTTGGCTGTTTAGGGCACTAATGTTTGGGATCCCTTGAGAAACTGCCCTCACAGGCAAAGAAGCAAATGAGAACTGGGAGATATTTAAAGACATTTTTCTTAGGGCACAAGAATTCTCAATCCTGATGTACAGGAAGTCAAGCAGGGGAGGCAGGAGGTCAGCTTGGCTAAATCAAGACCTCTTAGCCAAACTAAAACATAAAACAAAATGCATAGGCAGTGAGGCAGGGATATACATCCTGGGGACATTATAGGGATATGACCTGGGAGTGCAGGGAGGGGATTGGGAAAGCTAAGGCACAGCTGAACCTGAACTTGGCTAGGGATGTGAGAAACAACAAGAAGGGTTTCTTCAGTTAGATAGGACAACAAAGGAATATGAAAGAAACTGTACACCCCTGATGAGCAAAACAGGGGACCCAGCTACAACTGATACAGTGAATGCTGAGATACTCAAGAACTTTTTTGGCCTCAGTTCTCACTGGCAAGTGCTCAAGCCACACCGCCCAACTCACAGTATCCAAAGGCAGGGACTGGGAGAGTGAAGTACCACCCACTGTAGGAGAAGATCAGGTTCAAAACCATCTAAGAAACCTGAAGGTGCACAAGTCCATGGGACCTGATGAGATGCATCTGCAGGTCCTGCGGGAACTGGCAGATGAAGTGGCTAAGCCAGTCTCCATCATATTTGAAAAGTCATGGCAAACTGGTGAAGTTCCCGCTGGCTGAAAAAAGGGAAACATAACCTCCATTTTTAAAAAGGGAAAAAAGAAAGACCCAGAGAACTACAGGCCGGTCAGTCTCACCTCTGTGCCCATCAAGATCATGAAGCAGATCCTCCTGGAAACTATGCCAAGGCACATGGAAAACAGAGGTGATTAGTGACAGCCATCATGGCTTCACTAAGGGCAAATCGTGCCTTAAAAGTTTGGTGGCCTTATACAACGGGGTTACAGCGTTGGTGTATAAGAGAAGAGCAACTGACATCATCTACCTGGACTTGTGCAAAGCACTTGATACTGTCCTGCACAACACCCTTGGCTCTAAAATAGAGACACATGGATTTGACAGGTGGACTGTTTGGTGGATAAGGAATTGGCTGGATGTTTGCAACTCAGTGGCCCAATGTGCAGGTGGAGACCAGTGACAAGTGATGTCCTGCGGGGGTCCATACTGGGACCAGTATTATTTAACATCTTTGTCAGGGACATGCACAGTGGGACTGAGTGCACCCTGAGCAAGTTTGCAGATAACACCAAGCTGACTGGCGTGGTTGATACTCTAAAGGGACCATGGCATCCAGAGGAACCTTGACAGGCTAGAGATTTGGGCCCATGCAAACCTCATGAAGTTCAACAAGGCCAAGCGTAAGTGTGCACCTGGGTTGGGGCAATCCTAAACATGGATACAGGCTGGGCAATGAGTGGATGGAGAGCAGCCCTATGGAGAAGGACTTACGGGTATTGGTGTATGAAAAACTGAATATGAACTAGCAATGTGGGCTCACAGCCCAGAAAGCCAGGTGTATCCTGGGCTGCATCAAAAGAAGTGTGGCCAGCAGGTCAAGGGAAGGGATTGCTCTTATGGGATCCCACCTGGAGTATTGTGTTCAGCTCCGGGGCCCCCAGCATAAGAAAGGCATAGACCTGCTTGAGTGGGTCCAAAGGAGGGCCACAAAGATGATCAGGGAGCTGGAGCACCTCCCCTGTGAGGACACGCTAAGGGAGTTGGTGTTGTTTAGCCAGGAGAAGAGAAGGCTCCGGGGAGACCTTGTAGGAGCCTTCTAGGACTTAAAGGAAGCCTACAGGGAAGATGGGGAGGGACTCTTTACCAGGGAGTGCAGTGATAGGATGAGGGGCAATGGTTTTAAACTGAAAGAGGGTAGGTTTAGATTAGATATTAGGAAGAAATTCTTTACTGTGAGGGTGGTGAGACACTGGAACAGGTTGCCCAGACAGCTGGTGGATAACCCATCCCTGGAAGCGTTCAATGCCAGGCTGGACGGGACTTTGAGCAACCTGATCTAGTGGAAAGTATCCCTGCCCATGGCAGGGGAATTGAAACTAGATCACCTTTAAGGTCCCTTCCAACCCAAACCATTCCACAATTCTATGATCTCAGACCTGACCACTTTTGTCTCGTTTTGACAGGATCAGTTACTCTCACCACCCTGCTCTGCTAATTAGCTCAGGATCCGTGCCATGCTTGCGCAAGCACTGCTTGCCTATCCTGTGGTCATCCTTGGCTCTTGGCTTGCCTTCCTTAGGGAGTATCCAGCCCTTGCTGTTCTCTAATGGACGTTTTGACCTTTACATTTTGTGTGCTGCTTTCATACACAGCAGACATGCTGTAATTAGTCTGTTTCACTAAATCAGAAGCAAAATCAAAATAGCCAATATCCCTCTAGACTTCTAGTGACACAGAGTTTTTTAAAAGTTTCCTAAAACGCTTTAAGGATATAGGCAAATTTATAGTAAAGTGCTATTTTAAGAAGAAATTATTATTATTTAATTAATAGCCAGTTTCACATCAATATTAATAGCTTTCTTTTAAACTAGCAGGAAACTGTCATCAAGTTTTATCCCATAAAACCAATCCTTAACAAATATAAACAAATTTACTCAGCAATCACAGCACTCTACATCTGCAAATCTGAGTGCTTTAGATCTTTTCAATAAGCTGTGCAATGCTTGTGATTCAGGAATAACACACTCGCTTTGCAGATAAAATGTCCAGAGGAGGCAATATACTCCGCAAACACACACCTCCTCTGTGCTCCTCTGCATTTCAGCATTCAGCTCACATCAGCTACCAACAGCCACTCAAATCCTATGGTTAGCAAGTAAACATGCCATTTGTCCACAATATTACTAAGTTTTCAATTGCTTATCAGACATTTAATTGGGCTTATCATTGTGCTCCCATATTTAGATGCATCAGTGAATGAGATTAAAAACAGCAAGTGTAAATTATTTTTTTTTACAGTGAGGTCAGCCCTTCTAAAAAGCTGCTTAATAAAGCAATCCTGAAATACTCAGGAAAAAAAAAAAAAAACAACCCAAAAAACAAAAACCCCCAAAAAATTTTTCCTGAAGTTTGTCTCATGGGAAGATATGG
>JANZLQ010000007.1:26312084-26351847 GCA_026212715.1 Elanus axillaris | reverse complement strand
CCCCAAAAAAAAAACCAGAAAAAAAACAGAAAAACTCCAGAAGTACTTTATCCCAGAAAAGAAAGAGCAGAAAATCCCATGTCATTGTTCTCCATGGGCATCCATCAATACTTCTACCATGTGAGCTTTGAACAGGCCATGGTCCAAGCAACTCCCAAGTTTGCAGATGTGGAGGTAGAACAGATAAGACACTCAGCTCTTACTGAGTCCTGTGGGAAGGTGAAATCCAAAGTGGTGAAATACAATGTCAAACTCTTACACAACATCATCTACCAAAATTGCATGGTTCCTCTGCTATGCTACAGGTTCAGGACAGACTTTCAGTGTCTCAGAGGCTGCCCCACAAGTTGAAGTTGCAGCAAAAAGGGAAGAGCAACAATAAGCAGGAGTTCTCCCTTCCTGAGGCTTCCTCCTGTTGGGGATCACAGCCCACTTCAGCAGAGAGAAATGGTGGTTACTGTCACCAATAGCCTTCTCTGCCAGCTTAGGGTTGCAACAGCATTCCTGTTGAAGGGGACTGAAAATCACCAAAAAGCACTTCCAAAAAGGCTTGCAAACAAGCCCTGTTTCTTGATAGCAAAGGCAGCATTTTGGAATTAAGTCCTAAAAAGACTCAACATATTCCAGCTGCTACTCCTTTCTTACATATACCTGGGCAAGACCAGAATAGCTTCCTGCTGACAGGCTAGGTACCACACAGCACTGCCACAATCTGCCTTTGTTATTGCAGGAGACTCAACCACACACAGAATGGGATGTCATCAGAGCCTGAGAAAATTATCTGTTCTTGCTAACTGGCCCAACGCAAAAAGAGAAGTGACCGCTGTTACAGTCCTCCAACACTAGATGGGGGTGTGATGGACTGAAAGTTCAAGGCATAGCATCAACTAATGAGAGTTACAAAGTGTTAATACACAGGTAAACTCAAGCAGAGGTGTGGCCTTTCAAAGTCAGACTTCAGCATCAGACTTAAAGAGGCAAATTATATATTTCCTCTTCTCAAGAGGGAAAATGGAGAATACTAAGTATGTGATGCACCTGACAACAAATAAGCCAGAGCAAGAATCACAACACATTTAATTTCTCACTGATCATTGCGACTTGAGCACCAGCCACTGCTTTCTAGGGAAAAAAGATGGTTATGTATAAAAGATGGTTCTGGAGAACCTTCAACCAGCACCAGCTAAGCTCTCCACACCAAAAAACTGAAGGACGAAGTGAGAAAGAAAGGATTAAAAGAGAAATGGAGAGAAGGAATAGGACTGGCAGCCACCTGTTGAGTGGAAAGGATGGCCAGCATGAGACACTGCAAAGGGAGGTCTTGAGGATTTTCAAGGCCTGAGAATCCCACCTATTATTCAGGTGGTTGAGGCTTTGCTGGCTCCCATTGTTTTTATTATTTTGCCCTCCTGAGGGCCCCTACATAGCCCATCTGTCCTTGTGATGGCCTTGAGACCACTGTCCCCAGCATCATGTACTGCAACGTCAGATGACTGGTTGTGTCTCAACAGCTCTACAAAGCAGCACAGGCCACAGCAAATGAGCACCTGCCATCCTCAAGCTGTAACAGGAACTATAGAGCCATGATAAGAGAGCCCACTCCTGGCTTGACAACTAAATGTCTGTGTAGATATGGCCCATCTGCCTCAACTGCTTTGAATAACATCTTCCTCTGTCGTTAGCCCCACCAGGTTGGTGAAGCCACTGAAGAGTAACCCCAGTGCTAAAATACCCTCCTATTAAATTAAGTGTATTCTAAAAACATGAACAAATACTCAATCAAGCAATTAGAGGATTTGTTAATCAAGTACCCCCCATTACAAACTCCTTTATAAGAGTCCATGGGGGGACCTGGAGTCAAAATTGCATTTGATGTGATCTGAGGCATACTGGGAAAACACACTTTTCTTACATCTGCACCAATAAATAGGCAGTGCATTGAGATACAAAATCAGTTAAAACCACAACAATTTAACATACACATCTTTCCACAACAGCTTTCAGCAAGAATCCAAATGCTTGTGCAGACTGGCAATATTTAGCGGTTTAGGTGTGTGTTTAACTGGGATGCAGAGACTGACAGTCTGGGCAGAGACATGTCAGGGGTTTAAACCTGGAAACTGACTCCTCTCCCACATCAAGCAGTGCTGGGAAAAGCATTAAATCCCTCTAGGTGTTTGTCACTCTACCAGAGGTAAGTAACTACTCCAGTTTCAGGGAATACTTCATGCAATTGCTCTCAAATACCCTATTTGGCACAGCAAGCCCAGTTGTGACAGTAGTTACGTAGTTGTGATAACTAAATGAGAGAATGTCCTTGTGAGCTCTGCCAGCAGAACCAATGAGACAGTAACTTTTAGTAAGCACTTCCAGTAGCAGGTCACTGGAGGCATGAAGGAGCACAGCAATTTGCAGAGTACACAACTGCTTAAGCCTTCCATAAGTGTTTTGGAAGAACATAACTATACTAGTGCGTGGGAACTTGTATTGCTTGTCTACAGATTTTATCAGCTCACTGGAATTGAATCACTGGTGCCATAACAATTTAAATCACTTGGAAATCAATATACAGGGCCTACAAGAGTGACACTGGTTCAATTAAATTCATAAAGACTGAGGCTGTCAGCTGAGCAGGTGCAGGTTTGCATGTAGGTGAAAACTGGATACTATTACCTGAATGAATGGTATTTCTTGCAAACCTTGATATGAAATATTAAGTATCTGAAGAGTGCATATTACCATGTGCTTTTGCCATCTGATTTAATACTCTACATCATGTAGTGGTGCAGTACACCATGCATTTACACCAGTCTTCCTCCAAGCCTCAAGAAGCATGAGGGAAACAGGTATGTGGGGCTCTGGAACAATCTTCCAGGAAGACCACAGTGGCAAGATGCATGACTGGTTTTAAGATGAAGTTTGGTCATGTGTGAATGGGATCATAAGGCCCTTGGGCCACTATCTGCAATGCTCCATTTCTTGTGTAATATTCCACACTCAGTTACTTCTCTACAGTTGTAAAGCTGTCTCATAGCTGACATCTCAGTACCAGTTGCTTGCTTGGCTTGAGTTAAGAGCACTATGTAGATGTACACATATGGGTTCATCTTCTGAAATATAGTTATATCAAAATCTTGGTCTATGTATGTAGTGAAAATCACAGATTATAGCTCTTCAGGATCCTTTCTGTGTGTGCATTGATATTAGCTCTGCACCTAATGATACAGATCCCTGGGAGGATTTCCTTCTGTTGGTTACCCTTACAATCAAAGCTTTGTATGTAAGGACATTGCAGTTGTGGGTAGTCTTGCTTTTTGATTGTGTTTTGCTGTATATGGAGTTGTACAGACACATACGCACATTTGGACTTCCCAGGCACCCACTATCCATTGTATATATAATGACTCTTTGTCCTGCTCCCAAAATAGCCTGACAAAGCACAAAACTTTAGACACCTGTCCTTTTGAAGAACTGATTTGGTCAGTTTGAATTCATGCAAATACAGATAACTGCTTCAGAAATGCCTTATCAGCTGCAAAAGAAATTTAAAACAAAGCAAAGCAAGGAATGAGGTGGGTAGGGCATCACTGAGACAGTTTCACACCAAAGAAAGCAACAAGCCATCTGTTTCTTCTCCATGGCTTTCAGCACACAGTGGAATCTCATAAAGCAGCTCTTTCAAATCATGCTTATTATCACTCTAACTAGAGATCCAGGCAGTGTGTTGTCAGGATGATATTTATGCCACATGCTTGCACAGATCCAGACAGGCATTCTGTACAATGAATGGGATGGCACCATCTTGTCTCCTGCTCTGTCTTGGCAGTCACTTTGCTCTTGCAGCCTGGTTTGATATGAGACTTGATGACATTACAGCTGAATGTAGTTTATGACTGGACACGGTAATAGAACCTGTAACAAATGCACCCCTGGGAAAAACATCTCTCTAGCTAATGAAAATTTCAGGTGTCTAGGCCTGTCCTTTCAGCAATCTCAGCAGTTAACTTTGTCAGCCACAAGGTGCTGAGCACAATAGCACTGCCTAGATTTATGTACTGGAAATAGATATTTGTCTTTTGTCCTGCTCATGTTCGCTTGCTTCTCTCAGGCAGATGGTAGCCAACCTAAAACTTTATCCAAGCCCAAAGGTAAGAGAAAGGATTCCAGTGGTTACAGAGAACATGAGTTTGCTTTATCTTTATAGAAAGTAGAAGCCTATAGACTAAGGAGGACACACTGGACAGATGCAGTTCTGTAGTGCATCTATCAAGGTACATCAGTCTAAAAGGAATCCTGTTTGTGACCTCCAAGACCGCTCCATGGGAGGAACGGAAGGGTGGTGAGGATAGTCAGAAGATTCACTTCAACAGTGCACATTTGACTAAGGGAGCCAGTGCTAGCCCACCAGAGAAAATGAACTTTTTTCCTTTTGTTCTTATTGTACACACTGCTGAGTTAAAAACAGCCCCTTGAGTTGAGTTGGTTTGTAAAGTGTAACTATCCTATTTATGCACTGGAAGTGCCTTGCTCTGAATTTATAAAGAGGTTGACTACCTGCCAGTCCACAACACGTCTCTGATCTCACCATGCTCAGCCAGACTGCTCATCAACTCAGACCCGTCCCTTGACAGTGCTGCAGAGATGAGGTGCTGGTTAGAAAATTCGGTGTACTTCTCCATCTTTGTATATTGCATGCTGCTCCATTAAGCAAACCAAAACATGGTTTAGACAAATTCTAACTCTTCCCACATAATGATTGCTGTTGACCCCCAATCCAGCAAGCCCCTTCCCATCTCCTCTATTTTCACCACAACTGGCTTGATAAACTGGCTTGACCTAAGCCAGTTTGAGCTCTCATTCTAAGTATGCATCTTCAAAAAAGAACTGTCAACATTAAGACTTTCACAGGCAAATCTTGAGAAATGTGAGCACACAAGATGCAGCTGGGGGGGGGGGGGGGGGGGGGGGGGGGGNNNCTAGGTAGCATTCCAGTTTCTGTGGCCTGCCTCTTTCAGACAACTTGGCAGCTTCTCTGTAAAGAAGCTGTTAAGGAACATTTGGGGATCCAGCTGTGCTTTGCCATCTCTATACAAAAGATCAAGGTGAGATTAACTTCTTAATAAAATGCAGATAGTATATAGAGACAAGGAACAAAACTGGACTTGCATGAAAATTCAGTCCCAACTCTATCAGTGGAGAAGCTAATGCCACTTAAGTCTTTTAATGACATAAGATGACACTTCTTGGCATCTTCATTTCTCTGAACTTGCTGAATTAGCAGTGTAACTCAATGAGGTTTAAGCTATTTGATGACAGCTGGGCAAGTGACAGTTCAGTATCTTTCACATTAAGCACAATATAATCTTTTATATCCAGAGGTGAGGAAGTGAATTACCTTTACAAGCAACTTGGAGTCACTCTGTGAAGGCAGATGGGAAAAAAAGTTCTTTTTTCAGTATGTACTAGTAACAGTGATACACCACTACACAGTGGTGGTAGAGAGGGCGAGGCTAGGTTACTGACTGTACTGTACCTTTTCATTCAGCTTTTACGCTGGACCTGACATGGCTATAATGGCTTATTGAGTCTCAGATGACAATGATTTACTGCATATAGTTTTGACCACCTTCATCTTCTTGTCCACTGGCTTGAAATAGAAGAAACAGTAGCCCGAAGTGATGCAATTTCCATGTGGAAAAACATACAGACGGGCTCAAGAAACAGCAATTATGGGGGAAGATCCCTGCCAATCCAGCCTGGCTCCCAACTAATTCAGTTGGCTTAACCCTGAGTTAGCCTGAGCAAGACCAACTGATGGGACAGTGAAGAATTTGTCTCTGAGTAGTATCAGTACACTGCTCTGCATCTTATCCTCACTAGCTGTGGCAAATCCTCAGTTGCCTTAGGGAAGAGGGAAAAAGGGAGATCAAATTATAAACAGAGGAAAAGAGAAAGCAAGACACGGACAGCAACTTCTTCCTGGGCTCTGTGGAAATAAGCAGGAGCCCTACAGCATAGCATAAATGTAAAATAAACATAGTGTTTTGTCATGGGTTTGGCTAGGATAGAGTTAATTTTCTTCCTAGTACCTGGTATAGTGCTGTGTTTTGGATTTTGGATGAGAGGAATGTTGATAACACACTGATGTTTTAGTTGTTGCTGAGCAGTGCTTACACTAAGTCAAAGACTTTTCAGCTTCTCATACTGCCCTGCCAGTGAGGAGGCTGTGGATGCACAAGAAGCTACAAGGTGACACAGCCAATCCAAACAGGCCAGAGGGATATTCCATACTATATGATGCCATGCTAAACAATAAAACTAGGAGAGTTGGCCAGGGGGTGGTGGCCCACTGTTTGGGGACTGGCTAGGCACCTGCCAGCACACGGTGAGCAATTGCATTGTGCATCAATTATTTTGTATATTCTTTTATCACTATGTCAGAGACTGAAGGAGTTAATGCCTCAAACACTGTGGTGGGTCAGGTTCTGCTTAACATCACACTCTGCAGAACAAGGAACTTGGCCTAGCAAGGGGGGTCCCAAGTCCCAGGAGCACCAGGGCAGAGCCGAGAGACCTGTCCGGAGCTGGCAGCTCTCGCCAGAGAGGCTGACATGGCGTGGGCCTTGCTGGGGGCAACCACAGGAGATTTCAAGGGCCCTGAGGAGCGCGGCGGGCAGGCCGTGAGGTGGCAGTTCGTGTAGGACAGGCACAGCCCCCCCTCTTCTCTTCTCAGCTCGAGAAGGGTACTCATCCAGTGTGCATCGGCCCAGGAAGAGACCCAGGTATGGTTGCCACTCAGGTGAAAGGCATCACCAGGAGAAACGTGGCGACCCAGATGGAGCTCCCAAGCAAACGTGCAGCTGTCCAGGTCTCCAGCTGCAGGGAGTGCCTGAGCCTGTCACTGGTGCCGGGGGCAGCAGGGACATCTCCTGTGTGAGGTGTCACCAGGTGGATGATCTGCTCAGCCTGGTGGCAGAGCTGAAGGTGGAAGTGGAGAGGTTGAGGAGTACCAGGGAGTGAGATAGATTGGCAGACCCACACCCTGACATCCCTGAGGCAGAGGCAGCAGATGGAGGCTCCACAAGAAGTGGAGGTTCCCCTGCCCTCTTGCCACCAGGCAGGAGAGGACCTAAGAGATGGAGGGGAATGGATACAGGTCCCTGCTCCGGGAGGCAGGAAAATCACCTCCTGGTCCCCCTCACCTTCCCAGTTGCCTCTATATAACAGGTATGGGGCTCTGGAACTTGAGGACCAGACCAATGACGATCAGGGTATAGATGAAGCCCTATCTAGAGAGGT
Source organism: Elanus axillaris (assembly GCA_026212715.1). Classification (NCBI taxonomy): domain Eukaryota; kingdom Metazoa; phylum Chordata; class Aves; order Accipitriformes; family Accipitridae; genus Elanus; species Elanus axillaris. Next base: position 26,344,548 of record JANZLQ010000007.1, on the reverse strand, counting down.
GCCTAGGCTCAGTCAGGCAGCCCCACACATTCTCACATCCTCTGAGAAAGAAAAAGGAGGGTAATTTTCATAGGTGACTCCTGAGGGGGACAGAGGCCCCAATACGCAGACCTGACCCATCCCACAGGGAAGTCTGCTGCCTCCCTGGGGCCCGGGTAAAAGACATTACCAGGAAACTCCCTGGTCTAGTTTGGACCTCTGACTATTACCCATTACTAGTTGTGCAGGTTGGCAGTGATGAGATTGCAGATAGAAAGCCAAACACAATCAAAAGGGACTTCGGGGCACTGGAGTGCTTAGTGGAAGGATCAGGAGCACTGGTAGCGTTTTCCTCAGTCCCTTCAGTGGCAGGGAGATATACTGAAAGGAACAGGAAAATACACCTGATTAATACGTGGCTCAGAGGCTGGTGCCATCGGTGGAATTTTTGGTTTTTTGATCATGAAGAGGTTTACACGGCACCAGGCTTGCTGATGACAGATGGTATCTAGCTATCTCGAAGGAGTAAAAGAATCCTCACTCATGAGATGTCGGGGCTTATAGAGAGGGCTTTAAACTAGGTTTGAAGGGGGTAAAGCATAAAACTAAATGCACCAGGGATGAGCCTGGGGGGCCACATGCCAGTGTTAAGGGTGGATTCGATTGGCCAGCTCAAATGCATCTATGCCAATGCACGCAGCACGGGCAATAAACAGGAGGAACTGAAAGCCATCATGCAGCAGGATAGATATGACTTAGTTGCCATGATGGCATGACTCCCATGACTGGAGTGCTGCAATGGATTGCTGTAAGCTCTTCAGAAGGGATAGGCAAGGCAGAAATGCTGGTGGGGTGGCTCTCTGTGTTAGGGAGTGTTTTGACTGTATAGTACTCCACAATTGTGATGACAAGGTGGAGTGCATATGGGTAAGGATGAGAGGGAAGGCCAATAAGGCAGATATTGTGCTGGGAGTCTGTTACAGACCACCCAACCAGGTTGAAGAGATGGATGAATCATTTTACAAGTGGCTGGCAGTAGTCTCGGAATCATGTGCCCTTGTTCTCGTGGGGGACTTCAACTTCCCAGACATCTGCTGGAAATACAACACAGCAGAGATTAAGCAGTCTAGGAGGTTCCTGGAGTGTCCTGGTTCCTGTGACCACCTTCCTGACACAGCTGGTATGAGAGCCAACCAGGGGAGGAGCCTTGCTAGATCTACTGCTTAAAAACAGGGAAGGAATGGTGGGATGTGTGATGGTCGGAGGCTATCTTGGGCTTAGCAACCACGAAATGATAGAATTCTCAATTTTTGGTAAGGCAAAGAAGGTGGTCAGAAGAACCACCACTAAGGACTTCTGGAGGGCAAAATTCAGCCTCTTCGAGGCACTGGTTGAGAGAGTCCTATGGGAGTCAGTCCTGGAGGGTAAAGGGGTCCAGGAGGGAAGGACATCCTTTAAGAAGGAAATTTTAATGGCTCAGGACCAGGCTATTCCCATGTGCCGCAAATCAAACTGCCAAGGAAGACAACTGGCCTGGCTGAAATGAGACCTTTTGCTAGGAGTCAAGAAAAAAAAGGAGAGTTTATCATCTCTGGAAGAAGGGGCAGGCAACTCAGGAGGAGTACAGGGACCTTCTTATGTCATGCAGAGAGGAAATTAGAAAGGCAAAAGCTCAGCTAGAACTTAATCTGGCTACTATTGTAAGGGACAACAAAAAATGGTTTTACAAATATGTTAACAGTAAAAAAGAAACCCAAGGAGAATATCTGTCCTTTAATGGATACAGAAGGAAATGTTGCCACCAGAGGTGAGGAAAAGGCTGAGGTACTTAATGCCACCTTTGCCTCAGTCTTTAATAGGGAGAACAGTTATCCCCAGGGTACTCTGCTCCCTGAGCTGGAAGGCGAGGATGAGGAGCAGCATATACCCCCCTTAATCCAGGAGGAAATAGTAAGTGACCTACTATGCCATCTGGACACTCACAAATCCATGGGACCAGATGGGATCCATCCAAGACTACTGAAGGAACTGGCAGAGGTGCTTGCCAAGCAACTCACCACCATCTATCAGCAATCCTGGTTCACGGCGGGGGGGTCCCAGATGACTGGAAGCTTGCCAATGTGACGCCCATTTACAAGAAGGGTCGGAGGGAGGATCTGGGGAACTACAGGCCTGTGAGCCTGACATCAGTACCGGGGAAGATTATAGAACAGTTCATCTTGAAAGCACTCACATGGCAAGTCCAGGACAAACAGGGGATCAGACCCAGTCAGCATGGGTTTATGAAAGGCAGGTCCTGCTTGAACAACCTGATCTTCTTCTATGACAAGGTGACCCACCTAGTGGATGAGGGAAAGGCTGTGGATGTTATCTAGTTTGACTTCAGCAAGGCATTTGACACTGTCTCTCATGGCATACTCCTTGAGAAGCTGGCGTCTCATGGCTTGGACAAACGTACTCTATGCTGGGTGAAAAAACTGGCTGGATGGACAAGCCCAGAGGGTTGTGGTGAATGGAGTTAAATTCAGTTGACGGCCAGTCACAAGTGGTGTTCCCCAGGTCTCAGTACTGGGGCCAGTTCTCTTTAATATCTTTATCAATGATCTGGATGAGGGGATTGAGTGCACCCTCAGCAAGTTTGCTGATGACACCATGTTTGGAGGCATGGTTGATCTGCTTGAGGGTAGGAAGGGTCTGCAGAGAGATCTGGACAGGCTGGATCAATGGGCCAAGGCCAATTGTATGAAGTTCAACAATGCCAAGTGCCAGGTCCTGCACTTGGGTCACAGCAACCCCATGCAGCGCTACAGGCTTGGAGAAGAGTGGCTGGAAAGCTGCCTGGCAGAGGAAGACCTGGGGGTGCTGGTCGACAGCCGGCTGACTATGAGCCAGCAGTGTGCCCAGGTGGCCAAGAAGGCCAACGGCATCCTGGCCTGCATCAGAAATGGTGTGGCCAGCAGGAGCAGGGAGGTGATTGTCCCCTGTACTGGGCACTGGTGAGGCTGCACCTCGAGTACTGGGTTCAGTTTGGGCCCCTCACTACAGGAAAGACATGGAGGAGCTGGAGTGTGTCCAGAGAAGGGCAACCAAGCTGGTGAGGGGCCTGGAGCACAAGTCTTATGCGGAGCGGCTGAGGGAACTGGGGCTGTTTAATCTGGAGAAAAGGAGGCTGAGGGGGGACCTTAGCGCTCTCTACAACTACCTGAAAGGAGGTTGTAGTGAGGTGGGGGCTGGTCTCTTCTGTCAGATGGCTGGTGATAAGACGAGAGGTAATGCCCTCAAGTTGCACTAGGGGAGGTTTAGATTGGATATTAGGAAAAATTTCTTTACTGAGAGGGTTGTCAGGTATTGGAACAGGCTGTCCAGGGAAGTGGTTGAGTCACTATCCCTGGAGGTATTGAAAAAGTGCATAGACAAGGCACTTCAGGACATGGTCTACTGGCCATGGATGATGGTTGGACTCCATCTTGAAGGTCTTTTCCAACCTAAATGATTCTATGATTCTATGACATAGACCGTTGACCAAGTCCGGGACTAGAACTGGATCCAGCTTCCCATAGGCTCCTCTCTGAGAAGGAGTCTGGAAAGCAAGGGGGTCTGCTCTGAACCTCATGACTCAACAGGTGGGCTTTCCTTATTGTCTTCCCTGAACTGATTCCCAAATAGGCAAGGCTTGTTGTATATGTTTGGTGACGTATGGTTAGCACTTTACGCAGTTTACTGACATAGTGTCATGCCAATTCTTGTTGTAAGCATGTCCATTCTTGTTGTCACTCATTAAAAGTTGAGGTTTGTGAGTTAAAGGATCCCTGGGTTTGTTTCACCTTAATCCTGACCTAGGAATTGGCAAACCTGAGTCATCATCCTGAGAAATAGGGACATGACATTATTTTCCCTTCTTTTTTTTGTCCTGTTAAACTGCTTTTATCTCAACCCACAAGTTTTACCTTTTTTCTTCCAATTCTCTCCCCCATCCCACTGGGGGGAGTAAGCAAACGGCTGTGTGGTGTTTAGCTGCCTGCCAGGTTAAACCACAACATGTTTACAGAGACAACCGTCAGTGATTAAGACTCTTTCCCCTGTCAGCTCTTTCGCCTAAATATTGACCAACAGATGACACCACTGCTGTTCTGCCTTTAAACAAATGGGGAACAGACAAGCTGTTGCAAAAGTCTCCAAACACAAAGTTATATCCCTCCCTTCCCTTCTGTGAATCCAGCCCAATATGTCAATTTGCTTTTCTTAATTGCTTTTTGTTTATTTCCTCAAATGGTTTTCCTTGTGAAACCTGTTGATGCTCTGTTTCATGTTTTGGGAGACTAACTGTTTTCTCTGTTTTAACCCATTCACACCCCACCTCTTTCTGCAGCCCGCTCCAAGGATAGCAACAAGGGCTACCATGGCTCTAAGCCTCAGAAGGGGCCAGTTCAGTGTGGGACTACTCTTCTGACCCCTCTGTGACATATCAGAGCCAGCCTGTGGGGATGAGATGGCATCTGCCACAGTTGGGCTTGGCACCCCTCAGCACCTCTGCCTTTCCACAAGGCTATGACTTCTGTGGCAGGGACTGGCACTACTTCAAAGAGGACTGCAACTATCTTTGATTAGTTGAAAGGCTTTCCCCTCACTCACTGAAGGAGGTAGAGGAGATTACACAGACCTATAGTATGAATCCTCAGTGCCAAGGAGGAAGAGAGATGTTAAGAGCAGGATATGTCAAACATACAAATGACTTATTTGATCAAGCCAGTGCACTGTGTGATACATCCTGGAAGGAAGGCTGACAGCACCATACCCTCAGGTCCAGGAGGCTGGACTGGACAAGATAAAAAATGGACTGTCAAGACCAGAGATGATTATGTTAGAGGATCATCTGGAAGACCAAGTGGTAGGACTTTTACACAGTCTCCACAGGGAATAATATGGACCATAACTTCATCATAGACGTATGTGGTGGTTCAGGCTTGATATGAGCACCTGCACCAAGCCCAAGAGAAGATGGGGTCAGCTGTCCCATCAGTTCCAAAAACTAATCATAGCTTCTTAATGGCACAGCCCTGCAATGCCATGGAAGATGACTAAGGGCAGCTCCACACTTTTCTTCCTCCTTGGGAGAAACAAGAGCAGCAACAGGAGAGAAACACTCAAATGGTTACTGTAACAGTGCTGAGCTTACCAAGACTGCTGCAAAGCTTTGAACCGTGTCTGATTTTACTCCCTGCTGAAAAACTCTGCTCCTTGTCTGCTTAGCAGGAGCCTGGGGCGACAGCTGGTGTCCCTGCCCAACCCTGCTTTGAGGGGGAAGGCAGCGCCAGCACACATGGGTGCACTGATACCACACTTAAAAGAATACAGTAACTTCATTGCAGCCATTTTCCTGGCAATACCTGGAGTGTAACTAAACAAAACCCAAAGGTTTAATTTTGCACGAGTTGATGGCTGTTGATCACAAGCAGTACTTCCTGTCACTGGTGGACACAAGGGGAATCTTCTGCTTTCAAAACATGCTAACTACTTGAGTGCCCATTACATGCATGACTTGCTCCTCTGAAGTGTGCCTGGATGCGTGAGAGCAGTATAAATACAAAAGTCTCTTCCTAGATTAATCCTGATGAATTAATCAACAGACAATATTGCAAGCAGTCCCTCCAGACTGAGTGATATTTACATAAGAAAGAACAAAGGCTTCTTCATTAGTTATACATGGTTTTCATATAATTGACGTTTCATTTTATTGTAAGCCCTAACAAAGCTTTAAGTTAAAATACAAAGCCATTCCTGGATGCTAGTACTAATTAGCAACACACACCTTTAATGGCCTAATCCTGGAAACTCGGAGGCCCACAAGTAACGAGATTTTAATGAGACTGTCTTCACAAATGAAATTATGAAGGGGCATCTGGTTTTGCATAATTGCACCTTAGAGAAGTTGAGAGCATCTTTTCATAAGAAAAACAGCCAGGTTATTTAACAGCAGCAGTTTCTTAATCCAAAACCTTGGAGATACTCTATTATTAAAAATGAAAAAAAAACAAAAATCCTGTTATGAATCAATTATAAAGTCCTGTAGTCCAGTATATTTTACTTTGGAAAATGAGAAAGTTTAAAAGACAGCAATTCTGAAGCACACAGCCTTAGTCTTGCCAATTGCCACAATTTTATTTCTACTCTTACAGTTTTGAGGCCAAGATGTATCTGGGGGGATTTATCCTGTCTTCAGATGACTGTCTCAGACCAGTGAGATGAACTGCCTGCACAAAATGTCTATCTGTCCCACTCAGTGCAGTGACAGCCTCGAGAGATAGGACAAGCAGGAGAGCAATTTGTCCTGTGTTATGACCAGTGTATAAAATAGGGGGATGAATCACATTCTGGAAGAAGCAGTATTTGTCCCCCAGTAAGGAAGAGAGCATAGACAGCATGCTTAGAGTAGCTATTTCACTTCTAACATGCTGAAGCTGAAGAGATTAATCCCTCTGTAGAGCTTTGTACTGGCTTGGGCTGAGGTAGAGCTAAATTTTTTCATAGTACCTTGTATGGTGCTGTGTTTTGGATTTGTGATGGAAACACTGTTGATAACACAGGAAGATTTCAGTTGAACAGTGCTTATGCAGATTTAAGGCCTTTTCTGCTTCTCATACTGCCCCACCAGTGAGTAGGCTGAAGGTACACAAGAAGTTGGGAGTGCACCTGCCTGGGACAGCTGACCCTGACTGACAAAAAGGATACCCTGTATCATATGAGGTGCTCAGCAATAAAACTGCAGAGGGTGGAGGCTGGCCAAGGCTGCCATTGCTGAAGGACTGGTTGGGCATCAGTCACTTGGTGGTGAACAACTGAGGGTTTTTTGCGTCTCTTGATTTTCTGGGGTTTGGGGTTTTTTTCTCATTTTTGTTTTCTTTTTTCTCTCTCTTTTTTTTTTTTAAATTATTAAACTGTCTTTATCTCAACCCATGAGTTTTCTCACTTTTGATTCTCTTCCCCATCCTTCTGGAGAGGAGTGAGCAAGAAGCTGTGTGGGGCTTAGCTGCCTGCCAGGGTTAAACCATGACAAGCTTACATTAAGATACAAGTTCCCAGAGTAAAACAACTGCATGAGAATTTTGACTGTCATCAAAAAAAAAAAGAAAGATGTTTCAAAGGAAGAGCTTGCAAACATAAAGAAAGAGGACTGAGGATTTTTCTCAAATGAGGAATCCTAAGTGCTTGGCAACACTGCAACACACTTTCATGTGCCTCTTGATTATTTCCTCCTCTTCATTATCCATGAGGGCATCTTGAAGCAATAAGGATCAAATTAATCACTTGTGGCAACATGTTGTCTGATATAAAATTTACCTTATATGTGGGGTTTTTTCTTTTGCTAAAAGCAGAAGTAGCCTTTGCAGAATTCTTTTGCTGTCTTTTCTGAATAATGCATACCATATGAAACACTGATTCTAGGCTGTGGTGGGTTGACCTTGGCTGGATGCCAGGTCTATCACTCCCCTCCTCGGCAGGACATGGTAGGGGAGAAAATAAGATGGAATAAAACCTCATGGGTCAAGATAAAGGCAGTTTAATAAAGCAAAAGCAAGGGCTATGTGTGGAAGCAAAGGAAAACAAAAGTTTTATTCTCTACTACCCATCAGCAGGCAATATCCAACTACTTCCTGGGAAGTAGGGCTTCAGCACGCACATTGCTCCCTCCAGAAGACAAATGCCATGATAACAAATGCCCCTCCCTTCCTCCTTTCTCTTAGCTTTTATTGCTGAGCAGACATCACATGGTATGGAATATCCCTTTGGTCAGTTTGGGTCAGCTGTCCTGGCTATATCCCCTCCCAAGATCTTGCCCACCCCCAGACTACTGGTGAGGGGGGAATGTTGGAGAGACAGCCTTGATGCTGTGGGAGCACTGCTCAGCAGTAGCCAAAACACTGATGTGTTAATCAACACCTTTCTAGCTACCAATACAAAGCACAGCACTATAAGGGCTGCTACAGGGAAAATTAACTCCATCTCAGCCAAACCCGATACATAGGCATCTTCATCTCTCCTCCTCAGGTTTTCAGCACAACTTCAGTCTTTAAAGGCACTTTCAACTTAAGAATCACGTCATACAGAAAATCAAGCACAAGTAGGTACAAGTTGCTCCTGAGTTTGAAACCAAGAACAGCAGTTCTTCAGTTTTACCATCCCACAAAGATTTAAACTCAAAGTGTAGAACTCAAGAACTCACGCTTCCATCCAAAATTATGAAAGACTGAAAATAAAAAAAAAAATGCAATCGTGGCTTGGTGTTCTGAAATACACAGTCTTGTGATTGGGAAAGTGTGTTTCACACTACCCTGCTGACTGCCAGAAACTTACAATCAGGTTTTTCCTGGTCCTATTGCAGGACAACTTTTTTTGAAAAAAACAGGAGATGAAGAAACACAGATACTATAAAGGGCTGGTTCACAAGGCTGAGAATACTTCCCTTCCACTATAGTGCCAAACATCCAGTTAATAAAACGTTCATCCAACTCTGAGCCTGGTCAAACACTGGAAATGTTGTAACTTCTCACAAAAAAAAGTCTCCATTCTGCTTCACTGATCCAGTATTTCATAACACTGATACTATCACATTAATGGTGGTCTAAGAGGACTTGGTCCAACATGCTGTAGGTGGTAGGATGCTCATGTGCAACCTAGGACACTTCAGATGTGTTAATAGCTCTATTTGCTGTGTGTTGTTCCAACCCTGTCTAACTAGAAGAGCACTGGCTTTGGTCAGGGACTGTTTGGATAACATGACAATCCTGGCTGGACTTCTGGGTGCTAGTTTACAATTTACTAGTTTACAAACCATTACAAAAATATTTTGCAATATGAAAAACATCAAATTCAACACAGGAAATTAAACTCAAAAGCCAGCTTCAATATGCATCTGAATCATTAAAAAAAAAATCACTGGCAAGCATAACTCTGCTTGGCTCACTCTAGCCCACCACTGCTCCAGCTTCAGTTCTCACTGAATGGTGCCCTCCTGCTTTCTCACCTTGATTTGTCACACTTTGATATGTTGCATCCATCAGGCCTCATTAGCATATGCCCTAGGTTTCTAGTTCCCTGCAGAAATGCTGTTTTGCCAGGTCTTACCTTCATATATTTCAGAATTCATTCCTTAAAATAACATAAAACTTAGTCCCATGAAAATACTGCTTTCCCACTGAGTTTATGGTATTTTCTAGTTCAAGCTTTGTGAGGTATCCACCACAGTACAACATGCCCCATAGAGCACAGTGGGTGTAATTGATTGCCAATGATGAAGGCAGAAGTAAATGCATCCACTTACTAAATGGTTCTTCTGGATTATAAGAGATTCTGCTTTGGTCAAATCTTTTCCCACCCCTCTTCTCCTCTGGGCTCTCTGGGACCTTGGGAAGGACTTCATTAGTCCACTCTCAATGATATCTTGAGTTATGAGGTTGCACATTGGACTGGAGGACAAGGAACTATCAGATAATCCCAAGCCCCTGCACAGATGTCATCCTTGTGGTTTTGACAAGAAAAGTTCCTGGGGAATGATACCAAAACTCTTTAAAGAAGCATTGAACCCAGGACGAAGTGAAAGACACACTGTGGGAGATGTTGTACACTGTTCCTAACCGCTGTGGTACATCATCCTCTCAGAGGTGACAGAAGTCTGTAGGATCCTGATCTATGCATTCCTTTGGATAAAGAAGAACAGCTAAAAGTTATGACTCCATTCTTATGGGAATAGCCAGGTGGAAGCTAAGCTGTGTTTGCAGGCTCCCTTTTCATGCAATGGCACAGGAGCCTTGTCTACATTGGCTTCTTTCTACCAAGTTCTTCTTACCAGGGGTGAGTGGAGCACAGAGGTAAACAGCGACCAGGCATCCTGGGCAATATTTTAAACTTCTTTGTTAGCAATCCAGCCTGGAAGGAGAGGGAGAGCAATGGGAGATCATGCCTGAGAAAACAAGTCTCTATGTATGAGTGTGAAAGCCTTCTACAAGCTAAGCATCCACCCTATGCCAGCATTCACCGCCTAAGAGGGCATAAAAGAGTGCTCCGCAAGGCAGGAACTGCGTTTTTCACTGATTCTTTACCTCTTCCAATCAGGGAAAGAGCAGTTACGCCTCACATTCGACCCAATACCACAATCTTGGACAGTTCTCTAGCCATGAAGGGTTCATTGGTTGGATGGCAGATGACTCTGCACTGGTAGGATGTCCCTTTGCATTACTAGAGCAGTGTGCAGGAGGACATGGCCATCAAACATCTGTCTATCTCTCCCCAAGCAAAGAAGTGCCATGCTCATATCAACAGCACCAGTCAGTAGCTGGGGGGAGAGGGAAGAGGGCAGGGAAAACAGGCACAAACTCTTCCTCCAGAAGTGGTGGGAGTACAATAGTTGTCTCAGGCAGGTTACAGAAGTGACAGTCTGAGCTGGACTCCCCTTCACCCCAAAGCTCCATCCAAAAAAAATCCATTTAGTTTAGTACTGTACCTCTGAAAAAGGCCAACCACAGCAGACTGAGCAGAGAGGAAGCAGTAAGCTGTGCTATAAAGACTGGATAATGACGCTACTCTGGAAACCATAAGACACTTATCCAGCCCAAGATTGCTTGGACTAGTGGGCAGTGAGTCAAATTAGTCACCTAATCATTTTTGGCTTCCCCTTGTCATGTCTGTGTCTTGCCAAAGGCACTTTACAGGGTACCAAGCCCCAGCACCATATCATGTAAGCAAGCTGTGTCTAGACAGACAAGCTTTTGCTAACACACAATGCCAGTTGCCAGTCTTGCGCCAGTCTTGTACCTAGCTGACATCTCAGTTAAAACCTGGATTACTCCTCAGTGAGGACTGAGCTTCTACCATTATTGGCCTCCTCAAGTACAGGATCTCCTTTGAATTTGCACAGGAATTGGGGACCATTGGAGCCAGGTATCAACTGTCAGGCTCATCAGTGCAGTTTAAAATCACAATTAACAGGGCAGAATGACTCCAGCTGATAGTCCAAGCACACCCATGACGCGACTGGTGGCCATCCATCCAGATGGTTTTGCTGAGGAACTCACCAGGAGTTGATGTTGGCCCTGGTACAACATTCAGAGTTGGTGGGCTTCCCATCCTACCTTGGAAAGTGTGACACATTCATTCACCAGGACCACTGCACCCTGCAGTGCTGACATGAAGGGTCACACCACACTCCCTTATCACAGCCCTTTCCAGGAGCCACGGAGTGAGAGAGAGAACTGGGCTTCTGCCCTCTCCTGGCGAGCAGAAACTGTGCTGTCAGAAGTAGCAGAGCCACAATCCGACTTAAATTTCAGCTTGCTTTTCCAGTGTGCCTCTCTGTCCATCTGTCCCTTCATCCATCAGACTCTCAGTCCTTTATGTCCTTGACTTTTCAGCATTGTCAGAGGCACATCAGTAACAAAGACTCTACAGGTGGTGTGAAAATCAGCAGCTGGGTGACAAAGAGAGGTTAAAATCAGCTGAGGGAAAAGCAGACAGGATTCTACTTCTTCTCTACTCAGAGCAGCAGCAGACAGATGGCTGGTCAGCAGGTAGCTGCCACTCAGTCTATCAGTGCAGTCAGTTCCCTGCCATTCACACATCATGCTGCTGGTTCCCAGCCTGAAAAGTGGGGGATGGAATGCCATGTGAGAGGTGAGAGAGGCAAGGGAATAAGTGACAGGGGAAAAGGCTGGACTGTCCCCTGGGGAGAAGAAATTAAAACTGGGTATAAGGAGAAAGCTTTACACACTAAGAGTGGTGCAGTCCTGCGTCAAGGACCCAGAGAAGTGGTGGTATCTCCACTCTTTGAGTTTTTCAACACCTAACTGGAAAGGACTCTAGAGATCTTTAAAGGTAGTTTCAGGATTTGAGCAGTGGGCTTGGGCTAGAAAACTCCAGAGGTCCATTCCCACCTGTATTACTATGAAATTTGTAAGTACTGTGCGTGCTTCTTTTTTTCCTTCTTATCCTGGTTTCCAAAGCAGATTCTGTGTTGAAGCAATCTGCCTAGTACTCCAGCTTTCATGCCTACTTTTAAAGCAAATTTAGCAGAAGAGTTGAAGTTCCAGGAAATGGAGCTCCTTTAAAATCGTTTCAATAGACAGCTGAATAAAGAGAGAAAAATCTGAATGAGTGCTCTAACACCAAGGAAAGGCAGCCACGTGATTTCAACATTAATATTAGACACAAAAGAAGCCACAGAAGAGAAATGTTACAAATATCCCAGCTTAAGGAAAAACCTTACCTAGAGGTTGCACCTCCTCAGATATGGACCAATGCATCCAGCAGACACACAGCCATGTGAATTTATTCTCCATAAACCCCATCACACACACTACCTTCAGTCAGGTGGACACAGCTCCTGCAATTCAGCCCTGCACAGCACAGTCCCAAGAGTTTAGATCCTTTCAGCTGGCAAGTCAAGACACCATGGTGTGAGATGCTGCTTTGCCTTATCAGAAGCACTAATTTTAACTACCATTACTCATTTGTACCCTCTGCTCAGTGGCACCAACCAATCACTTTTCAACAATAAAGTATTGAAGCAGAACAAAGTAAGTAAAGGAAGAGATTTCAGTTCCTAATCCCCACAACTTTATACAGTAGGAAAACATTGCTTTGATTACCAGCTCAACAGTGTCCTTTTAAATTAAAAAGAGACAGTACAAATAATGTTAATCAAATAGTTCTGAGTGTCTAGCTTATCCTGTAGATACACAGTTGCTTGCAGAACTTCGAGCTGGGCTTTTATTACCCAGAGATTGCAAACTGTGCTTGTCACATGCACACTAATTCTGTGTTTTAAATGTCAACAAGTGTCTCATCTTTTTTATTTATGCACAAAGGAATTTTAGCAATCAACAGGGAAAGGGGCGTAGATCAAAATATTACCACAGTCTGAGAGTACAGGCATACGTTTCTCAGGGAGAGGGGAAAGAAGAAGGGGGAAAGGGAAAAGAGGAAAGGGAAGGAGGAATCCTTTCTCTGTCTCTGAAGATCATGTTATTGTTTGAAACTCATTTCAAGAAGATACAAGTTTGAGCTGAAGCATATGTAGCAATGCTTGAACAGGATGTAGCCCACAAGATACCTCACTCCATTCTCCATTCCAGATCTTTCTCCTCTTTGAAACTCTGGCCAGAGCTACACAAGAGTCCAGTCAGCCCCAGAACTGCAGGAGGTATTCAGTTTTGCACCTCTGCATTGAGACCTCCAAACCTGAGCACAGGTCCTCTGGGAATATCATGTCAGAAATCAAAAACCTAACACCTGATGACCTGCTAGTGCAGATGCAAAATGTGGTAAGGCTCAGAGCAGGAATGTCTCTTGATCTCTTTTCATTGCCTAGTCAAGCAGGCTGGTGCCAGCAGAATAAGCACTCCCCTGCACCCAGGACAGAGCAAAAGCAAGTGGAGTCAGCTGCCAGACAGCATAATTGCATTTTTGAAGCAAAGGTGCTGACTCTGGGCTTTTTCTTTCAATTCGTCTTCTGAGAATGTAATGTAGACTCCTTCATCTTCCCACAGCAGTAAACCTAAAACCAGGGCACATTTGGTAGAGAACACCCAGCGATGGTAGGAGGCCAAACTAGCCAGGTTAGCTTCTGTGCTATAATCATGTCCCCTCTTTAAGGTTGTGAATATGTACCTTGAGTGTGAAGCAGAGATTCAGAAAAGGAAAAGGCCTTTGTCTGAGCACTCAAGTGGGCCAAGTCCTATGTATCTATCTAGTGAACATTCCACTGAGGTTTGCTTATCCTAAGGTCTTGGCAGTCCCTAGTGATGGCCTAGCCTTGGGCCCTAGCTAGGAAGCAGAATGTGGTAGGTGGTTTCTTTGTTCTCCCAAGCATGGACTGGGAGCAGTGGATGCTAAGCTGTGGGCTGAAAAGTTTCACTGAAGTTTCTTTTTCTACGCAGCTTGTAAGATCTAGATTCTTAGTCTTCATTTGAGAGACAGTGTCACCAGTCATTATGAGTTGCCATGAATGGGCACTGTCCTCAGCTGTGGAGGATGGCAATGCCATCAGTTCTCAAGAGTAGAAAATTCCCACCAAAACTGCAGTGCTGGCAGTGAAGCAATGCTCCACTTGACTTTTTAATGGTGCCCATCTGCAGTGCTGCATAGTGACCTTATATGTCCCAGATCCAGACTGATGGTTCAGTGTGACTTGTTTGCTTTACCATTTGGGACTGCTGAGCACGAGCCTGCAAAAGCTGGCAAGCACGGTGCCAGCGAGAACCATATGTTGCAAATACACTTTTCTGTACCACCTAACACCTGCTTTCCTATTGGTGCAGTGAACCAGGCTGAATTCAAGGCTTTGAGAAACCTGTGTGCAGTAAAGGCATATGGGAGAGCAAAATTATAGTCATGCTTTCTGACATCTGCATGGATCATTTCCCATTGCTGCAATAATAATTCTAATTATAATGGATTGCTAGTGTACAATTTTAGTTTCAAATTGCAATCATCACACCAAAGTTGAATCATATTCTTGCATTTGTTTTTGTTTGCTCAGCTGCAGGCCAGGGCAAGATCCACAAATGAGAGTAAAATCTATAGCCAGAGCCTGCACAACCCAGCCACAGTCATTTTCAAAGACACCCTTCTAACTTTTGTGATTGCAGAGGAGATCCTACGAAGACAGATGTGCAACTTAATGTCTCAGTTTCAGGAATCAGAGGAGTCCACAAGAAACTCAGCTTTTGGTTTTCATTAAAAAGGGAGACTGCAGGCTTCAGACCATAGAGTAAATCTTGAAACTGTGACCCAAGTGTTCCTTAAAGCCTGAAGAAACAAAAAGACAAAGGAAGACCACTCCAAATGTATTTCTTCCTTATAGTTTGTGATTTTTGAGGCAACATCTTTCTTTTTTTAAAGCCTGACTTTCTGTTTTTCAAAGGGCTAGTGGCAGAAATACTGTGGAAGAGACCTCATGAATGGTTTGAACCAAAGTGGTGGGTAATTATCAGCATTAGGTGTGCTGAGTCATACGCTAGTAATTAGCAAAGCACTCTGGTCCTGGGGCCTCAAAAATACTTTTATATCTCACCATCCCTTGGCTTCAGAGGTAGCTGACCATCTGGCGCTCACAGTAAGATGGGGTCTTAAACACTGCAATGCAATACAAAAACAGGGACAAAGCAAGGGGCCTCTTAAGAGTTACAGCCTCCAGCCACCTGCCTCTGCCTTCTCTCACAAGTTCTCCTGAATACATTTTCAAGAAACATTTCTGCTTTGGCTCTGAATTTGGCTTTTGTTTCTGATGGGCAGTTTGCTCGATAGCTGCTTTTACTAGTGTCATGGATAGGAATAGCTGGGTGAGCTCAGTGTACTGCAACATCAGTGCCAAACTGCCCATGGGCACAGCCTCTGGCTGCCTGATGATGATATAGAGTGAGCAGAAAGAGGTAAAAGAGAGGTAGCCATGACCTGCACACTAGTGGTCTCCTGCCAAGGCACCAGTGGGAATAAGGCCCTGAGTTACAGTACAGGTTTACCATTGATCAACTGGTCTGACACCAACATCTGTGTGGTTCTTGGATAGGGAGACAGAAAATTACATATCAGTGCTTCCTGGCACAACTATCTCATATTCTTTTTTATCCAATGTGCTGGAAATCTGCTTTACATGGTTTTGAGGCATTTGGTAATCAAAATCTCATGTACTAATACAATACAATCACTGAATTCCAGATTTAAAGGTGACATAAAATGTAACTTCCTTTCAGTCAGCAGTCTTGTCTCTCCCTACCCAGAAGAAGACTTGTACTATTCTTTCATTCTCACCCTACAGATCCAGTTCTGTAGATCCAAGAGCTGGATGCTTTCAGCTACCTGCAGACTACCCAACGAAGGATGGGTCTTGCCTGGGAACTGGAGTGGCCAAGCATGGCCTACCTGGCATGAGAAAGGAGGAGAGGGAGACTCAGGTGTTTCCACATGGATAATACAGGAGAAGAGATGACTAGAAGACATCAAAATGTCACAGAGGTGACACCCAGCTGAAGGGAAATGTAGAGATGGCTGACAGGTTATGTGTGCTCCCCAGGCTGCCCTGAGCACTCAGACTGGGCCCGGTCTCCAGCCCTAGTTCCCATGGCTTCCCACTTCCATGACTGAAGGATCTGGGATACAATCATTTGCAAAAGACAACCACTTTTTTGCCTTGCCAGACACAAGATACTCAGCTAGCCTGACAACAGGTTCACAGCTAATTGGACACACTGGTGCCCAACAAAGATTGGGAACAGCTGGGTGGATTTGAAAAGATCCACTTCATTGTATGGAGTCCAAAGTCACTAGACAGGCTGGTTCCCACAGCTCTGACAAGCTCCTTCCAGTGATGCTTCTGGGCGGTGTGAGGTCCTCCTAGACTCAGGCAGGAACTGGCCTGCAGGAAAATGCTAATCAAGGAGCTGTGAGTTGGGATTTGGCGGACTAGGAGTTAGCTCTTTCCTGGAACTGACCTGCTCTGTCTTTTGCATGTCTGCTCATCTCTTCAGCTTTGTCTGCCCCATCTATTTTGACTAGAAACTACAAGAGAGTTACCTTTCCTTGTGACTACCAACGCAGCTGTATTGTAAAAGCTTTCTGGAGAGCTATGGCTACTGGTGAATTAAAAGCATTGTATTTTAAATAATTATAACTCCACTTCCACCTTGCACTTTGCAGCAGCAATGGTCTCTGAATATCTTTGTGCTGCACATAACATGGGGGGATCTCCCTTGAGAAGAGGCAGGAAGAGTATAGACTGCAAATCTTGCCAGGATGGCAAAAGAGCCTTGAGTGTCTCTGTCATCACCCTGCAGATTTAGGCAGATAATATCTCAATTCAGCTTTGAGCAGCCACTGTCTAAGCTTCCCATGTAGACTCTAGGAGGTGTGTGAGTGCCCTGAGGACTTTATCACAATCTTTTCAGAGAAGCCTTCTCTTAAAGCTCTCCACACCTGACTGAACAACCCAGTAGCACAACCTTCCCAACTTCACAATATCCTGCTTAACTATTAAATTAAATTGAAACCTTTTCCATATACTGCCCATTTGGTTGTATCATAAAGCTTCCTGGTGAACAGCAGTTAGATGGGAAAATGAAGCAAAGTGTTAGAATAAAGCTCATTTTTTAAATAATTCTAAGTTTACTTAATTACATTAACATTTTTCACTGAATATTAAATTAGCTGGAGGTGTCAGGGGGAAATACCCTACACAGAAAAATAAAAAGCAAGGAGTGGCCTACAAGAGCATCCCTTTTGTCTTTCATTGAGCAGTGTAATTAAATTAAGTAGGATTGATTGAGTGTCAGACATCTGCAAGAGTAATTCCCTAATTTCATTAATGCTATTGTGCCTGCAGAAGCCTTGGTGGTAACTTCTCTCAGAAGTGGTCTAACTAGAGTCTGGTGATGAGCTAGTGACGTGATATGAAAGCATTACATGGGGCAGTTGTTCCCATAGCTGTTGTGCTCCCTGTGCCTGTGGAATAGCTAAGGTAGAGCTGGGCTGCTTTGGCAGCACACAGTGCAAGGCAAAACAGGGGTGATAAAAGGACCAAGGAACAGCAGCGGGTCAGTCACAACTGCTGTCAGTTAATGCAGCACTCCAGGCTGAACCATGTGGCTCACAAAGCAGAAGAAATTTCTCAAGAAAAAAGGGTAAAACAGATCTGCAGATGCACAATTAAGTTCTGAAAAGATGCTGATAATAGCCCCCTAGCCTGAAAATAAACATTCTCTATAGGCTAAGGAAGTATAAGAAAGTGAAAATAAAGTAGATGTGATGTTGAGTATTTCTTTCCTTTGCCCGCTCACCAAAGAGAGATCAGATCCTTTCACTAATCCAGAGTCACTGCAAAATATTGTCCTGGTTTAATCTCCCTATGGCAACTGCCAGGCTCCTTTTGCATGGAGCTGTAAGAGCAGCTGGGCTTGGTCCTATCAAAGGACCATCTAGCCCATGGCCTCTCTGACAGAGACCAGCAGTGTAGTCCTGCAGAAGGAGTACAGGTAATGCGGTGCTATTTTAGATAGTTAGGACAGCCTGTAATAAGATACCAGAAAAGAACTTAGATACTATAACAAAGTAACACTGTCCTTCCAGCACCTTCCCACCTGCAACTCAGCGACTTCCTCAGCTGCAGTTAGTGCCTGAGCCTTCACAGTTAATAAACCACAATGGACTTTTTCATTAATTTGAGCCCTTTATGCATCCACTTAGCTCTTTAGGGCCCCAGCCTCCTGTGGCAAGGAGCTCCATAGTTAACCATGTGCCAAGCATAAAGAATTATTTCTTTTTCTTTGGTTTAAATTGCTCCCTGAGGGCTTTTTTCTTCTTTTGGATCTAACAGGGAGTACCTATTGCCTAACCATCCTTTTCAGAGATTATACCATTGTAGAGCTCACGTACATACCCTTTCTTTCCAAAGTAAACTCCTGGGCTATTCAGTCCCTCTTTGCATGTAAATAATTCCATTTTGCAGATCATTCTTTTTGTCCTGTCTGCCTCTTTTTAAATTAATTGTATCTTCTTTTGAGACAGGGGAAGTAGAACTGTCTAAAGTATCAGATCTTTAAACCTCTTCCTGTGATATGCCTACAATAAATGTATAGCCTGTATGGTGTGCTCTTCACATCTCATTGTCCATTGGTGAACATGAGGCTGACATCTTTGGAAGTCTATCAACAGGAGACCCGATCTCCTCTTCCTGAGAATACCCCTGCACATGCATAGCTGGGATTGCTTTTTTCACCTACGCTTTTACATTGCCTTCAACAACATCTCTCGTGTTCTCACCCGTACTATTCTCCAGTACCCTTCTGCAGTTCCCTGCCATTATTTTTAAAATTTATCACCTTAAACACCTTCTGGAATGGACATTGTTACTTCACTAAACTGCTGTGCTGTGATGGAGCCATCAGGGACCCAGAGGCAGCTTCTGGGAGCCAAGCTGTCCTTCACTAATACCGGGATAAGGGTGTTAAAGGCATCCTTGACTCAGCACATCTGTCCTGTGCAAAAGTTTGGATTTGAATGCTTGGATTCCAGTCTGTCTCCTAATGATTATGTATATGATGCTGGGACAGATAGGGACACAAAATCCTGTTTTCATCCAGTTCAGCCAGTATCAGAAATTAATTGCATCCTTCCCTGAGTGGGAAAACTTGTCATGCTTGCAGTGGTTTCTGGCATGGGTTATCCTTAATCAAATCTGACAGAATGAAGAAGCTTTTCTTTAGGTGGATACCCTGTGAAGCTCTTTCTTTTCTAGCAGTTTGCCTATTTTCATAATCCAAGAGGTTCTGAATATCTTTGATGTTCCCCAACCCTGTTTCAAATAGGATGGTATTTTGCCTCTGAATTCAGCATGAGACTCCCACAGTCCCAGACCAGATGAGCTACCATTCTCCCTTTAAATGTCATAGGGTAAGAACATTTCTTACCTTTCAGGGGAAGCTGAATTGGTTTCCTCATCAGTTGCAGGGGGGGATGATACAGGGAGGAGAAGATAACTTTTGGCTACATACTTCAGGAGATCAGTCTGATGCAGATGCAACTTGCAGACTGAGGTAAACATCAAGGTGTCAGTCCTGGACTTCTGCATGTAAGACCATCAGTGTCCTTTGTAACAATTGCAAGAAAAGTTTTGCAAGAGTCAGAGTTACGATTAGAAGGCAGGTCTGACCACCACAGGGGATGAGAACTGTGACTGAGCAGCAGATCCCATACTAAGATGCTGCAAGAAGTGTAACAGGTGCCCAGTTTGGGTATATGATGACAAAGAGATAAGAAACTGGATGGAGTGTAAAGGAAAGAGCAGAACACGGTCAGGGCACTATTGGAAGCATTCCCATAATGTGCCCAACAGTACAAGTGAAAGAATAGAGCAGACAAAAAAGAACACAAACACCAAGTAACACATGTTGTCAGACAGTCTCTAGAGATACCCTATGTTCCTGGAAATTACAGCAAAACAGAATTATAGATGAGCCATTGTGCTGTCTATGAAATTATAATGACACTTTGGAGAGGAGTAATCTGGTAAGTTGAGTGTAGACGAGGAGGAAACTGTGGGATCTCATAGATAAGGGGGAAACTTGGGAAATTAAGATGTTGGATGTGTCAGTGTTTGAGAAACACTGGGAAATATTTTCAGTGGAGAGAAAAAGAGAAAAGGAGAAAAAGATTTGAGAATATAGGATATAGACAACAAAAGGTGTTACTCTATAAAGTCACTACTGATGGAGCTTTGAGAAGGAGCATCTTCAAAGCAGAAAAGTTGTTTTTTGGCTTTGAGCTTTGAACAACCCCCTTTCCAAACAAATCCTGCATTTCAGCAAAGCAGGAAAGTAAAAATAAACCTAATGGAACAATCTGCTAGAGAAAGAGTTACTGATTCATTCACTCAGCTCCAAGGCAGCTGAAGATGAAAAGCAGAGAAGAAAATTTTTTTTTTTTTCATTAGAAGAGAGAAATCATTATCACTATATGTGACAGGAAGGATTCACTAACCAGTAAGCATGTTGCACGAAATGATAAAGCAACAGACATCACAGGGCCCTGGCCAAGCCATTTATACTGCTTTTCTTTTGAACGATGAATACCTAAATATAATCCAATTATCCTATTATCCTATTATAATCCAATTGTCCCATAATTTCTTTCAGGGAAGCATTATTTCTCTAAGGGAGTCTCAGCATAATTACTTTGTCTCTAGCAGTATCTAACATCTTAAGATTCACAGCTCAGGGAATTTGTGAGGCTAGAGAAAACATTTTCAGGACCAGTATATGAGGGTATTAATATTCAAACACCTAATAATTTTGGAAGCCACCAGCTAGACTCATCAGTTCAGTAAATAGGTGGTGAATGTGTCAGGAATAAACAGCTGAACTGCCTTTGTCTCCAGTCTACAGAATCATAGAATGGTTTGGGTAGGAAGGAACCTTTAAAGATCATCTCGTTCCAACCCCCCTGCCATGAGCAGGGGACACCTTCCACTAGACCAGGTTGCTCAAAGCCCCATCCAACCTGGCCTTGAACACTTCCAGGGAGGGGGCATCTACAGCTTCTCTTGGAAACCTGTTCCATTGTCTGACTGCTCTCACAGTAAAGAATTTCTTCCTTATATCTAATCTAAAACTACGCTCTTTCAGTTTAAAACCATTGCCCGTCATCCTATCACTATGGTGGGTTTTTCTTCAGTCTCCCAGTCCCTGCCTTTGCATTCCGTGACTTGGGCAGTGTGGACGGAGCACTTGCCGGTGAAGACGGGGGCAAAAAAGTCATTGAGTACCTCAGCTTTCTCCATATCTCAGGTAACCAGGTCTCCTGTTTTCTTCTGGAGACAGCCGACATTTTCCCTACTCTTCCTTTTATCACTGACATACCTATAGAAGCTTTTCTTGTTGCCCTTGGTGTCCCTGGCCAGATATGATTCTATCAGGGCTTTAGCTTTCCTAACCCGATCCCTGGCTGCTCAGACAATTTCTCTGTATTCCTCCCAGGCTATCTGTCCACGCGGCCTGGCACGGGGCCTCCGAGCTGTCAGTCAGCAACAGGGCGCGGGGGCGGGCCGGAGGGGGCGCAGGGCCACCTTCTGATAGGCCGAGCGGGGCAGCTCACCAGACATGGCCAAAGGCCCCGGAAGGGCTGTGCCGGCGGGGAGGGAGGAGCGACTCCCCTCACGCCCCCCGAGCCCGCCGGCCCGGTTCCCGAAGGTTCTGGGAGCGCGCACCGCTCGCGACACCTCCTTAGCCGAATGAGTGCGAGTGCCGGCCCGAAGGAGGGGCAAGGAGATGGTGAAAGGGCGCTAATGGAAGCCCAAGAAGAATTTTAGCTTTCAGCCAGTGCTGCTTTTTCTGCCCTTTCCCCTCTCCAGCAGCAGCTGTGAAATCTCAGCCTGTAGAAGCAGTCCAGGTGTTGGAGAGCCACAAAACTTGCCTGCTTTCACACTGATCAGAATTGAGCATTTACTCTTGAAACCAGCCATCTCAAGTTTTGTATGCACCGGATGCACATGCAGCAAGATGTATCCTGGGGATAAATACCAACCCAGTCCTGCCTGACATCCTCCTGGTGTCACCCATGGTAATGGATCTCTGCCTGCTTGCTGGTTCCCAATTGTCCATTCCTTTTTGACTGGCTCTGTACCTTTACAACCTTCAGTAATCCCTGCCTTCTCTACTTTAACTAGCAATTTCTCCCATGGCACCACATTTCGTGCTTTACCAAAGTGCCAGTCTAGCTCAGTTCTCATGTCATAAACATCAGTGACTTCATCAAAGAAAATTACCAGCTCAGTCTGAGCCATCTGCTCCAGTACAAGCATGTTCTGATGCATCCTATTAGACTTGCACTTCCAGGTCTCTGGTTATATGCTCCTTCAAAAGTTGTTCTAAAGCTTTAAATGCCATTAAGGTCATACTTAAAGGTCTGCAGCTCTCCAGGGTGTTCTTCTCCCTCCTCCTTTTTAAATTTAAGTATCCCTTCTGCTATTCTCCAGGTCAATTTTTTTAAAAACCTCTGCTTCTGAGTTGGCAATTTATGTGCCAGATGTTCAGGATTTGTAGAGTTTATCAGTTTACTCTTCACCTTCAGTTAGTGTACATCAAACTCCCAAAGTCTAATTCCCCTCTCCAAGAGGGGCATTTAGTTTCTGCCCATTCATTGTCATTTAAAATCTTTGCATTAGTTCAATATCATCATAAAAAAAAAACAGAGACAAAATACCAGGCCACCCCAAATTTACATCCTACCTGTATTCCATATCACTCTGTTTTCTGTTGTTCTTTTATTTTGAAAGGACAAAACTTTGACTGCTGGCATTAATCTTTTCTCAAGGTCTAACACAGCATGACTCTTGGCAATCCTCATTTTACCCCTGTACTTCCTGATGTTTCAGCGGTGACCTTGCCAAATGGTTTTCTTTTCCTTGTAGTCTCTGTGCTTATTCCTGGTATCTGTCTCAAGACAGCTGGTGATGTTCGTCCCTAAACTGTTTTCCCTTTGCCTAGGACATGAATTCTGGCTCCCAAACTTTGGCCTCCTTGTGTTTGTTCTTCCTTTTAAATTAAACTGGATTAGCCAATGATTATATATTTCAGGGTTATTTATTTCTTCTGATCCTTTTTTTTTTTTTTAAACATATTCACTGCCTCCACAGCAATGAAATGGCTTCACTTCTCATTCTTTCATTGTGGACTTGACAAAGGAATTGATGAGCTGTCACATTATTTGTGTCCTTCTACTGTTGGTAGCAGTTGTTCTCCAGACTATTGCCAACCACTTAAAATCTCTTCTCCTGACACAATTCCCCAGGAGAGTTTTGTGCTATCCTATTACAGAGGTCTAGGTTCAAATCCAAACCTGATTCTGGGGGGCCTACAGCAGAACTTTTGTCATCCCATTCTCTGCTCTCTGTTTTATGCAGATTGTGCCTTGCTAGTGCTAACTAAAAGTCTGCTGCTAATGTAAAGCCTTAGCCCACTGCCTTTCCCAGACAATGCATGCCACTAAGGACTGAGTTTTCTCCTTGGCTTGTCCCACTGGCTTTTGGGTTTGCAGCCAATGTTGCATTCAGCATCAGTTACTCTAGCTCCTTTTTTTAGCTGCCTGTAACCATCTGGACAAGAAGGAGCAGGTCTGTACAAGTATGGCCGTGTTGAAGACCAGTACTTGGTTGTCTATTCAGGACCAAGAAAATGCAGAAGAAATAGTGTGATATCCAGGACAACGTTGTCACCTGCTACCCCACCGCGACTCATCTCACCATGACACTAGTCGCTTTAGTGCCCTGCAGCTTATGATACAGTGGTTTTACAGCCTTAGGCAACACTCAGCCCTCTCAGGCACTGTAGTAATACTGCAGGTGGGCAGGGTTCATATTGGCACTGTATTACGGGGCCAGGATTAGGGCAGAGCCAGGCAGCGGTTATCCTGACTTCCACACAGCCCTGGTGGCACATCTGACTTCTGTATTGCAGAACAGCCCCTAAGGGTTCAGTCCAGATCCCCCAGCACTGTGCTAAACTGCAGGGGCACATATTTCACTTCAATTCCAAAGGTTACAACATAGTGCTTATTTACAGTCTCCTGATTATGTCTTGGTATATGAAACAATAATCAATTAAGCAATAAAGACTTATGAATGGGCACATTAATAATTTTCCACTCAATTCTACCCCACTAATTGAAGATTTTTCACTATTAAGCTCTGTTCCTTAACATCCAATATGAAGTAATATTTGTCCTTTAATTTTTACATTTACTTAAATATCAATTTTAATTTCTTTTCAATTGAAAATAATTTTGGGTTTTGCTTTCCATTTAAATTAAAAACACCCTAAGGGCAGTTGTTTATTTTTTCTCTTAAAATGTCACTCATGTTAATTTGATAAATGTTTTTAAATATGTTGAACTGCAGAATAGTTACAAGAATGGCAAGTTAATTACTTCAAAATTCTGAGGAACATTTCTTTTAAAACTCTTAATTGAATACACTGCCCTGAACAGCAGTAATACTTATTTTCAGCACAAGAACAATTTTCTTTTAATTTCCCAGATCTTATACGTTATAGTTTGCAAGAACTTCCACATAAAGTAACAGCTACCAAAGAGGGAAACTTCAGTGTTTCAACATAAATATTCCTGTACCATCGGAAATAATGGCAGTGTATCTAGTAAATTGTAATGGCAGTTTGGCATCTTTGCACCTCTTAGAATATCAGCTTCAGTGATTTTTGGCAAAAGGGAGTTGATGATGGAACAGGAATTCAGGCATGCTTTTCAGAGAACCACCTTAAAATCTGCAGGGTCTCATTCTCCTAATGGGTCTGACCTGGATAGATGAATGTTCCCTGGAGGGGGACTTTACCTCCACATCTTCCATCTTGAGCTGGGGTAGATGTACCTGCTCATTTCAGGCCAATATAAAATTTCTATAATAAAGCAAATTTTTTCTCTGCCCTTTTTTTGGTTTTGTTCCAGAAACAAAAAATAATAACAATCCCCAACATTAAAAACACTAATGTAACAAAATCAGAGCTCTGTTAATAAGCTAAGCACATTTTGGCTGCTGTGTTAGATACATGTTCTCATCATAACCTTATTAAACCTTTCTTCATAATCTTATCAATGTTGCCAGCATAGCCTGGCAACTGTAACTGAAATTGCAATAAGCCCACTAATTCTGGAAGCTTTCTTTGCCACACACAGTTTTATAAAGCTGATATTGCTTGTCATTATAACAAAAATAAACACCAGATTCAATGTATAGAAAAGTCTTAAACAAGAGGCTTACCGGTGGGTGGGGCTTCAGAATGTAAAGAAACCTAACACAAGTATTTTTCCAGACCATGGGTTTGCCCAGGAACTGCGTTGAGAAGACAGACAAGCTTTTTAGCTTAGCATTATAAGTGGATCCTGCATCATGCAAGTCAATGCCCCGTAATTTATTTCATCATAAGCCACACATGACTTAGGGTTACAACTTAGCAAATTATCTAAACATTTATGTTTAAACACATGGACAAAGCCAACAGTATTAGCACTACTACATATTTCCACATAACAGCACAGCCATAGTCTCATTTATGTCAAAAACATCACAGCCCTGGAATGGGAAACAGCGCATGGCTGTCTCACACTCTCAAAAACTGCTAGTCAGAGCAATCAGACTGATCCCAAACCTGACATCTTCCCTTCCTCCTCCCTTTCCATTGACCTAATAATTCAAGCTAAAGCACAGGTTGGACAGGAGAGAGTGTTCCTCTCAAGGGAAGTGTTGAGTGAGGAAAAATAGACCGACAGAACCAATAATATTTTTTTTTTTTATGAATTACCATAAAGCACAAGGTATCAAAGGTTCATCAGAGACTCACATCCAGTGCCAGTCCTCCCTAAAGTGAATGCAGGAGAATGGAGTCCATGCTGAGTTCGCACTTTCCCAGAGCACCAAGTACTAAGCCCCTCTGCCACCCTCATCCCTATCCAGCTGCCTTTGTGCTCGACTGTCCTTCAGCCTGACGTGGAAGGTGCTACACTCAGACAGACTGAGCAAGTCAAGGAGGCCTTGAGGACAGGAGGAAGCTCTTGGCATGCAGGCACCTGCATTTGAACCTCAGCTTCAATGCTTGACTAGTCAGCCAGGACAAAATGCTGCCACAACCTTACACCCACTCTATGTAAAACAGCATAAATGGCACATGCCAAACCACCAAAGTGGCTGGAGATACAGGCTTGAGAACACTGCGGAACAGGAGGCTGCAGCTTCTGAGTTAGCCACATGGCTAGGGGCACCCTAGAAAGGAATGAGGAAAGTTTAGCACCTACTCCTGTGTGGTATTAAGAAGTTCTAAGTCCTTATTGAAAGAGTTAAAGATATTTAGTGGCTGAAATTACCTTCTGGGCTCTTCCTGGAATGTTTGACATTTTGCTTAACAGACCCTTTATGGTTTCAATGTAATGCAGAGAGTCAAGTAATGAGGCCTCTCCTCTCCTCTCCTCTCTGTCTTCTCCACTCCTCCTTTTTTCTTTTTTTCTTTTTTTTTTTTTTATACTTCCATTGATTTACAGCATCACTGTAGAAATCAGTGTAGACCACTGTTTGGCCTAAAAATTAGGGAAAGCTAAAAGGAAAGATGTATTTTTCCTTCTCATGGAAATTTAAAATTCATTTTAAAAGTTATGGTGGTACATAATTCCCCAGATAAACTGAAACATCATAAAACATCTTTTTCCACTTAAAACAGATTTCCATAGTGTAAAAAGTATGATTTCTGGTTAGGTTTCAATGTAATTCTATCTAGCTGCAGGGCGTCAATGTATAGGCTAAGGCAGATCTCCGTGTTTAGGACAGCATAATTAAAAGTGTAATAAATTGAAAAGATTACATTATTTCATGCCAGTTATATTCTCCAGAAATTCTGTAGTACCATCAATGAATCAGTACTATCACTCTGCCCCAATCATCTGCTCTGTTATCCATTGCTGTCATTATTTTCTGTAACACTCCTCTAAGGACAAAGCAGTAACCCTGCCCAAGGGATCAAGAAGCTGCAGTAAGGGGTCCCACTCACGGTTGCAGATGCATATCTAGCAAGAAGCCAAGCAAGGCATGAAGGTGTCATAGACAACACTACAGCAGGATGCTTAGGGGTTCCCAGCTGCCCCATGGGGCTTGCATGGGTTTCCTTGATCACCACTGTGCTGCTGACTGGAGGTGCTCTATGTATAAGTCATCTTCAAACAGTAGTTCTTCCCCAAGCTGTTATATGTGCCATTTTGCAACACAAAGATGGGCAATAAAAGCTAAAGACAGATGCCAAGGTTTGGGAGTGCTCCTGAAGTAAGGGGATAGGGCAAATGGCTCAAGAGTAAGCACAGCATTTGTCCCAAATAGCAACCCTCTAGCCACAAACAGCATGAACACCCATGGACCCTTGGCTGTATTTTTGGTACATTCCTTCACCTTGAAAAACAGGTGATACCCCAAGCCCAAATAACTTCTGAAAGCTGTTTCCTGCTTCACCTTTCACAGAAAGGCCAAGAGATTAAAGAGCGCATTTTGGGGTGTTTTCAAGATTTCCAGGTTAGAGGGTTATTACAGTCAGTTAGCATGATGTTGTGGGCCAGGCAGCTTTGCCCTGCAATTTCTACCACAAATCCTCAGTGTCTGTCTTTGCAATAGTGTGTCTTACAAGGTTGTCAGCCACTTGAAAGTGGGGAATGAGTACCCTCAGCACAAGTGTGAGGAAATTCTATTCGACCAAGTTTTCCCCCTTAGAATTACA
The DNA here is from genome assembly GCA_026212715.1 of Elanus axillaris. Taxonomy (NCBI): domain Eukaryota; kingdom Metazoa; phylum Chordata; class Aves; order Accipitriformes; family Accipitridae; genus Elanus; species Elanus axillaris. The sequence continues at coordinate 26,316,769 of JANZLQ010000007.1, read as the reverse complement.
GTTCCCGTTTAACACCGGATTTTCTCTTGTTCAGTACTTTCTCTGTGTATCACCTCGCTTTTCCATTCAGTTTTTCCCATGCTCCATTCCATTTGGGAGTTTCCATGGAAACAAGAGGTACTTTCTTCACAAATGCCCAATAATGAAAATTGCCTGTATGCATTAATTAGCTAGTTGTAATTAAAATTAGTGCAACAATGGTTTAATTGCTCTGTACTTTCCCTCCTGCATCCCATCCCTAAGGCAATCATGCTGGCCTTCTTGCAATGTTCTCACAGTGCTCCCTGCCCATGTTCAGCAACCTCAGGTGCATATTTGCTCCACATAGAGGGACTGGGAGGCAGTGGTGGATATTATGCCTTGTTTTGCCTCATTCCCCTTTCCTCTTTGTTTCTAGTTTCTTTTGTGCTCTGGTATGCAGTGGGGAATACTTTTTTACCCCTTTGCCATGGACCCATGGGGCCTTGGCAAAATAAAATGAGGCTAGTGCCGTACTCAGCGAGCCTGAGTGCCTCTTCCCACTCAGGAACTTACAGACGGACCTGTCTAGTAGCAGTCAGAGTTGCCCATGAGCTCCAGCAAGCTTTGGGATCCAAAGAACCATAATTTCTATGCTGAAGAAATCCTAGCAAGATTTTGACCCTTCCCCAGCCCTCTTCTTCCACTCACTTTCTGACCTCACACCTCTTCAGGAAACCAGCCACAGGTAACAGCCTGACTTGGTCTGCAACAGTACATCATAAAAGCAAATGTTCTCCAGAGCCCTGTATGACTGTTTACTCAACTCCTGCTTTGATTTTGGCTAACCCAGCTCATGCTAGGGCCTGATATATGCTGGGAGCAGTGCCATTAGGTCAAAGTGAGGGCACCACATAGCCAGGACAGGTGGCCCAGAAGACCTGAAGGAGCCTTATGCAGCCATGGTCACCTGCAAATTGCTATCTCTGGCAGCCATTATCTTTTGTCTGTCAGTTTCCTCAGAATCCACTAACTTATCCAAATGGTATAGACCAAACCTCCAAGCTGGAGAGTATAAAACATCAGCTTACCCAAAAAGATTTTGAAGTGGATCCAACAGCAGCTGGATGGCTGAGGCTTTCATGATCCCCAGTGTCATATGGGGGACACCTGCACAATGACAGAGGAGGAAGGATGAGCACCTGCACCATTGGCTAGGTAACTAGTTCCTTTCTTTTGCTCATAGGTGCACGATATTGAGAGTGATGGGTTACAAGTTATGAAATCTTATGAACTGAATGGTGAATAAGTGAATTAACATGATAGGCTAGTCTGGGCAAAACAGGATTTAGCCCGTTTGTCATGTTTGTTTATTCTATTTCTTAATGAGCTCATGAAATAAAGTTTAAATCACAGAGTATGTTGTGCTGTAAATTTGAGACACCCAGACAGACCTTGACACCCTGTCTTAAGGAAATCAGGAAAACTTGCCATTGGCTTCAGCAGGAACAAGGCCAGCCTATCGTTGCTGTGGCCACCATCCACCATCATCTGGGCTGAGACTTCCCGCAAGACAAAATCCCAGCTCCTCTCAGTGTTCACACAATGATAGAGATCTTTGCAAAGCATGTCTCTTCCTGCACTCACAGCTAGTATTTCCAAGTGGCAAGTGAGAAGCGTACACAAGTCTAGACAAAGGCCAAGAGAACCTAGAGAATTGCCTTTGTGAGCCCTGGTCCACCAGGCTTTGGTTGTGCTGTTACATCTGGTTATTGTGAGCTGTTGTTGGCCAGGCAATGCCCAACATCACTGTTATGTTTGTCAAAGCAATATTTTGGGGTTCTTCTCAGGACAGGATCCTGATGTTTGAAGTGCTGTACATAACAAAGGCCAATGAGGAAGTCCTGGGCTTGCAATCAGAAAAAGACTAGCTAGGGGAGCAGAATGTTTCACTTAATGGCTAGAACCTTCTTTTTCATCAAAATGCACATGCAGATTTTGGTGGGGTATGCAAAGGTTCATACTTTAACAGCAGTGTGCAAGCTTCAGATCAAATCCTGCCCTGAATGCATAGTGGGATTCCTACATCTTCTGTTGCGAATTCTGGGAGTCAGGACCTTTTCTAGACATAGAGACTTTGTTTTGGTGTAGACAGAGTTAATGTTCATCAGCAGGAATGATACAGCAACTTGAGAATGATTTTAATATCAACAGTTCATGTCATGTCCCACAGAACAATGTATGGAAATGAAAGCTACTTGAGAGGATAAAGAGGAGGCAAACGAATTCCTAGCAAATGTCAGCACTTCACATGATGAGGCTTGGTAGCAGTTACATGTTGACAGTACATCTGAGGAGCTCAGTGCATAAATTAGTCTGACTGTTTTTTACCAGAGCTGGGAGCTCTCAATGGTCCTTTCTCAGTCACAAGGCCATAGCATCAAGGCACACTTACAGAAAGAGTGGTGTCTGCTGCAACCTATCTCAGCAATCTCAGGGACTCCTGGCAAATGCCATCCAGAAATTTCAGTAATTGGTTGCTAACTATGATCAGCAGATGCTGGGAGGGCAGGAAAAGTGCTCCACTGCCTGTCAGGAACATGGTGGTGACAGTGTTTCTGTTAGGTTGTTAAGCACTTTGTTCCCATTGCAAAAGTTTACTTATGCTATATATGGCTTGCTTATTTTTGCCTGATTCAAGCAAATTGCTAAAGGCTTCTTGTTATCTCTGGATTACCAGAGTAAAGGTGGAAGTCAAGACTTTTAAAGGGTTTCACCAGGTTGCACACCCCCAGAAAGAAATCCTTCTGCACCTTCCAAATAAACCATGAAATTGGCTGTTTTGATTGCTTACAGAGCTGGGCAAACACATGATACCCACCCCCACTTTCCCTCCCACTTGTTTGAGATCAGGGACTTTATGAGACAGATGCGGGTGTTACGTCTTCAGTTTCTCAGTCTTACACATAGACACAAACAGCTGGCATAGAGCTGAGTTCTGAACGCTAGCCTCTAGTCAAAAAGGAAACTACACTTTGAATTCCCTGTTCCCAATCTCGATAGCCAGTAGACATTCACAAACACAGCTTCAAATAATTACACCAATGTGCTTAAAAACTATTAGCATAAGCACGTGGCAACACCCAAGAGTGAGCATTGCTTATTGCCATTACTTCCACCCATTTCCTCTGCTATAACCCAAAAAGAGATTTCTGGCATGTTGCAGTCAGCATCAAAGGTTCCTGTCTCCCTGTCCAATCATCCTCTTGGCACCAGGGAGTGTTTCCTTCTTTGAATAAGTGGTTTTTCTTTATGTATTTGACCTGCAGTCCTATATGATGCTGAGTAAACAGCTCCTGTTCTGTATCCTTGTGTAAACCAGCTGGCTGCAAATGTTTCAACTTACTGATCCCATCTGCACAGAAGTTCCCCTGTCTGTGCTTATCGCTCCCTGAGCCACACAGAGGCAGTTTGGCCTCTTGCTGCTTCAGTATAGGGTCAACAGTTCTTCAACAAGTTTACGTACTGTGTAATAAGACACTGAACCTGTAAAACGTTGCCCTCCTGAAGAACCGCACTGAAGAGCTGGGGTGACATCTGCATGTGATGCTTCTGTGTGGGAAGAAAGTTTTGCTGGAGAAGCTGTTAGCAGTCACATTGATCCTGAATAAAGCATTTTCTCATCAGGTATTAAAATAGTCACTAAAATCCCTATTTTAAGTCTATCTTTGGTGCTGAGAGGCTGCTTTTGTCCAGAGTCCTCAGCTAGCAGCATTTTTAACACTAGCTGGGATCTACATTCATTAAACTTCAGCACACTCTAAAAGTCATTTCTAAGCAAAGTAGGAAAATGCAGGTTTTGTGCTAGAAATGACAGCAGTCCAACTGCCAGCACCTATCAACCAGAATTACTGCACTATTTTGGGGCTTTGTGTACTCCGGGACTGCTCGTGATCTTCCATTCTCCCATTTGCTTCAAACAGCTCAGCTCAGTGTTTTGATGGGGGTGACAGTACCCTATGGGCAGATCTACACTAAGCAATACAGACAAGCTGTAAGTCTCTTTGGTCAGAGACTAGGCAATTCAGGAGAGCAAGCCTTGCTAACTGAGCTGCCTATCTTGCTCCAGGCAGCCTTTCTGCTCATTCACACACTGTGAGAGTGGGGGTTTCTGAAGCATCCCAGAGGTACAAGTCCCCAAATCCCAGTGTTAGAGAGGAAAACATCTAAACAAATTCAGTGTTTTCCTGTGAGGATGAAAGGACCCTCTTCACTGCTTTAAACTTTTATTGAATTAAGTTCTTGTGTAATACATAAGCCAAGTATTTCAGTGTGAAACAGATGAATACTCTTTTCCCTCCTCAACCCTTTTACATCAATTGTTCCTTATTTTTAGACAGATGAAGTTAGCAGAGATCATTCCCAACAGAGGTAACCACGCATATTGGCTTTCTGCAAAAACCCAGTGCATCAACTTCTTTGAAAGCTCAGTGCATTATCATCCTTCCAGAACTGTGGCAAGAGAAATCTCAAGAGACACTTGCAACCCAGCCAAGTCAATGTATTTTGGCTCCTGAAGATCATCAGAATAACAGCCAATAAATGAGTATGTCTAAATTTTACCAGTTCTTTGTAAATGGGGAATTTCAAAAATGAAGAAGAGGACCCATCCAGACTGGTGTACCTCAAATCCTACCTCCAGGTGGGTTCTTCTGGGAGTTGTTTGG
>JANZLQ010000007.1:26269329-26287716 GCA_026212715.1 Elanus axillaris | reverse complement strand
GGGGGGGGCGGGGAGGAATAAGGAGTGTGGTAGAGGCAGCAGGAATGACAACATGGATGGTAACCTTCTCAAGCCCCACAAGTGTCCATTGCACACCCACATGCTGGCTCCACAACCCTCCTTTTTCTCCCTCCAGTTCTCCCAGACCCTTGGCAGATCTATTATGCAAACTTTCTTAAAGTTAGTATCTGGTGCCATTGGACTAATACCAACACTCTGTGTATACAGATGTAGAAAATGATAGTCCCTGCCCCAGAAACTTTATCATTTGTTGAGACAAAACGAGACATAACTGATGGGCAAGAGACTGGGTATGTCAGGAAGGATAGAGAAATGACATAAATCATCTGGTAACATCCCTCTGCTGTTCAGGAACAGGAAATCTAATTCACCACCTGCCCACCCACCACTGCTCAATGTAGTTTTTTGGCTACTCTGAAACCTGATCCTTCCTCTGTCAGTACTCTGTGACGTGAATTGGTGGGGAACTGGGCAATCCGACCTGTCAGCTAACACAGCTGTCAGTTCTTCATCTGGCAAGTGAATGATCTATCAGCTAGATCGGCTCAGAGGAAAACCCCATTCTTCAATCAATGAATCAGAGAGCATCCAGCCGGGTTTCTGTACATCCAGAGACCATGCAGGTCTCTAGGTGCCTTGTCCTTCTGTGCTTTCTCACTTCTCCCCTCCCTGCGTATGTAGTTATCTGTACATCGGCTGTTATGTGACTAAGTCTTTTATAAATGTTTGCTTCTTTACAGAGACCTTCTTCAAAATATTTTTCTTTTCCGCATTCCTTTTTTTCCCTTCTGCAGTTTCTCATTCTTGCCTCACTTTCTGCTCTGCCCCAACAGCCCTTCTTCTCTGGGAGACCTCAGTTTCTCCTCCCCACCATGCAACTAGGCCTGAAGGGAAGGACCCAGCTGTGCAATTTCAGGCTTGAGGAATAAATGAGGAATGCTCTTTTTGGGCACTTTCAGGAAAGCAGGTGGGTGGTCAGAAATCAGGTTTACCTGGTTTACAGTATGCCCATTCTCCAATGCTTGATCATTCTTCCTAAAGAGTCAAGAGGGCTGATAATGGCAACTTGCCAGCCTTTTTGCAATTGCCTTGGAGATAAAACCCCTGCAATTGTCTGAAGGGACAAAGTTTCAGTGAGATTTCCTGCAAGAGTAAAAATGGTTTAGATGCACCTTGGAATGCAGCGCAGATCCTCCTCTGTTGCAGACCCAGCCACTGCACTCTATCAGTGATATTTATCCTCACCAACCCCTGCATAATTAGCAAGATGCCCTTCCTATGCATGCACACATCTATACACATTGCAGATGGAAAACCAAAGCACTGATAGGATAAACAATTCATTTGGGATTTCATTCATTCTTACAGACAGTCCAGGAGCTAAATGCAGGCTTGTATGTCATAGCTACATGACCCTTTCTTATGCTCACCGCACACACGTATAGGGAACATGCTGTGTTTTACTCCCATCCTACAGAGCCTCACCTCTCTTTTCTCTCTGATTAACTGAACGCCATTTTATCTCATAGCATCTTTAAGACAGATATAAAATTCATTGCATAAGGCAACCTACAAGTGTCTTATCATCCCTCCCTGGCATTACCTACTCTATTAAAAAAGATTGGTCTGAAGCTAGGACAACATGCAGCCAGAATGAAAGCTGGCTTAAGTACTCAGACCAGAATGGTTTAAAAATCTCATGACTGCCTGTGTGCTCCTTCCTTTCATATAATAGGAAGCACTGCTTAGAATTCACTACCTTGGCAGTTGGCGGCCTATTTTGCCTCATTTAAATTAAAAATGGATGTGGCTCGGACTTTTCTGCCCACCTCAAATGATGAGAGCCTGCGATGTACTGACCCACAGCAAAATGGGGCCACAAAAGTATATTAATGAAGCTTCTGTTTCTTGATGTAACACAGATATTTATTATTCCAGAGAGAGGAGGCAGAGATGCCCATTCAGACCTAGTAAAAAAGCTTGATTGCACTGGGCTTTTTTTCTGATGTTTGCACTCCCATTGTCTTTCCACTGGAGGCAGCAGGCCACACTTATCACCAGTTAAACACCCTCTGTTTCAGCAGCATGGAGGGCAACAGCTGCTAGTCCTTGCATTTCCCCTCTCCCTCCACAACCCAGAAAGTCAACACATTCCCTTGGTGTATTTGCTGAATGGTCTTCAAATTTGTTTCTGTATCAGCAGCTCCAAAAGGGAATTAGCTTAATAGTTATTCTGCAAAGAATTCAACAGAATTTCCCCTTAAAACCTAGTAAATTTGGTACGTTAAATGTTATCACTTTGGTTGTCAGTGGACTTGAAAACAGATACTTATATGCAGTGAAGGCACCTGAAGCAATGCATTTTAATACTACAAACTGGCTGCTTTCTCTTGTGTGTATTGAACTAAAAGCTTCACTCTATTTCCTTTTGATTTTTTATCATCCTGAGGACAACCTGCATTCCTTCCTGAAAATGTAGCACATGTTAGCTAGTTACCTGATTTACTGTGCCCATCAGAAGTTCTTAAAAGAGGACAGTTCCAGAGGGAGGCACACCTGCGGCCACAAGAGAAAGATTTGGGAAGGGCAACATCCCATTCCTATCGGCCTGATATGCTAGACAATGGATACTATTTCTATAAGTTTGTGCACATGGAAGACAGAGCAAAACTTGATTTACTGGTCCTCTTATCTCTACTGATTTTGAGTCCTGCTCCTCAACTCATGCCTTTAGGGAAACGTTAAAGCTAGGATCAAACATATGCAGAATTACAGGCTCCTGCATTATCATTCCAGCTCCCTAACGCAGTTTTACAACATTGTTAGTATAATCCCCAATGCTGAGGTTTCTCAGTATATGAGCTGTGTCAAGAGATGGATTCATCATTGTAATGGGATGTAAATCCATGCCATTAGCTAAAGAATAATGAAAGTAGCTCTTGTCAATCTACAGCTGTTTAGGAAAAAGCTAAGGACTGTCAACGGGAGTCATGGTTTAACCCCAGCCAGCAACTAAGCACCACTCAGCCACTCACTCACTCCACCACCAGCCAGTGGGATGGTGGAGAGAATCGGGGAAAAAAAGGGTAAAACTCATGGGTTAAGATAAGAACAGTTTAATAGAACAGAAAGGAAGAAATTAATAATAACAATAATAAAATTACAATAATAATAAAAGGATTGGAATATACAAAACAAGTGATGCACAATGCAATTGCTCAACACTTGCTGACTGATGCCCAGTTAGTTCCTGAGCAGTGATCCCCTGAGGCCAAATCCCCCCGATTTATATACTGGGCATGACATCACATGGTATATAATATTCCTTTGGCCAGTTTGGGTCACCTGTGCTGCCTGTGTCCCCTCCCAACTTGCTGGCTGGGCATGACAAGCTGAAAAATCCTTGACTTGGTCTAAACACTCCTTAGCAACAACTGAAAACATCAGTTTCTTATCAACATTCTTCTCAAACTGAATCCTAGACATAACACTATACCAGGTACTAGAAAGGAAATTAACTCTATCCCAGCCAAAACCAGGACAATGGGAAAACCCCTACTCCTCTCATCTACCAGGGAGACAATTTACTTCTCTTGCATGACTATCTCCATGGAATCCATGAGGATTATGTGGATGCAAAGCTGATACATAAGCGATGAGGAGAATAAGCCCACTATCAATAATGAAAGAAGACATTATATTGTAAATGGAGATTCTCCCTGCCCCCAACATTCTACACTTTAATTTTCACCAGTGACAAACACGTCAGATTTCTGTATTTGCACATACCAAGAGATTTGTTATCATGGCAAAGGAGAAATTTTTTTAAAAAGAAAACCACCTAAAAGACATGTCCAATTTCTGTGTGAAACCAGAAAGCAGCCACAATGCACCCTAACAGAACAATGAGGACCTGAGCTTTTGGGATGTCTAATCTTACCAGCAACTACTTGGTGAAAAATGGATTTAAATTGACCTGAGTTCTAACAGACACTTCATAGCAGTCCTCTGCTTAAGAGCAGAGACTGGTGTCTCCATTGACAGGACTGTTTGAAACTTCACTGACTGGAGATTTGCATCCAAAAGCCAGTTTTGAAAAACCCATAATCCCAAACCCAGGGATTTTGTCACAAGACTCAGGCAGTGTCCAGAATTTATAATGCACCCTATCTCAGAGACATCCATGCTCTCCTCCCATGTCCTAAAAGATCTTGGTCCCTGTAGGGCATTGTCATGACAGATCACCAAGTTGTTGACAGCCTCATGCCTCAGGCATAACGGGATGATCAATGACAGTCCAGGAGTTTTGCCCATCCACAGAGCTGGTGACATTCAGAGTCTGTCAGTCACAGAGCAGAGACATGTCAGAGGCAGATATCCCTTTTCTGATGAAATCACTGGTTGTGCAGACCACACGAGAGCAAAGAATGTCATTTACCCAGACCTTAGCAAGACTTTTGACTCCATCTCCCATAGCATCCTTGTGGCCAAATTAGGCACATACAGACTAGATGGGTAAATGAAAAACTGGCTGGAGCACTGGGCTTAGTGGTAGTGACTGAAGAGCCAGTCTAACCTGCAGCCAGATACCAGTAACATTCTTCAGTGGTCAGCGCAGGGAGTACTGCTGTTTGATGTCCTCATCAGCTACCTGATTAGTAGAAAAGAGCACACCCCCATCAGTTTGTGAATTCTACCAAATTGGAGGAGAAATAGCTGATATTCTGGAAGGTAAGGTCAAGGTACCTCAACTGACTAGAAGGCTGAGCTGACAAGAAATGCCATGAAGTGCTACAAAGCCAAATGCACAGCCGGCACCCGGAACAAAATATGCATGCACTAGGATGTGCTGCTGAGCCCCTGGCTTGTAGCAGCCCTGCAGAGAAGCACATGAGGATCCTGGTAAACAGCAAGCTGAACGTGAGCCAGCACAGATGGAAGCTCCACTTAATTTGATTCTGAAAAGTGCATAAACCTCTGCTTTTGTGTTTCCAAAGAACAAAACCATGGTCCTTTCTTGTGCAAGTGTGAGGTATATTGAGAATTGCCCTAGGTGTATTAGTATAAACGGTGACCAGCTGGAGAGCTCATCTCACAGTTCCCTTTTTTTAGTAGGTAACCACCCCCTGAGGATGTGAGCTGCCAGAAGAAACAGGATTAGGGAAACTAATGTATGCACATGTGTTACAGCACATGTTACAAGGAAGGTGAGGCTCCATTTAAAGCATTAAATCTAACACATCTTAGATATGTGCAATGCAGCAATGCATTTTCTACAGAAGGAAATTCCTTATAATTAAAGCCCAAATAGAGCTGCTTGAAAAGCCTTCCACTGCAGTGCTGCCTAGAACTGGTGGTTATGCTATGGGTACTTAATGGTCTGGCTTTGTGCAGCTAAACCAGGGACTGATTGCCCAGAACAGAGCTTCAGCTGAGGCAGTGGGAACACAAAGACTGGTGAATAACCCTAGAGCTGATGGAAAAATATGTATTGGCCATCCAAGCATAGGCTGAACTAGAGCTGGAAAGGCTGTAAGTGAAAGCAACACTCAGCATCTTGAAGAAAGGGGGATGACTGGGCCCCTCATCAGCCCCACTGCAGGCTGAGAAGCAGCACTTGTGTAAGCCTTAAAACAGTGTCTTCTCTGCACTAAATTGGCATGCACTGCTGCTGGATCAAGCTTTGGCAGGACAGGGTACCATGCTGCACAGAAGCCCAACAAAGCATCTCTGCCCAGAGCTTCTCTGACAGCTGGTGCCCAACAGCTGCCTGGCAGTGGACTCACCTAGGCATTTGTGTTGGGAAGAAAAACACAACAGTTGCAGTTACCTAAGAAAGATGTCAAATTTGCATTAGAGCCTCCACAGCTCAGGACACACACACAGGAAAAAAACCTCATGGAAAACCAACACAGAAACAAGAAAAAAAAACACTTACTGTGACATACTGTACCACAAGTCCCCAGCTACAATATAACCCAACTCTTTCTCTGAAATATTTTGCCTACAGCACTCTCCATTTTCCAACCAACCTTGTAAAACATAATAAATGCCTGGCTTCTTCCAGAGCATATGTTGGAAACAAAGAATACTGGAATATGTTATTTCTTATAAAGGCCAGAGAGGGTGTTGTGACCAGTGAAGTGCTAAAACGACATTTGCACTTCAGTGACAAACAAGCCTAAGTGTGTTAATAAAGCCCATGTGCTTTTCACTGGTGGTAGGCGAATTTAATGTAAAGACTGCCCTCTGGAGCAGGTCTGAAGAAAGATCAGACCTGCAAAGTCCGCTCATGTGCTGCAAAATCACCATCATTCCTATCCGTATTACAACCAAGGAGCCAGGTTGTAAGATTTTTGCTTTAACTGTTATTTTTACATCTGTTTTGCCTCAGATTGATTAAATCATATTTTTCCATCAGCAGACTCAGCAAAGCACAATTACCCTCCAGTGGTGGCAATATTTAGCAATCATTATACCAACAGTGTGGCTGGCCACTAGATATCTGTGTGGATTTCACCCAGAGCCATTATCTGTTAAGCTGCAAGATAGTCTTAGTGCTAATTCTGGTGGGCACTCCCACCACATACAAGGCATCTGATTTTCCTCAATCCTCCTCCCAGCCTGGGAAAAAATATTCCATGTCAGTGAAAAAAAAAATAATTAGATTGTCAGTTTGGTTAAGCTTGAAAATCCAAACTTCAGAGATACTTTGAGGACCTGAAACAGAGAAATTAAGACAGTTTATGTTCCTGAAGATCTACTTTCATCTTTTGTCTCCCAAAAGAGCATTTAAGGTATAACTTACTAGGTTTGGTGTTAGGCTTCATAAAGCTTCATTTTACAGACTTTGGCAGCAATATGGCTCGAGGTGTGGCTTTACATTTCTGACCTATACAGCTTCTTCCTAGGGCTGCAGCACTTCAGCTCTGTGTAGAGGGAGTCAGATCAGGGAATTCATCCTACTTTAAAGAAAATATATACCATTTCCTTTCCTTTGGTAATGGTTTTTTTTCCAAGACAGATTGGATTACTCATCTACATCAGCATGAGGTTTTGGCTGTGTCACCCCAACTGCCTGGGGCCATCGCAAGACCAGCAGAGAAGACCCACCAGTGAGACCCACCAGTAGCTCCCCTCTTGGCTTGCTCTTAGACACTGCCTTTATCTTGATGCTAAACACAAACATATGAAGTCAGGCCTCTGAGACATCAGAAGGACATAGCTGCACATGCAAAGAAATGATGGCAGCAAGAGCCCAAACTTCCAGAGCAGCCTGATGTCAGGACCCTGAGAGCACTAATGAGCCCGATCACCCTCTCCTGCACCTGTCTACCCCCACTGAAGCTCAGGCCTGGACCTTCACACCTTCCCTGCACTGTGCTCTATGAACGACCATCGCCGGCTGTGTTGCAGCCAAGCCTGGGGGCCATGGACCCCTTTGATCTGGACCTTGAACCACAGACATGACATGGCCCCAGACTTGCCCTGTCACTATGGACTTGCCTGAAGATCACTGGGCCGTGTCTAACCTGGGTTGCTGTCACTGGTCCCAATCCTGACTCATAGACTTACACTGCCAGCTTGGCCTGGACCTGCTCCTCATCAGAGAGTTGTCTGATGGTCCGATCACTTTGCTGGTGCTGGCTGCCATCCCCAGGCTGATCCTGCTCACCCGACTTGGGCACTATGAGATGGTCCCTGGCTGGCTAGATCCCTACCCTGCCAGTTACGTTGGCCCCTGTGGCTCCTGGCTCCCTGTCCCTTGCAGAGCAGCCAGCCCCAGCTGCTCCTTGACAGTTGAGAAGTAATTGCAGTATTTTTTGTGTAAATAGGAGCCAAGACCTCATACTTTCTTGGATGATGACAGCAGATCAGACAATGATAGCAGAGTCTGAAATTAAGCACAGTAGGCAGGAAAATCCTGCAAACTCTCAAAGGCTCCCACACAGTTTGGACTAAATGGTGGTTCCTTCAAGTACCTGGCCTGGCCACAATATGCAGACTTCGCAAATACCTCCAGCCCAAATTCTCTACTATGTGGCACTTGTTCTGTTGGAAGGGACCTTTGGAGCAACTGTTTGTGACAAAGCCATCTTCCTGCAAACTAGACAGCTTGCTGTGTGCCAAAGAGGAACACATCTCCATGGGATGGAAGTGAATGTACATGGATTCATATCACAGCCCCTTGTTGTTGCACCATTTCTGATGGCTCTCAGGCTATCCAGAGCTCTGAATGAGGCTCCCTCTGGTGTCAAGCCAACCCAAGATCTAAATAGGGGATGCTCTGCAGTACCAAAAATGTTTCAGAAGAGCCTGGAGACATTGTTCTGCAGTGTTTCATGCTGCTGCCAGCAGAGACTGAAATCTGCCTTCAGGGGCACTGGATTTTACTTCATAAAAAGAACAGTGTCCTTGGAGAAGAAAGCGCTTGTTTTCATTTCAGTCCCAAAAGATGAAATGTACCATGATCTTCCAGGAAAAAAGACACAATTCAGCTACCCTGCACATTGATTAAGCATGCTGATCAGGAAACTTCCCAAGTTTGAAAGCAGTAAACTTTTACATTTCAGGCAGTAGTTTTGTTTTAGACCTTTTTTTATTAATATGACACTTGCACTCTTTATAACTCCCTTTACTGCTATCTGGATAATAGGACAAAATATAACTATTATCTCTGCTTTCCCCCACCTCTATCCAAATCTTGAAAAGGTTAGCAGCAGTAAAGAAAAGACTGCTACTATATAATAAAAAAAAAAAAAAATCAATAATGCAAATTGGAATTCAGCATGATCAAGTAACACCACTTGTAGGAGGAAATGCAAAGAAAAAGAAGGAAAAAAAGCTGAACTTACTCATTCTCTTCTGGATATATTGTCATTTATCAGACTTGAGTATATAATAAAACCCATGTATCTGGTCCATAAATCTGATTCCTTGATCTACAGCAGTTCTTCTGGATGTCCATGGTGGAGCTCAGGGAGATCTCTACTTCTCAGCAGATATCAAAAGCCCACCAAGCTGCTAAAACACATTGTGCCCAGTAAAACTGACAAAGGACATTCCTGCTTCAGTGCTTTTGCCTAAAAAACAGAGCTGACTTTCTGTCCACTGGAAATTCATTTTCTTCCCCTCTCCATCTAAAGGCTGTGACTAATACTGCAGAAGTCTCTTCTAGGATGAGGTTCCCTGTATACTAGATGTGGGACATGTATGTGTATCAAAAGAGACTGCCCTTTCTCCACTGACCCTGTGATTTAGAGACTAAAGGAAGAGAGAAGCATCTTCTCCATTCCATAAGAGAAATGAAGCCCAGCAAAGGAGAAGTGAAGCCCAGCAAAGGAGAAGTGTAGGGTAGGTCTCAACTACTGTGGGCCACCTAAGAATACTCTGTCCAAACAAGTCATCCAGCCTTCCTCTTGTCAAAGAGAGCAATTCATCTCCCCATCTCTAACACCACCTCTAGAAATCATAGAATCATAGAATTATTTAGGTTGGAAAAGATCTTTACGATCATTGAGTCCAACTGTAAACCTAACACTGCCACGTCCACCATTCAACCATGTCCCTAAGCAATACGTCTACATGTCTTTAAATACTTCCAGGAGTGGTGACTCAACCACCTGGGCAGCCTGTTCCAATGCTTGATAACCCTTTCAGTGAAGAAATATTTCCTAATATCCAATTTAAGAGCATTGCTTTTCTCTGGACACACTCCAGCACCTCAATATCTTTCTTGTACTAAGGGGCCCAAAACTGAACACAGTATTCAAGGTGCAGCCTCACCAGTGCCAAGTACAAAGGGATCATCACTTCCCTAGTCCCACTGGCCCCACTATTCCTGATAAAAGCTAGGGTGCTATTGGCCTTCTTGGCCACCTCAGCACACCGCTGGCTCATATTCAGCTGGCTGTTGACCAACATCCCCAGGTCCTTTTCTGCCAGGCAGTTTTCCAGCCACTCTTCCCGAAGCCTGTAGCACCACATGGGGTTGCTGTGACCCAAGTGCAGGACCTGGCACTTGGCATTGTTGCATCTCACAGGTGTTGGCCTCGGCCCATCGATCCAGCCTGTCCAGATCCCTCTGCAGAGCCTTCCTACCCTCGAGCAGATCAACCCTCCCTCCCAACTTGGTGTCATCTGCAAACTTACTGAAGGTGCACTCGGTGCCCTCATCCAGATCACTGATACAGATATTAAACAGAACTGTCCCCAGTACTGAGACCTGGGGAACACCACTTGTGACTGGCCACCAACTGCATTTAACTCCGTTCACCACAACTCTTTGAGACCAGCCATCCAACTAGTTTTCTACCCAGTGAAGAGTATGCCCATCCAAGCCATGAGCAGCCAGTTTCTCCAGGACAATGCTGTGCAAAACAGTGTCAAAGGCTTTACTGAAGTCCAGGTAAACAAATTCCACAGCTTTTCCCTCATCCACTAAGCAGGTCACCTTGTCATAGGAGATCAGGTTAGTCAAGCAGGACTCTTAACTTAGAATCAAATCTTAGATAGTAAAAATCAGGTGAGATGTTTCACAAGCCTTTGCTGTTTGAGAGACAGGGCCAGAAGCAATGAGAGAGGTCAGTGATCTTTCTGCCTCCAAAAACTCTTCAAAGACCTGCATAGTGGGGGTACACACAGGACCTCACTCCAGCTGTGTAAGGTAGAAAGCACAAATCCTACCTTTCCAAGAGACAGGAGCTGGCAATTGTTTGATGGTGGCTTGAAAAGACCAAGCCTTTATACAAATAAATAGGTTTATTCTATCTACAATCAGTTTCAGGGTAATTTAATGCTCTTAGGTAATGCTTTATTGTTTTTTCCTAGAGACAGGAAAGAAAAGCTTTTTCCTTTTTTTTTTTTTTTTTTTGTGAAGTACTAAGTCCAAGAATCCTATGTAATCATGGGGACTCGGAATTAGTGTTTTAGTGACAACATTAAATATTACTGAGGTGACAGAAATATCATGACAGTTGGTGCCACTGATGTTGCACACCAAAACAATAATTTTTTACAATATTTGGCATTTTAGAGTGCAGTTCAGCAACTGATTCCAAGCCACATAGCCAACACAAGGGTGAAATCCTATCTCACCTTTCCCACTACAAGAGCAAGTCCTACTCAGTCCTACTCTGGAGGTTGACCTTGAATTCAGTGACAGACCACACCTCAACTACAGAAGAGACTAAACACCTCAAATCTTCATTTTAATTAGCTGGGCTGTATCATTTTATGCTGCTGATTTCATTGCAGGTTTTTCTCATGTGGTAAGAATCAGGTGTGGAGTTTGTATATATTGCAATAACCATCAGCTATATATGGCATTCAATCAGTCCCTCTATTTTTCCCATATGAGATTGAAACTGAGCTTTTAATTTACCTTTTACATTTTTAATTAATTTTAAATTGCATTCTAAACAACTCTAAAGGAGTCCATTTCCATGTTCATTTCCATTTCCAAATAAATGTTGCTTGCATTGTTTACCTAATCTCAGCCATACAACATAGTCGGGTCTCTCACCCCATGCAGCAAATGGAAATCTCAGGAGAACAAGCAAAAATGCCCCCTAAAGCTGGTAGTGAAAATTATAATTAAGGATGGTACTCTTCTTTCCTTTCTGCTGTGAAGGCAGAGTATGCCACTGCAAGGCCATAGTCAGTGGGAACAGTTAAGCTTCCCACTTTTCTGATATATTCCTTTCCATGTTTGCTTATTACAACTTCATTTCCTGCTTGCAATTTACATTCTGTATGCACACTCAGGTTATTATTACATACAGAGGAGGAAAAAGAGGACCCAAAGCACAAGCATTGTAATTATGGAGAAAGAGTGGATTGTAATTCCTCTTGCCTGGATCAACTGTTCACTTTTCAGCTCCAATGGGCTGTTAACTCCATTAACGCTGAATGTTTTCATCATCAGTCACCACATGTGTAACTTGGTGGAAGTCAGTATGATGACCGGGACATCAGTAACAACAATCCCTTCTTATTTCCAAATAGATTTGCAAGGTTTTCTCCTGTAATCATGCCAAGCCCTAATTTTGGGAAAGCTGGCCAGACAGTGGCAGCTCTCAGCAAGATACGGGATGGATGCAGGAGTCGACATGGGAGGTAGTCAGAGAGACAAATGCACGTACATCTGGGCTGACCCTGCACTGGTCTCCCTGGGCAGGCTTGCTTACCATTCCACACTCTTGCAGGGAGATCGTCCTTCCTCCACTTCGAGTCCCAAGAGACTGCCCAATATTGCAACCCCAGCAGCTCCTCCCCTAGGCCCAGTCAACCCACACACTAGTCAACTGGTGACACATGTGGCATCAGAGGCATGGAGATGTCACAGCAAGTTGTTACGGTGTCAGCTGGCAGCCTGAGGAGCAGCTTGCCTCCTCTCATCTTGAGAGGTATTGGGTCTGAAAAAGAGCAGGAGATGTCTGAAGGTGAACACCTAGGCATTAGCTCCTATTACCCCAGCCTTAGCCTAGAGAAGATAGTCCTCCCAAAGGAGAAATAAACAATTGGTAGGTTGAATGACTAGTCCAAGAACATTGCTAGCCCAGGAATTAATGCCATTTAATCAGGTACTTGACAGGGTAATTGCACTCAGCTGGTAGGCCAGGGTGCAGGCAGTGTAGGCAAAAGAGAGTTCAGGCTTGTAGGAGGAAGCCAACACCTCCAGCCACTCAACTCCTTAACCAAAGTAGTGGTAATTTAGTACAGGCATCAAAGGAGGTAAAGGCCTAAACCGTAACCAGGCCAAAAACTTCTCTAGTTCCCATCTGTTCTCTGAAAACCCACAGAGTGACAAAGTGAGCATCAATGCATATGAGCTTGGAAAACTGATCATGCGATTAACACATGAATAGCAGGTGGTTTTTAAGACTCATTTATCAAGGAACAAAGAAAGTTGTGGGTACAAGGAATCTCATGCATACCTTTTGCATCACATGTAATTTGACTGCAAACCAATCACTTTATTCCATAAACATGACAGCCTAAGTGAGCCTCCTTTGAGCTCTCCCTGCTAAGCAGCTGGCTGCGTGGCAGTGATCTCCCCTTGAGCTGGAATGCCCATCAAGGTTGCTCCTTGAGGCAGAAAGACCTCTTACCAACTGCAGCTATTTGGTAAGCAACCAATACTGCACATAACCTTGTATTATTGTGCACTAAGATTCTGTATTGGTAACTTTGATTTTTGTCTTGGTACCTTGATTCTGTCTTAGTAGTTTTGAATCATTGTTATATCCTTTGTGCAATAAGTAATAGAGTGAACCTTGCCATTGAACTTGTTAAGTCACACTCTTACAACATCATATTTCAATAAAACCACCTTTGCTGATATCTGACAGTGGTTCTTTAAGCTAAATCGACCATTCATGACACCTCTTCAACAGCGTGGAAATGCTCCATGGAGGGCTGGCTCAGCTAGGGCCAACTCCTGGCATTGGTCTCTGTGGAGCAAAACAGACCAACATACAGTGGGCCAGAAAACTTCAGCTGTTTGAAAAATGCTCGTTGTTTCTCGCAAGTAATGTTTTAAAAGGAAAAGGTCCATGTTCTCAGCCCAGCCTAAAGTCCTAGAAATGAGCTCACCAAAGAGGAAAAAATTGAGACAAAGCCACCTACCTCATGAGATGCAGAACAGCCTTTGAGGGACACACAGATGTCTGCTGAAGAGAAGGGGGGGGGGAAGCACAATATTGATGGAGCAAAGCTGCACACAGCTAAAGCTGACAGCCCGCTCTGGGAAAGCTACAGTAGTCCTCATGTCTCAGTAGCTTGCCAAAACACAGTTTAAAGAGGGCTGTGTGATATTTGCTATAACCTGTTTCCAAGGATGACTTTTATCATTGCATGCACTAGACTGGGAATTGAAAAAAAGACCCATTGTAATATCCATTGTACATTCCATCTTCTGAATCTCAAACCATCATGTTATACCTCAGTGATGGCAGCAGCTCTGAAAACTTTATTGCCCTACAAAGCCCCATTCAGCTTTTCTGCATGGTATCAGCAGCAGCAATGATAAAGCAACCCTTCCCATTCTTTTTCTTCTACATAGGAAAATTTTCTTACAAATAAAACCCCTTCTACAGTAGTTTGGGGGATGGGATGGGGGTGGTGTTTTTAACCCTCTGAAGAGTCTTGTGCAATTATCTCTGATATGGATGCACCATTAAGAAATACAAGAGGTACGAGATTATCCAACTGCAAGGTAAGGGAGGTTTTTCTGATGCACGAGGGAAAAGAGATGTGTTTTCATCCACCACATATGTGGCTCCCTGGAATTGCAGGAGTGATCCGCCATCTTGTGGACAGGTTTGGTGTGACAGGTTTCATTTGCAAAAAAGTTTTGCTGCTTTTTATAGGGAAAAAAATGAAATACAAGAATCAAAGGAGCATGGACACCCAGATAAAGACTGTCATGAATATGCAAAGCTGTGGGGTATGCTACAGTGCACAGTAATCACCAGCAGGTAAGGATCTTTCTCTGATATGGCATCTTTCCCCTGCTGCTTCTAGGAGGAAAAGTAAGTTTTCTGCAGGGAGAGAGGAGTCTTACGGGAAACCCTTCAACCATGAGATGTCCACAGCAAGAAATGAAAACCTCTATACCAGCCCCCAACATCCACCATGAATATAGGAAGTTCAAGAACTCCACTGCATCCTGAAAAAGTTACTCAACTGTGTGTGCTTGTGTACATATAGCCCCTCTCTGAATATATAAGAATATGTAAGATTTATCTTTTTTTTCTTTTTTTAATTTTTTTTTTATTTTACATCGTTCCAGCCACTAACAGGCTGAACAGAGGCTAGGGACAGTGACAGACCTATCAGTTAAAAAAAAGAAAATACTACTTGTATCATTTGGACTACATCTCCAAAACAGCACCAAATTTAAAAGCACATCTGGCATACAAAAAAGAAAGATCACTTAGGAATGGGAAAAAGTAGGCAAATTCAGAGTTAGGGGAAAGTCCTTTCAGATCACAATAAGTTTGGGCAGATTCATTTTATATGAATGGGTTGGTAACCTGTGCAATAATCAAAGTGTAATGCAGATCACTTCTTTGCAATTTTTTCTGACAATGAAGATTGAATGGATGTGACAGATAAAGGACTGAAATTTCATGCCACAGTGCATACCGTCCTCTCTCCTGAAGACACTGACTTCTGTGTCTAGATACATGTCTCCAGATTATTTCTTTTTTGCTTTCAGTTTATATTACTGATAGTTAAACATATTAATTTGTCTCTGCACTTCAAAACATAGTCCTCAGGGCTGAAACCAACTGTGTGAAAGGCTATGACAGGATTCAATGTGATTATTTTAATTATGCTTGATTCAAGAGGCAAAATGAAGAATTTTAGCTAGAAATTTTTTCATTTATCTTTTTTTTTTTTTCTTCAGAGGCAAACTTCAGCTTACAACATAGTTTTGGAGATCTCCCAGTGTAAAATTAACAGCAGTTTTTCACATTTGACAAAATCTCTTCTGTATGCAACATGTAACCTTACCTTTTACTGTATAAGAGATAAAACCTCTGAGTTAAATTTTCCAATTACTACCTGTCTAGTACAGCTGCAGTAGGACCATATGAAGTATTTGGGTTTTACTGGGGAAACATAATTACAGTTTGAAAATTTGTGTTGAATGCATTCCTATCACATCCTGACTAGCAGTTTATATGCTAAAAAGATGAATTGAGCCCTAAGCATTTTTAAGAGCTTTATGCTCCATTTACATTTTCCATGCAGTTTACTTGTGAAAGTGCATACATAATGTGTGCTTTTGAAGTAACACACGAATCTTGGCAAGCCATTCAACTTCTCACTCAATATACAGAGACAAGAAGCATACCTTGACCACCTGGGTCACTGAGGTAAGTATGGAAGCACTGCCTTCCAAATAAAATTCACCAAGTAGAAGTAAGACCCATGTAACATAAAAGTCCTACTTCAGATCTAACTTGTCCATAATTACCTTGACTTCAACATGCTAGGATTGAATGCAAAAGTTTCCAACAGCTGAAAGAATTAAGGACCTGAACACTGATTGGATTTGGGAAGTTATCTCTGTTAGGTGCCTGTAAATATTTGTGAAGCTCTCCTTATGTAGTAAAACTCAGTAACATTACGATCCCTAGGAAAAAATTTTTTTTAAAAATCTATCTTTATTTGGAATGTATACCTGCTACTGCATTGCTGCTAACAGGGGTTCAAAAATCGTAACTTGCACCTCCAAAGCAGTGACTACCACTTGGCACATCAAACCTTCTGCAGTCAACTCTGTTAAAGATGTACACATATTTAAAAAATCCAGTATCTGCTGAGATTCTCCTGAAATAACACCAGTAACCAGGGCTTTAGGAAAACCAACCACTATCCCAAGATTTGCAATTAAATGATGAAGCTTATGAAAAACTGCAGGAGTAGGCAACCTGACGTTATTTTTTGTTGGTTGTTATTTTTGGTTTGTATTTTTATGGAGTTTTTTTCAGTCATCTTTACACTGTTTTCAAGATAAGGATGCTAAACAAATCCTGTAGCACCTGGAGTTCAAAGTGTGTCTCAGCTTTAACAGAAGAAATTATTAGAAAGAAAACATTTAATCTGTATTTTTAATTTTTTTCTTAAAAGTTGCTCTATTTAAGAAATTAACATGGCTAACCAAAGTTATAATGAATAAAAAAGATTTCAAGATGTAGCTGTTTGGTTAGAGGGTTGTGGAGGAAATTTGATTTGGTCTGCTGTCGTTATTTAAGTGTCAGACTGAAAAATCCTCACATTACAATACACTGCCCATAGAAATAGGAGTAAAGAGAAACGTTCAGATCTTCTGTATTCCCATCCACCTGCATTTCTGCTTCCTTTGGTGCATGGATCTGTGGCTTTTCCTGATCATCGACTGTCTTTCTCTGGCTCCATCCCATGTACCCCACTTCCTGTACAAGTATAATAGTCTACAGAATGTTAAATAAAGTGAAAATCAGCCTGACAAAGTCTGTGTTCAGAAAACTGTGCCACACATCTTGAGGAAAGACACTGGGCTTCATCCTCCATGAAGAGCACACGATGTTACTATCCAAATGCAAGAAGAGTTAGTGTTCTCAATGAAAGAAGAGGAGAATGTCTCTCTCCAGTGCACCTCCAGTTTCCTCTGTAAAGATTTTTATAATGTTACAATAATAAATGCTATATTTATTATAGGACAATCTGCCTGAAAATTCCCATCATAAACCTGTTTTACACTGTTTACAGCTTCACCAAACTTAAAGTATCTGGTGAATATTTATCGGGGCAAGTGTCTGAGACTGCTTATTTTGGGGGAGGAAGTTGAATCATTTGGGCTGAAGTTATTCATCCATTTCCAAATACAAAGCTAAGAAGGAAAAAAAACAAACACCAGTGTTTTCTCTACTTTTAAGTGATGGAATCATTCTTTTCTTTGAAAAAAACATTGTGTGTCTGATGCAAACTACAGAGAGCTTGGGACAACAGAGGAAGGGTAGCACATGAAGGAGAACGTCACCCTTGAAGGAGGGCTGAAGATAAACACAAAGTTGGTTTTAGAACAAAGCAGCTGCTCTTCAAAAAAAAGTAGGGACTTTATGAAAGCAAAATTTCTCCTAAAAAACAGCCGAGAGAAAGAGTTCAAGATGCCCCACAAATACAGAGCAGTGATGAAGCCAGTTCTCCCCTGAGGTATACAGAACATGTATGTCCCTTACAATTCAGCAGCACACAGTATTGACTGAAATCCAGTGGTGGAGGGAGACCTGACCATTACACCTCTCCTTTTCTACTGGTCCTGGAGGCTGTGGCGACATGGAGAGCCTGGCTGTGCACACAGAGTTTGCTGTGCAGCGGGGACACAGACACACACATGGAAGCGTCTCCCCCGTACACTATGTGCTTGCACGCACAGCCTGTACTGTGCTGCTGGCACTGCCCTGCGCCCTGAAGCTGGCAAAGCATCGGCAAGCGCTGATCAGCAAGAGTGTCTAGAGAGGCTCTGTTTCAGGCAAGGGAGTTGCATACAGCCTCTGCAAGCTCACCCAGGAGCCCTGTGTCATGTCCCAATTTCTCAGGGCGATGAGTCAGGTTTGCTGATTGCCGGGTCAGGATTAAGGTGAAACGGGACCAGGGATCCTTTAACTCACAAAACTCAAATTTACTTGCTCACAACAAGAATTGCCATGCTCACCACCAAAACTGGTATGCTCACAACAAAAATTGGTATGAAACTACACCAGTAAACTGTGTAACATGCTCTAACCACACATCACCAAACACATACTAGAGGCCTTGCCGATTTGGGGATCAGGGCAGACAGTAAGGAGAGCCCTCCCCTTGAGTCGC
>JANZLQ010000007.1:26226534-26269229 GCA_026212715.1 Elanus axillaris | reverse complement strand
CCCCCCCCCCCGGGGGGGGGTTGTTTCAGTTGAAAAGAGATATACCTAGTAAAGGAAATTGGCCAACTGTTAGTACAGCAGCCCAGGGTCCAGGTCCACTCATTTAAGACAAAATGCTGCCCACTTTCACTTCAGCTGCTCTTTATCACATAACATAATTTTATGCCTAGAGCTCTTATTGTAATTGGTATTTATTCCTGCTACATTCAGCTGATACATCAATTAATGCTAGGATTAATTTTCAACTGTTAGTTTTCAAAGCAAAAATATTCAGGTTTTATGTTCAGATTTATACTGGTACAGTACAGGTTTCTACTTTCACCCTTCATATTCTGAATACACTTAGGAGTTCCCTCCTGGCACGTAGCTGCACGAGCCAGAGCTGCAGGAGCTATGGTCTGATTGCCACCATAGATGTTATTTTTACAGCAGTTTGAGTGCCTGGGCAGAGGAAGTGAACACATCTTAAAGATTAAACATTCAGCTCATAAGCTTTTGTGGCAGTAGTCAGGCTACAATTCTTATTTTGTAATATCCGATTGACTTTGTAGATCCATGTAAACACAGGTGATTTGTAAAGGTACGGTTTGAGCATTGTGGCTCCTAATATTCAATGTCTTTCATGCTTTTCATGCACAGAATTTGCATTCCCCGATTAGTCTGACACCTCCACCCCCCTTTTTCCTGTCTAAATGTCCTGAGGCTGTATTATTGAACATAGAGTTTGGATGATTATATTAAACATGGTATGAAGCATACCTGCTACTAAAGTCAAGGTAAACTACTTCCACGTTGTTTATGTGCTGATTCTATGGCAGTGAGGTCTGTTGATTTCTCCTTCTTGCTCTATGTGGGTTCTGAAAAGAAGTCATTCCTTTCACTAGTTACCTTCTGAACAGTTTTTGGTAGCAAAGCTATTGCACACCTACATGCTTTCCATGTGAGCAAAACAATTGTCCTAATTGTGGGGCTGTTGAAGCCAGCCTACTAGGGAATGCATGAACCATGAAAATTGTCTTTCAAGAATATATCTCTCTGTGTTCTTGGGAATACCAGGAAAACATGCACTGAAGTTTGGCTTTGTTATGTTTGCATAACCTATTACTTAGCAACATGTAAATGTGGCCTTTCTTGTATTTCAAGTCACCATATGTTTGTGTGGTGACATGGGAAGCCTTACCACAGCCCTTTTCTTCTATGAGTAATTTGTGGTGTTTGCATATGTCCAAACCAATCTTTTGTTTTACATGTTTATGTGGTTGTAGGGAAGCATAGGGAAAAATTGTATGTGCAGACAAGAACAGCTGTGATGAACAGAGCACATATTATGGGTATAGTGTATGGGTCAGTACAAGAAACACATTTCATCAAGATAGTCTTTACCCATAGAGGGTCAGACCCAAGATGGCTGTAGTCCGCAACCTGTCTACTAACTAATTTAGTGGCCAAAATATAAACACCTAGAGTGGGACATGCTTAGGTAAGACTTGCCCCAACTACTTTCTACTCTCTGAAGTGTTTTCAGGATGTAGCTTTTTTCTTGGCTAGAGGTGGACTTCTCTTCCATGAAATTTTTCAGTCTCCTTTTGAACTTAGGTCAGCTTTTAGGACCCACAGTCATCTTCTGCAATGAATTCCACATGTGTCATGTTCTCCTGTTGATTTTCGACCTGGCTCCTGGTAGTTTGATTAGCAGTCTGCTAGTTCTTGTTTGTGAACAGTCACGCTCCAACCAGCAATGATTTTGTAGATCTGCTGTCTCACACAGCAGTAATCTTTCAGGTTCCTGCACAGAAAACTTGTACAGGCAGCCTCTTAAAACTGAGGACAAACCTAGTGACTTAGGGAACATGCAGTATTGGAAGGGTCTGGTCAGCTGGGTGGATTAGTAGGAATAGCCTTTAAATATACTTCTGACTCTTTGGCTCATTTAAAACTGCTCTTTTTACTCCATAATCAGTATTTCTAATTTTCTTTCTAAAAATCTGATTTGAATACATCTTCTTTTCTTGCTCTCCAAATGTGATAATGATGTAGAGTTTCAGTCTCTTCTGCAAATATCTCTGTAAAGTTGTAGCTATTTACTCCTTTGATAACTTCATTTTATATTCAGGTGTAGTACTCGGTGTAGGCTTGGCAGAACTTGGAAAGCATGACCTGGCCTTTCTGCTTTCTGATGTTTGCTAACTAAAAGCCTGATTCAAACCCACTGAAATGAACTTGTTGCTTCTGGATCTGATCCATGGTTCCTGGCTTTGTGCATAACCTCTGTACCATACCCAAGAGAGAATCCCCAATTTTGTGAATCTTAGTGTAAACTTAGTCACAGAAACCTCCCACTTAAAGAGGAAGAAGGAGAGAGGTGGGACAGCACTGAGTTTGTGTGAACTGCTTGAAGAAATAACCTCTTGAAAGATTCAGTTCTTGTAATGCCTCATTATGATCAACATCACGAAATGCATAATCATGTGGTGAAAGTAGGAGTACCTCTGCTCAAATATCAAGTCATCTGCTAGGATACTACGGTAGCATTGCGTCTCTTGTTTTAGTCTCAGTAATACCTGACAAATCAATTTGGGTTTTTCTTTCATGGCCAATAGTCTTATAATGTGAGAGTTCCTGCTAAAAATCTGAATAGTCACTCAGCTGTGGAACTCCCTTTCTGAAATAACAATTTTTAATTTGATGGGCCACTTGAGAAGACCACCAGAGGTCAAAGCATCACAGTGATTTGTTTCTGGAAGTGCAGTGCATCTGGCAGCCGCCACTGACATCAAAGAAAGCTTCCCAGTGCTCAGATACCTCTAATAGGTTGTGTAAATAATCCATCCTCTCAGGAGAGTAACTTCTTAGTGTTGTTTCAAATGCCTAGTATTTCTCAGTTCCCAGAGATAGCTGCAGCTGTCAAGAGGATGTGTTTACTTTCTTGATTTCTGTGCAATTATTGCTGTTTTTTTAACAACTGTATATGCCTTGAATTTCATTTGAACATCTCAAGTCCTCTAAAATAAGATATTAATGAAGACAAAGTTGGAGATTTCTTTGTTTTTTCCTACAGGGTCAGTGAATGATGTTTTTTAATGCACTTCAGCGGGATTCTGTGCTTTATTGAGTTGAAGACTGATGGGAATATTTAGCTTAGGAAGCTTTCTGGAAACTGAAGACTGAAATACAAACTAATAAGTTATTCAAACACACAAATATGCACGCATGATTTTTTTGAGTCATAGGCTTACGTTTGTTCAGTTCAGCTAAGAAGTATCAGGATGTTGCTGAGGTCGTGTGGGAAGGAGAGAAATTGGTTTATCAAGCCATGATGTTTATCAGGAGGGATGGATAGACTTGGGACAGTTGAAAAATGTGCAGGAATTGTTCTCAGGTAGATTTCCTTTGGGATGCTTGGTAAGCAGGGTGAAAGTTACCTGTGTGGGGATGGTGGGATTTCCTCTGTTCTGAGTTTTCCCACAGATATGTAGGCCTGAGGCAGCAGAAGTCAAGGTTCAGATTCCCCCAAACCTTTTGAATATGGAGAATGCAGAAAAGGAATTTCACACTTTGCATTCATGTCTGCAGCTTGAAATGGCTCTTGTTGAGGGAAAAAAAAAAAAGTAAAGCTGCTCTTGGACACATCATCAGTTTCATGGAGGAAGAGAAGTCATAGCTCCTCCAGAAGTTGTCAGAATTGGGTCCTGTGTGTTCCTCAAATGGCATTTCACATTTTCTCCTCTTTATTGGTCAGAAGCCCTGTTTCTCCTATCTGCATACTACCTCAGGCTCTTAGGGCAAACAACCTTGTGTATTTGCTATACCTTCCTTTCTGTTTTAGCCTCATTTTGCACTGCTTAGAAAGGAGATGAACAAAAATCTCATCCTCTGTTCCTCTGTCGGTTTGTTTTTCCCCTCCCTGGTGCATTCCTGAGTCCTGAATACAAGATGCTAACAGTCTTGCTCAAGTAGATTGTAAGCACAGGAGTAACCATGCACTATTTTTTTTTTTTATTGGGAGGTAGGGAGGAAACATGTGAACACACACTTTGTGACATGTTCAGTGTTACTGTCGCAGAACCATGTAATGGAATAAAAGTGAAATTGCACAAGGAGTACCAAGAAGCCACATGAATGTACTTGAGGCTCTTAGATGTTCTGAGCTGAACAGTTTTCTCAAACTCCTCCATATAAATTCAATTTATTGGCTCACTAGAAAGTTTCCTGCTGGGTCTCCAGTTGGTGAAACTACTTACAGTGTCTCTATGTTTGTTTTTTTTTCTACACGTTAGGAGGCCACAGGCAGGCATTAAGCAGGGAAGTATGAATGATGGAAGGTCTGCTGATTTTTTCATTTCCTTTGCTGAGTACCTGCCTTAATTCCCAGTTCTAGCTCCATCTTCCTCTTGGAGATGTACATGCTTGTATTTTCTGCCAAGTTTTTGGAGTGCTACGTATATGATCAATTCTCTCCTCTCTCCACGTTAGGCTTTAACGTCTGTGCTTCCCAGAAATTTCGGCAATTGAATTCACAAACAGAAGTTTCTAATCTAATTTTAGGTTACTGTCTTCCAAACAATGCTAAGGGTTTTCTTTACCTTCATATTTTGAATGGTCATTCATCCAATTTATTCTGTTTGACCTGCTGCTCATCTGTGTTACTGCTTTAAACTGCAACTTGAGGTATAAGACTTGGGAAAGACACCTTTTCATTGAGGGATTTTATCTGTCTTGCTTCTTCATATATGCCCTCAGCCATCAGAAATTAATGTAGTATTAAAGATAGCTATTCTCAGAAGGTCACTTGGAAATGGTTTCAGTTAAACTATGCTGACACATGCCATCGACATGGCAGCTAAGATATAGGCCAATCTGAGGCAATGCAAGCATTCATTCCAACATTGAGATGCCTTTATGAAACCAGTTAATCTCACACCCTTCATACTTGGATTTGGTTTGGTGTGCAGAGCACCCCTTCATGGATCCTTTTTAACCACTAATGATGAAAACAATAGGTTTATGACCAGCAATGAATTTTGTGAATGTAACTGGGAATGTAAAATGGAACTGTATTTGTGTACAATGAATACAGGGAATACTGAAAACATTCTTTTATTAGATCCAAGAGTGAGTCTAATTCAAGCACGAGAGTTCAGCAGGCAATTTAATTTTGTAATTTTCACTTAAGAAAGCTGATGCAAAAGTTTCCCTTGTGACTGTACCACATCTGTGTCCTTACCACACCCGGATGACTTCCGTATGGCACAGATCAGTGGAGCTCAGCTTCCTGGCCAGTTCCAGGCAGGAAGGTGGCCCTTTGGTCAGGGAGGGCACTGAAGACCCAACCCAGACCAAGTTCCCTGTGCAACTTTGCCTCTGTTGTTTCTGTCTCTCTTGGCTTTATAGGCTGGACTGCTTCTCAGTGCTTAATAACCTACTACCCCACCCTGGCAGTTAATTTATGCTGTAATTGATATGTTCCTGCTTAAATGAGGGTGAATGGGAGAATTGGGTCATCTGGCAGGAGGGTTGTGTTCCTTCTGTCACAGTTGGCTGCTGCTGCTGGAGCATTTTTTTCTTTTCCCTTGAAGTTCTTTAACTAAAGGACAGTTTCCAGATTTCTAGACTGTGGGACACATGTTGCTGTGTGTTTATAGTCAAGGCTGAGTAGTGAAGGGTGGTGGTAGAATTAGTGTGTTGAAACCTCCCTTGCAATAAGGTAAAAGGCAAGGGGAGTTGGTCTGTTTTCTGAAGCATGCTGCCTGGCCATGGATTCCTGTTCACAGGGACCTTCAGGAGAGAGGTCAAGTCCTGTGTACATCTGCAGCCAAAAAGAGGGATGGCTCTGAAGGAGATTTGTGTAAAACAGGATATAAGAGAATGTTCTGTCTTTGATGGAACTGAGTTTGCAATCAGGGTGGAAGGACACAGGCATTTTAAGTGCCAAAAGGGCAAAACACATAGTTTGTCTTCAGTAGATGACATGCAATCTTAGCCAGACTGTGTAATATTGGTTATTGTGTAAGAGGAGAAAATAAGTCTGTGTTACTTGATTTTAGCTGGCTTCTGCCATTTTCCAGATTCATATGGGATCTCTCTCTCTGGTCATCCAAATCACATTGCGTAGAGTGGAAAGCCTCCTGTTGGCTACTGTGGACAAGCAATCTGAAGGTGAACTCTCACCTTGTTAGCCTAGGTCATAGCTGAAGCTTGTTCAGTGCAGTTTTAACATGGCAATTTAGAGCTATAGTATTCACAAATGCTCCTAAGGATAGGGACAGGAGCCTGACTTTTGTGAAAGCTGTTCCATAAAGCTATTTGTGTTGTCTTTGATCTATAGAGTTGATCTCACAGGGCAAAAATGCTTAGAAAGATGACATAATATGTTATTTTACCTACACACTTTTTAGCCTAGAAAAAGCAGCAGCTGCACAGAACATATTCCCTCTTGAATCTCATCCTGAAATCAAGTCATTGATTTTAAAGCACTTAGTACAGTCAAGCTATCGTGTAGCACCTACTATACTCTTCAGTGACACTCCATAGCAGTTCAGCTGAGAGACACTGTTGAATTATATTCCATGCAGGGAATGGGCCCTGCAAGCGATGACATCTGCTTAAGGGGGGCAAAACAGCAGTGGTTGACTTTGGTACAGAGAGCAATTCTGATCTTTGCCAGTTGAAAAACTTGATTTTCCAGATGATGAAGTGCACTTGGATAGATCATTTCCCTCAGAAAAGGTAATTTCTGACACAACTCCATTTTCTAACCGGAGGAAGGTTTTGACAGAAATTGCAAAAAAGAAAAAAAATAACCCCTATTTCTAAATCGGCCAGCATATTAGCATCTCTAGGCTTGTCCTTATGAAAAGCATTGCTGGCATGAAAGACAGAAAGTTCCTGTGCTAATGAGGATTCAAAAATAGAGTTTAGCTCAGAGCTAAATCCTGAAAGCTGACAAGCATCTGTGTCTTGTGCTAAACTGAACAGAAGGTGCTCAGCCAGTCTTTGTATCTGGCCTTTGCTGAACAGCAGGAGACAGGCCCGACTGACATAAAGCGGGCTGAGTGTGCTCTAAAGGGCTTTGTTCACCACTTGATGGGTTTGTAAAGTTCTGGTATTGGTCACTTGCAGCACTATTCAGAGATCATTCCTGTAAACCCTGTAGGGAAGCTGTGTAGTTGTTGAAAGGTAATGATTTGGCAGTAGTGAAAAGGAACTTTTCTGCAGCCACTGCCTCAGAAAAGCATTGATTGATGCTTTCTTCATAATTAAAGAGTAAGCTACCTTGTGTGGTATGCATTCAGTCACTGCTTTTACCTAAACTTCATACCTGCATGTCAGTTGTGATTCCGTACTAGGACTGCAAAGCAGTAGGTTCATTACTCCATGTCTGCTTCCTTGCTCCAGAACAATAAAATGGAACCTCTTGGGACAGATGCTCACAGATGATGGGAACTCGTCAACTTCCTTTGAAATCAATGTGGTAGATGTGTGTTGCACTGTCTGAGCATTTGGCCTAATAAAACTGAATTTAGACTGGAATCTTAATACCTCCTGGTACTGAGACCCTTTAAGAGTTTACAGGCTGACCTGGCCAACAGACTCAGGAGCTCTTTTACTAGTTAAGATCTTTTTGAACTACACTGCTCTGACATTAAGCCCAGCTCCTGGGAGAACAATCTAAGATTGTTTCAGGAATGTTAGCTGCAACACTGAAGACATGCTTTTGTATCAGAAGGACAATCTATACTGAGAGGAGATAGACTTTCTCAATTCACACACATCTACACCTGCTTTTCAGTTTTCTTGTTTGACCTGGTTTCAGCTGGGATAGAGTTAATTGTCATCCTAGTGTCTGGTATGGTGCTACGTTTGGAGTTCTGTATGAGAATAATGTTGGTAACACTGACGTTTTCAGTTGCTGCTAAGTGATGTTTAGTCTAAAGTCAAGGATTTTTCAGCTTCTGATGCCCAGCCAGCAAGAAAGCTGGAGGGGCACAAGAAGTTGGCACAGGACACAGCCAGGGCAGCTGGGGTATTCCATACCATGGGACCATCCCAGTGGGTAGGGGGAGTGAGTGAGCAGCTGTGTGGTGCTTAGGTGCTGGATGGGGTTAACCCATGACATTGTTATATTCCCTATGCTAGTTAAAATTAGTGTCTGGTTAATCTACAACTGTTGACTTGCAGCTTTGACCCTGCAGTTCTAGTACTAGTTCACTTCTTTGGGGGAAAGAATATTGTCTAGCTTAGTGTAGATAAAGTTACCTCTTTCTATCAGATCTTATCTGTAGGCATAAAATTGCACAGAGTATATGCAATATTATTACTTCCTCTGCCTGTGATTGCTTTTCCTGTGGTAACACCCACACTCTGTGCTGTATTGGCTTTGGAAAGTCCATGAGTTGTTACAGAAAATACTCTGTGTGAACTGTGTTATAAGATTAACTGTGGAAATAACATGTTTTGATGGCAAGACTCTCCAGGCAAGAATGAGAAAAGTGGTTTTACAAAGATGGTCTGGAAATGGTTATTCTTACAGAATCAGTCTCAGCATTGGCCTAACTCTGGTGGTATCGATTAACTCCCTTGAACTTGGATGTTTGTTAGGTCACAGCTGTCTGTTTCCAAAAGCACCACCTCTGTTTACAGTGGGTGTGTTAGCTTGATGATAGCCCCAAATGGCACAGGATGTCCTCCAGCTTGTCAGCTGAGTGGGCAGGCATCTTAGAG
Organism: Elanus axillaris; assembly: GCA_026212715.1. Taxonomy (NCBI): domain Eukaryota; kingdom Metazoa; phylum Chordata; class Aves; order Accipitriformes; family Accipitridae; genus Elanus; species Elanus axillaris. The sequence goes on along the minus strand of JANZLQ010000007.1, from coordinate 26,260,508 downwards.
CTGCTGTTCTCTGACATTACTGATTGCACACGGTTCACGTGTGGTTGGTTTTGGCACAGCGAGGGTGGTGGTGTATAAAAGCTCAAATTAAATTGAATTTCAGTTGCACAGACACAAGAGACAGTAGTTGGCAGGTTTTAGTGCCTGCCTCCCTGTGAGAGACTGAAAGAGTTAATGTCTCAAACACTGTGGTGGGGCAAGTTCTCTACCTAAAACCCTGCATAGCAAGGAACCACAAGTGAAAAACAGCTGATGAGCACCCATTAGCAGAGGACATCAGCAACCAGAGGGGAATGGTGTGCTGGAGTGTGCACAGCTCTGTTCTGATATGTTGAGCAGGGCAGCTCACCATGCATGGCCAAAAATCAAAGAATGGTCATGTCTGCAGGGAAGGTGAAGTTACTCCCCAAAGGATCCCCAAGCCCACCGACCCATTTCCCCAAAGGTTCTGAAAGCACAAACCATGCATGACACCTAATTAGCCTAAGAAGTGCCCAGCGGAAGGAGGGGCAAGGATGATAAAAGGACACAAACTGAAGCCCTGGGTGTGTGTGGGTGCCCATTGGAACTGGACCCCTCGGCTGACTGGACCAATGCTGGACCCAGGACTGGTGAAATCTCTCTCTCTCTCTCTCTCTCCCCATCCCTACACCTTATCCTTCTAACAATAAACAATTGACCAAGTCTGGGACTAAGAGCGGATCCAGCTGCACCTCTGCTCCTCTCTGAGAGGGAGTCTGGAACGCGAGGGGGGTCTGCTCTGAACCTCATGACTCAAGGGGAGGGCTCTCCTTACTGTCTGCCCTCAACTGATCCCTGAATAAGCAAGGCCGGTAGTATATGTTTGGTGATGTATGGTTAGCACGTGGTACACAGTTTACTGACATAGTTTCATGCCAGTTCTTGTTGTGAAAGAATAAAAGTTGAGTTTTGTGAGTTAAAGGATCCCTGGTGTCATTTTACCTTAATCCTGACCTGGGAATCAGCAAACCTGAGTCATTGTCCTGAGAAATTGGGATGTGACACTCCCCCCAGGATATCCAGTTCTGTTTACTTGAATGATGTCTAGCAATTCTACCTATAATGCAGCTATGACATGGTTGGTGGGGTAAATGTGTTCACTCTGGATCTAGGGGACAGTGATCTTTCAAGACACAGATGCTACCTACAGCACTCAATATTTTTGAAGGACTTTGCCCTGATCACTCAAATAAGTTTCACTAATGTTTTCTGGATGCTCCAATTGTTAAGAGTGATTTCTTTCAGGATATGAGGTTGGTATTCTTAAGGAAAAGGTTTTCAAAAACTTCCTGGACTTAGGTGCAACTAGTACAAACTAAACATGTTTTATGTAACAGCAGTACTGGTGGTGTCTCCTTTCAGTCTGTTTTTCTAGGGAAATGAGGATTTTTTTTTTTTTCATGCTTATTATATGTTTGTGATTCCTCTCCCCAGCCTGTTGTCACTGTTGACTTACAAATTCAGCTTATGCATGAGTAAAGCAGTGAAAGAGGAGAGAATCCATAAGGAAAGGTTGTAGTATGAGATCTCCTCTTATTAGACAACAAAGGATCCCCATGGGAATACAGCATCTAAAAATGAATTCACAGAAGATTTTACTTGTTCTCTGCTTAGGGATTTATTGAACATTATTACGTGGCACAACAACTTCTCTTAAGGGGCAGTTTGTTTCTGCAAAGCCATAGGTGTGAAGACAGTTCAGTTCTGTTTCCATCTTGGTTTTGTGTTTTCTACACTAGTAGAAATGACACTTACGACATGTGGGTTGGCTTCTGATTATGCCCCAGGCTCACTCTGGACCTAGGGCCAGTCACTGAATGCCTCTAGGACTTGAGGGTATTTCTCATCAAAGCTAGGGATAAAGTTGTGCTCTTTATATCTCTTGCCTCGTTAGAACTTAGTTTTCTCTTAAATTTCATAGCACACCTTGGCCTGCAGGAGTAAAGCATCTGTGTTGTAATGTAGCAGGTCATTAACTAACACATCTTAACTACAGCAGTCAGTTTAATTAAAACGCTTGTTTTCCAGCACATGCAGGCTATCAGCCAGTGCTGGGATTCAGGATGTCTTTGAAGTGCTCTGGGCTGTCATTTGCCTGTTTGGATTAATTTGTTGAATAGTGTATGTTAACACAGACTTGAGTACAGAGGGAGACACAGTGAGTGTACATAAAAGTGAAGACACCTGGGCAGTAATGGGCAGTGCAAGAAGAAAATGGAACTGCATAGCTAGGATGCTGTGAGGTTTGGAGGGAGGATTAACAGAAAGCTCACATGTGTGATGGTTCTGGTCATTTAACCATAGTCAGTTTTCTGAGAGGAGCCATGTTAGTAATGGGGTATGACTGACAACCCTGTTTGCCCTGGATAGACAGAATAATAGTGGAGTCTTAGGAGGTGATTATTTTCAAAGATCATCTTAACTGTGTTTGGTCTTCCCGTACAAACAAAAGTACTGTTTTCTTGTGGAAAACAGGAGAAATACGGTTTGGTTGGAAGATGTAGCTCTGCAGTTTCTGCGCAGCTGCAGTTGCTTGCTATGCTAGCCAGGGTTACCAAAGAGGCTGAAGCTCCTCAAACCTCCTCTTATACTATCAAGTTCATACCTGGTAGTACATTAGAAACCTTGGGAATTCCATCTGGCACTGCTACAAATGGAGTTTCTCAAAATCGGAGATCAGGCCAAGCAGGTTCTGTTGCCTTATTCCATTTCAGGATATATGTTGAGAGACCCAAAATGGTGACAGTGCAAGTCAAGATTTTTGTTTGTTTTCTCTTTTTGCTTTAACTTTGAAGAATGAGATAAATTTAGCTCACTCTTGAATTACATCAAGTACTTAGCAGGACAGACTCAAGAACAAAGTCAGGTACCCCAGAGACATAAAAGCAGAACCTTAGCTGCAATGCAAATAAACATTAGCTCATTGTCTGTCCAAATACAATAGTGCCTGCACCATAAAACAGGCTTAAAATAAAATTGGTCCTTTACAGTGATGAAAAAAATTCAGTCTGCTTTAATGAGATCAGGAAAAGAAAAGATGGAGCTGAAGCAATTACATCAGGAGAAGGAAGTGGAGAGACCAAAGGGATTGTTTTGTGTTGGAGTATAATGTGTACTTAACAGCTGCAGACTCAGTAGGTTTCCTCATGAAATTTTATGGGTGAGCTCTATGTAAGTGACTTCTAACAGTCCCAAACACTAATCTTCACAGGGATATTATTAATTTCTTTTGAACTCTACTGTTGTAAGGGAGTTAAGTTGTTGGGTTTTTTTCTGCAAGGGTGTCACGGTTTAACCCCAGCCAGCAACTAAAGCTAGGGAAAGCCAAAGTAATTGCTAAATCCAGCACAAGAAGTGTTTGAGCAACTATAAAACAACAGAAAAACCTATGCAGCGAATTAGAGCACTGTATTTATAGGGGACTACTGTCCTACTTGAAGGATTTTAACAGACCAGAATAAAGAGAGATTGTGTTAAAGATGATGGTTTTAAGCAAGAAGGTAGTGCATTCTGCAGAGAAATAGCTAGACTGGGACTGTCATGCATGAGTGTGTTCTTATGGCTTGCATGGGGTTGGTGAGTTCGTATGAGGAGCCATATGGTACAAGTGTCCCCTGATTGCTCCATGTGATAGTGGAAAGAATAGCTTGTCTGTTGACAGCTGAGTGATTCAGGGCTGTGCCACTCTCACTCAGTCTTGTGTTCCTTGCCTATGGATTCCCCCTTTTTCTCTCTATTCCCTCTGCCTGGCTTGTAGATTTGTTAACTCTACCAGAGAGGGCAAGATGGAAGCATTTCTTAATGGCCCATCAGCACAAACCCTGGCACACCCAGTCAGCTACAGAGAGTGTCTGTTGCCCCCTCTGCCCCTTTTGCCTTTATTTTTAGTATTTCTTGTACTCTAGTGCCATCATAGGCATAAGGAGTTCTTATCATGCCATGCTTGTTTCTCTCTGAGAAGATTTTACAGCAGCTTCCCAGTCACCCCACCAACCTTGCCTTTCTATTCCAGCCCCTATTGGTACTTGTCTCTTTTTCCTTGCCAGTGCTGGTAGGGAAATGCAGCTCCTCTCTTAACTGTGGTTAGCTCCTTGCAGTGTTTATATATGTGGCATCAGCTCAGAAGCCCTGTTCTCCCTCTCACCATTTATAGCTGTTAAGCCCTTGCTGTTTTGCTGTTCCAAGCAGGATCAGGTCCTGCAACCTCTCCACCATGCTTACAGAGTACCAGGGATCTCTAGTTCAGTGTCCCTGTGGCAATGTTGCTTTGTGGCAGCAAGGAGAAACTGCCTGGGTTCTCTGCTCTCCATGACTGTCTTGGTGTGGGTTTTTTTTTTTCAGCCACTCTGACACACAGAGAAAAAAAAAGTCTGCTTCTGTAGCTTAGATGGCTCTTCCCTATGAAACGTGAAAGAAGATGATGCTAACCTAGAGAATATGGAGGCATGCTTAGCTGTGGTTGCAGAAGAGCTGATTTGCAGTGTAGACTGGCTTGGTCTCATAGGTTTTGGTAGTAATGCAGCATGTCGCTACACTAAGGAAAGAACTGAGCCATCAGTTTGAGATGCATTAGATTCACATGAAACTGTTTTTCACCAAGTATTTCAAACCTTGTTTAAAAAAAAAAAAAAGATAAAACCAAATAAATGGTAGAATTGGATCCAGACTCAGACTAGTGTTGATAGTTTGCACTTGATCATCTGTTCTTCAAAATGTGTAAACAGTCTGAGATTTGACAGTTTGTTGCAAATATTTCGGTAAGTCAGAGAAGTTATGTTTGGGTTCTATCAAGAGGCTTTTGAAATGAAGGTAAAACCTAAACTTTGAGCATAATCAGTTAAAGCTTTGAGACCCTGCATCAGCTAGTTTATACTCTATTCTGGTTCAGGTTCTTATTTATGGTGCAGTAGAGTCATCCCAAGGGAAGGCAACATCCCTGACCGAAGGACCTTATGGCTTCAGTGTGTAAGTAGCAAGTTTGAGGAAGTCTTGACTGGGTTCAGGGTTAGGAATTCAAACCCAGCTGAGTTTTGTTTAGTCATTGATTTTGGTTGTACTTATTTTGCTTAGCTCAGATGTCAGCAAACAAGCTTAGCTCTGAAGGAAGAACCCTTTTGACTCACAAGTATTTTGACTGCTACTGACTTCAAAGCCTAACATGAATTTCTGCTCTGACTGGCCAAGTTACAGTCTTAACCATATAAAAGCATATTCTGTTGGTGACCAGCTTCTGGCAAGCATGTTCTCTTCCCTTGAGAGAACTTGCCATATTCCTTAAAACATCCGACACATGGCTTTTCATTAGCCATCATAGCCTATAGCCTTTACTTTGTTTTTTCATAAATGTAACTATTTCAAAATAACAAGTGTGTGTGAGTGTCCCTGTAGTATGAGTGCAGTACACCCCAGGTGCACAAGAGTAGCCATAGTGAGCGAGGCTCGAGGTGTGCCAGTCCCCTTCTATGTTTTCTGGCACTGATTGGTAGAAATGCTCATGGGAGGCTGCAAGAAGTGGGGTGATGACACAGTGATGCATCTGGCCCAATGCACCCTCTTAGCACTCTAAGACTGCACGGAACAGTTTGTGGGTAGATGTCAGTGATGGATTGGGTTTTTTCAAGTAATATCTGCTGTGAGATAAATAGGTTGAGGCTGGGGATGTGTGAAATCAGCCTGAGCAAATTACCCTCCCTTGTAAAGTCTCAAATTCTTTTACCTCAAAATGGGTCATATTTTGCATAGAGGCTCGAGCATTCCTCGAAGAAGTGAAGATGGCCCCTTCCAAGGCTGCTGTGTGGCAGCAGGGTCACTCACCTTGGATGTTCACAAACCACCTCCTCAGGTCCAGGTCTGAGCACGCTGCCTGCCCCGCACTGCACTCCTGCCTTCAGGTTCTCCAGGGCTCCCTTTGAACATTCTCTGCATGTTTACGTGTGTTTAGATGCCTTTTGCTCTAAGCACTATGTTTATTCTGTAAGACAATTGCCCCATTCTTACCTGTAGGTTCAGCATGATGCTTTTGTTTCTGCAGAGAATGCTTTCTTTAAGGATCATCTTCTACCCTCTAATTTGAAGGGACAATTACTTCATTCAGTGGGAGCCTTGCTATGGCTATAAGATTATATTCCCCCCTCCACCCCCTGAAATGCAGTTGGAAATGTAATCTGGTCTCAAGTAGTGATGTGGGTCCAAAGCTGGTGACTTATCCATCTACTTTGTATTTCCCCTCATGAAGTATATTTCAGAGCATGTTTCAAGCAACAAGATGCTTGCAGTATGGAAATATTACATTTCTCTGCTGATGAAAGTATGTATGAATTCCAACTAAACATGTAGTTTAAAAAAATTAAACCTGTGTGCTAAAAGCTGGAGTACAATGGAAAAAAAAAAGCACTAACTTCATAGTGATCCTAATCTTGTATGGTTTTACAGATTGTCTAATGAGAACTAACTGCTCAACATATTGAGGGGAAAGAAGCAGAACATTTTTAGTTACATGCCTATTTAACACATTCAAATTGGAAACAATTAGTTTCATGATAGCGCTTCATGATTTTTAATCCACACCAGAGTGGCTTTGTGGCACCTTTCCAGAAACGGCTTGAGTCGTAAGTATTTTCTTTAAATTTCTGATAGGGTGGTACAATTTGTCCTGTTGTGCTGTTTCTTCACATGAATACCTTTAGTCTCTTGTCTTTCAAGACTATTTGCAGGCTTGTTATGTCAATTAGTTATAGTAATTTCTTGTTGCTGCTTTCTAAAATACCCATGAAGCTTTGTGCAAGACTGAAGCTTTCCTGTTTTAAGGAGCAGCTTTGAATTTTTGTTTGTGTGCTTAGTGTGACCCTCTCAGACTCTTGTTAACCAACTGATAGAGGAAATAATATTTTTTTTCCTGAATGTAAATGGTTTGGAACAAATAAACATTCTTAAATGGGTGCTTTATTTAGTCTTAATTCACCCAAGTTCTTCAAGTGTGTTTAGTTTAAAACAAACGTGCTGCAATGCATCATCCTATAAAAAGATGTTTAATGAAAACAGGAGGAGTTTATCCTTCTCCTCCCAAACCCATGCCCAAGGTTCTGCTTTTCCAGTATTCACCCTAGTTGCAAGGAACCGGGCTGTGGAGAATATAGACAAGCCCCCAAGGAATAAAGTACCTAATACAGTTGATACTCTGTTTCTTCTGTGATGAGATGGACAAAGCCGGAGTATACCTTTTCTCTTTTAAAGGTGAATTAAACACTTGCTTCACAGGTTTAGTTTAGGCCCTCATTCAAGGAAATTTTAGCTGCTTCTAGGAAACAAATTGAAAGAAATAAGCTAGCAAAAATCACTTCCTCAAACCAAAGCACAGTCTTTTGGGGTGTTATTGTCATTTAAAGATGGGCTCAGGAGGTTTGTGGGGAAGATGGAGCTTTTCAGCATCAGGTCAGTACTGTGGTGCTCCAAGATCCTAGAGGGTCTGAAGCCGTAAGTCCGTTTTAATCCTACTGATAGCTCTCTAACGAGCTTTATATCTACTATTTAGATCCAAAGCAGCATGCTTTGCTGGGGCTGCTTGTAGATTGATTTGCTGGATCAAAGCTCCAGAGGACTAATTTCTGTATCAGTGAAAATCCCAGAACTAGTAACACCTCTTCCATCTTCTTTGTTTGAGGAAAAACAAGCCAATGAAAAGGTCCCTGTTTATTTGATTTTCAGTGTCTTAATTCTAAAATACCAGTTGCTCTTATGATCAATCAACTGTAAACCACTCCAAATGGCCAGAGGACTTTCTCAGTCTGAGGCCACCCTGTTGTGGCAGATGCTGCCTGTCGTGGCTCAGCAGCCTTCTGTGCCCTCTCACACAGGGGACACGTAGCAGCTGCAGTGCAAGCTTGAGGAAGGGGACTTGGCAGCCCACAGTTGACCCTAACGGAGAATCCATCTGTTTTAAGGGTATTCGTTAAGCTGTCATGATTACTCACTTTACGTACGTATTCTGTCCAAGGATTTAAATATTGATTCTGAAAATCCTGAAATCCCTGGAGAGGCTCAAATCCAAAACAGCTGACCCTTTTCTGCATCCTTCTCAAGGTTTCTGTGTTTACCTCCAGACCTGCTGATCAACACCTGAAGACCTATTTGTTAATCGTGATTGGGGTTTTATTTATATTTTCACTAAAGTTATCAAGACCAAAAAAAAAATGGGTATTCGTCTTCTGCAGGTAAGACGTTTGTTGCAGCAGCAGCAATTGCTGTTTAAGGTGTACCTTGTAAAGGCTAGAGCTAATGAGCACTTCTTAGCTGCTGTTGAAGAGCCTTCTTGCTTTTGACTTGCTGTCAGCTGCACTGCATGAGCCAGGTTTTCATAGGAGTGTGTATGTAGCTGCATGCGTGTGTCTGTGGAAGAGAGAAATCTCAGGCCCTCTTCCGTATGGAAAAACTGCCTTGGTGTTTTTTACGCTTTCTGCAGTGTGTGCCTGCACTTTGCAGTATTTACTTAGAGCAGTGTTGAAAAGCAGATAATCTGGAGTTGATATAAACCATAAACTGAGCCCTTCCAAGGGCACAAAATGTGCTGGCAGCCTCTTCCTCAAAGAAATAATTCTCCCCATTTGTGGTTTTGCTTACAAAAGGATTCTAAATATAGCTGTCATCGCCTGATGATGCTTAGGAATAAGCCTGTTTCTGCATTATAGGGTTAGAAGTCAATGGAGTCTTGAAACCTGTTTTTCTTAGAGTACACTGGGTGCAGTGTTACTGCCTGACTTTAGTTACTCTTTTAGTTATAATAGATGCTATCACCGAAATCATATGAAGAAGAGTTGTTGTGTATGTGGTGCTTCCTGCTATAGTTGTCCCCTTCTGTGATAGGGAGGGAATGTGAGACACAATCATTATGGATCAGAGTTATCCTGAAACCTCTGTGTTTACACCTTTGCCACAGGTTCAGCAGCAGTATGACAAGAGGACCCTGTGAGAAATTATTTAATCTTTTTCCATGTTTTCCTGTTAGTTTTCATTAAAACTTATTTTGGAAATTTGTAGGTAGGGTCAACAAACCCCACATTTTCCCCCACCAGGAAGAGGTAAAGCAAATACTTGCCAGACACTTGATTTGCTAGCAGAATTGTATTCCTGCTTTTGATCTGCATTTTCAGGAAGATAATTGCACTTGTGGATGTTGGTCTCAAGCATACCTGTTGAAGCTATTTGATTTGCAAATGCTATTTACATGTGAACTGGGTGAAAAAGGAAGCATTCAAACAAAACTTTGCAGGCCAAGAGGCTGTGCAGGTAGTGAACACTTACTCCACATATATATTTAAGGTCTACTTTGTAATTGCTCATTAAAAATAATGACCATTTCTTCTACAGCAGTACTGCTGCTTGGTCAGTATGGTGCAGCTCTGTGCCTTTTCCCTGGCTGAGATACAAACATAATTTAGTTGTGTGTTCAGTGGGGACTAGTGCTGGGATCTCTCACACAGCATGTAAAACATGCAGATGGGATCCCACTGTTTACTGAAGTATCTGTTAGGATGCAATGGTCAAAGGGTTTGGTGTCAACTCACTGTGTATATTCTGCATGAGTGTTGCTCCATGTGTTTCCTCAATGGGTTATCGTCAACAGTAGGAAATCCAGAGCAGGCAAGATATAGGTCTACTCTCTGAAGTACAGGATGGAGAAAAGGAAGGTGGCAGAGACTAGGAAAAGTGTTTTGGAAGCTACTGTTCCAGTGCTGCAACTCATGCAAGGGAAGGCGCAAGTATTTGCAGAGAAATAGCTAAATAAGCAAGGAGGAAAAAAGCAAATGCAAGCACCTGGCACAGAATAATTTAAAGAGAGAATTTGGAAAAGAAAAGGCAAGCATGCTTGAAAAACTGCAGTTTTGACTTACAACTAAAGTAAGTAATTGAAATTTTCCTTAATAAAAGGAATTGGCTTCTGAAATACAGCTTTGTGGAACTGGATAGGAAACCATTTTTCCCCTTCATCTAAATTGTGTAATTATGAGAGATTAACTTCTCAAAGCAGTGTCAGAGATTTGAATGTGCTCTTCTATTAATGAGCCACTTCACAGCAATTGCTCTTGATGTATGCTGGTGGAACTTGGCAGGAAATCAGACTTTGTTCCTTTTACCTATATTCTGTGGTTATAATGGAGCAATCTATACCTTAGCTGGTGTCTAGACCACCCCTGAGTTTGATGGAGAGGTGCTTTTAAGGTGCCATTCATCTCTTCTGTTTTAGAAGTCTGCCTTCAAAGGCAGTGACTCACACCTGAGAAGTGCATGTCTGTCCATGGATGAGTGGGGGAGCCTTAAAGATGAGCTCCAACATTCGTATTGAATATGTTTATATTTAGGTGAGAGGAATCCTACTTCATTTCAACAGTGAGATGCAGTCTTAGGGATCTCCAGTTCTGTCTCTTGAACTGAATTGTTCTTATCTCATTTCGGAAGCTCTTTTCGATTTTTTTCTTTAGTTTTGAAACCCTGGCTTACAAGATACAATACTCAGCAAGGCATAAAGCATGGCAGTCAGTGAAGAAGTTGTGTATCTAAAAGCCCTCTACTTCATCTGTGGCTTAGTCCTCCAAGATAGCTTTGTAGACCTCAAACCCAACTGCTGAGAATGGAAGTTCATATGAACAATAGATTTCTGAGCAAAGCCCCTTTTTAGCTTTTAAAAGCCTATTTTATGCTCTTGGCATGTAAATTTAGCTAAAATCAATGTGTTCAGGGCATACAACTCAGGAAATCCTTTATTTCCCCTAGGAAATAAGCATTTGCAGTGACTAGTTAAGGGGCAGTTTTCTCAGACTTTACTTTAGGATGCTGATGATATCAGTCAAGTTACATAGTGCTTGGGTGGAAAAAGCCTTTTTTTTTTTTAAATTCAACATGCCATTTTGGGGCCAAATGTAAGCTTAAAGTGTGGCTGTTCTGAGTCTGGATACAACTGTGTGTGTTGTCAGAAATGAACGTGGCCTGTGTGCAGATCCGTTCAAAAGGAACTGAAGTCTAATAGATGTGATGCTGGTAATTAGTTTTTCAGAGTGCTTTCTGATTCACACACCTGATTCTCTTCTTGCTTTGCCTTGGATGGTGTTTTTTCCCTATGTAAAGTATGCTATTTTATAGTCTCCTTACTCAGGTGTAAATGGCTATACTGAGGCTAAGGTGAGAACAATCTCTTGGAAGATCCTTTCTTCAGTACGCTGCTTTTAAACCTCAAGGACCTTCAAAACACCAAAAGGACAGACCTGGAACAAAATGGCCAAGAAAGAAATGTCGTGCTCTTTTCACTATTTCAGGTGTTGAGCTCTCATATTGAAACACCACAAACAGGGTTAGATTTAAGGAGGTTCCAGTGCAGTGCTTTCTGGCCATCTCTTGGAAGGTACCTGTCCTGGTTTCAGCTGGGATAGGGTTAATTGTCTTGGGTTCAGTATGAGAAGAACGTTGGTAACACTGATGTTTTCAGTTGCTGCTAAGTAGTGTTTATACTAAGTCAAGGATTTTTCAGCTTCTCATGCCCAGCAAGCGAGAAGGCTGGAGGGGCACAAGAAGATGGGAGGGGACACAGGCAGGGCAGCTGACCCAAACTGGCCAGCGAGGTATTCCATACCATGGGACGTCATGTCCAGTAATATAGGCTGGCGGGATTCACTGCTTGGGAATTAACTGGGTGTTGATCAGTGGGTGGTGAGCAATTGCGTTGTGCATCATTTGTGTATTCCAATCCTTTTATTATTTTTGTCACTTAATTATTGTTATTATCATAATTAGTTTCTTCCTGTCTGTTCTATTAAGCTGTTCTTATCTCAGCCCACAAGTTTTACTTTTTGTCTTCCCAATTCTCTCCCCCATCCTACTGTGTGTGGGGGAGAGTGAGTGAGCTGCTGCGTGGTGCTTAGTTGCTGGCTGGGGTTAAACCACAATAGTACCACATAATGACTATCAAAAGCTAAAGAGCACAAGAATATTAGTCACTTGAGAAAAACTTTGCCAGGATTGCTGTGAATGGGCAGGACAGATGGAGTTCCATATTCTGGGTCTCTTTATTGAATCAGATCATTCTGAGTAAAAAAGAGGAGTATTGCATGTGGTAGTGGAAATTGAGAAGTTATTTTGTACTACTTTCAAGTGACTTTAACCATCAGGGCTTTGTCATTTACTATTATTCTGGTCTGCCATCTGGAGTGGAAGAGAAGAGGTATTATGCTATCTTAGTACAAAAAGACTCAGCCTTAAACCCTAGAAAAACCAGTGTTGCTAACATGCATTTCAGAGGTTAGAGTATTGAAAGAGAAAAGACTTTCCTGACATCAGAGGAAAAGGAGTAAGTAAGCTGGATCTGGAGGGTTTTTAGAGAGAGAAAGAGAAACAAACCAGTAGTCTTGAAACAGATCACTTTTGGCTTACACAAATTTATTTTGGTATGTAATGCATCAATAAAAGGAGACACAGGTGAAAAAGCAGCAGCAACTAGATTGGTATTGAACGAAACAAGCTTTCAGAAGAGGAGCCTTGCAAAGGAAGATTCTGTGCTAACTGATAAAATGGACTCCTGATAGAGAAAACAACTGACCTGTGTTTTGTTTTGTTTGCCACAGAGGCTGAGAGAGTATAGCTGATACTGGGTGAGTGTGTATATGCCCACGTGCTGCATGACAGTGCATTGCCATGTGGGCGAGTGTATGCCTGTTCTAGCAAGTGTGTGTATGTGTGTGCCTGCATAGTGCATGCACAAATGCAATGGTACAGCAGATTTAAATTGAGATATTTTCAATTGCAGAATAAATGTTTCAGGTATGGAAAAAAAAAAGAAATTACTTCAGCCAAATAGAAATGTATTTGGCTTTCAAATGCTGTGGTTTGACTTTTTAAAATTACATTTCTTCATGTATTGTAATTAAAAATATTTTATTGAAATAATAGGTAAAGTGCTATATAGATGGTTTTCCCTTGTGTTTACAAAGGGACATATGTGGTCATCTGTTATTATTTATTTATATATTACTGAGTTGTACTGAAGGTTTTAAATGAAAATACAATTAAAGCTGCAGAAGATGCTGAGGTGGCTGTTGTGGGGTAGCCAGAAGCCATTTATGTCCTCAATGATTTTTTTTTTCTTTTAGTTTTGAATTGTAGCAAGTTTGGGTTTTGTTTTTGTTTGGGTTTTTTTAATGGTGTTACATAAACTGAATGTGTCCATATTTTTTTCATTCTGCATGCAGTGCAACTTATTTTTAGAACTGTTCTTAAACATAATTAGCTAAGTGCTGGCTAATCCTTGCAGTAGTTCTAAAGAGTGGGAAAGATGTCACTTGTCCAAATGGCAGTGCCTTCAATTAGGTGAATATTCTTCCTTTTCCAGTTTTTGGTCTGGACTTTAAATTGTATGTCTGCCTCCAACATGCTTTCCTACATACCTCATGTTGCAAAAATAAACAGAGGTTCTCCATTGTGTCTGGGTGGTACTTGCACATTATACTGTGGAAGTGCATAGGTGCCTCGCAGCCCCCCTTGTCTGCCACTGAACTGTTTCACAGTATTGGCATCCAAACAGCCTATCAGAAATACTCAGAATATCTTTTACAATTACTTCAAACCAGCTTTAGCAGTCTAAAGTAATTCAGTCAAAATGAAAGTGGAAAGGACCCACACACATTTAAGCTACATAAATTGATGTGAAAGATGAGGCTACTGTGCAAGCAGTGGTGGGAATAAAGTTAGTGGTCAAGCATATTTTCTCTTTAGCTTCTCATGCCTGGAGCTCTGAGGCTTCCTCACATCCTCTAAGAAATTAAAAGCAAGGTGGGGCTCAGCACAGCACTGACTTACATGTTTGTGTGCTTGTTGAAGTTAATCCCCGAAGTACTTTAGGTCAGGCTTGAGAGGCTCTTGGCAGAGTTTTGTGTAAAGCGACTCACCTATTCTTTCCATGGTGTGTGCTGTTGTTTCCAGAGAGCTAGTTTCGGAACAGAATGCATACCCTGCTTGTGATATTTCAGTCTATTGCTCTTCTTTGTGTGTCAAGGACTGAAGTGCCGTCCTCGATTGTCAGGCCCTCCTTTACTTTTCCTTTGGTGTCTCAGTGTAGCCCTTCAGGACTTGGGTCTGACACTAGGCAGTGGGGATCCGTGTGTGACTGGGGCTGTGCCAGTACCTGCTGCCCACAGATGAACACTGTGAAGTAAGAGTATTTGGTAAGAAGAGCCCATTTCAAAATCTGCCTGCTTGTCAGGGGCTGTAAAGATGGTTTGTTTTTCACTGTCAAGCAAATTAAAACTCAGCTTTTGTGTTGATTCATGCTTTTGATTTCTTTGAACTGATGTGGGACAGAGGTGGACTGTTATTGCTCTTACAGCACTCATGATGTGTGTCTAGCCTTTTTGTGTTCTCACCTATTAGGTGATTATAGGAAAGATAATTAAGGTAGGTAAGTGTGACTGAGGTTTTGTGCTTGGAAGAAATCCATTTCTGCAAAGGACCAGCTATACTCCATAGGCTGTGTCTGTCTGGTGTGCAGAGTCCGATCCCCTTGTTCTTCAGTGGGAATGGAAGTATTGAGCACCTGTCTGTCCTGGTCCTTGGAGAAGAGGAACTGGGTTCTTGAAGATGAGCAGTTTTGGCTTTTTGCCTTCAGCTAGGCAAATTCAGAGGAGGGAGAGAAGAGACCATGCTTTCTAAATGCATTACAAGTACTACAACTTCATCCTTCTGTGACTGAATTAGGAGGAGTTCCAGTGCACACTGGTGGAAGAAGAAGGGACTTAGCTTTTTCAAGCAAAGTAGTTCCATAGCTTTGCAGAAATCCACATAGCATTGCTGCCTCTGAAGACCTTACCTAGATTTTCATCCTCCTTCATCCATGGGTGTCTGTATTGAGATAAGCTTTGTTCCTAGACGGTGGTAACAAGTGTGGCAACCAGAATGCGCAGACCCTGCGTTGTCCAGTGCAGCAGAAAGCAGGTAACTGCCTGTCGTAAGTTGGTTGCAGACCAGCTTCACTGCTGGCACAAGATGCGGCAGCCCTCGCTGTGAACTGCTGGTGCTGCACCTGCATCTGCCACTGTTGAATTTGTACCTCAACATACTTCTATTCTGGATGGGGTGGTCAGAATTCATCACATATTTAGTCTCTGTTCTTCAAAGAAATTATTTAACATACTTGTAAGGTATTGTGTTTCAGGAGACGGTGCCCAAGTATCACTTTGGGTTGAAAAAGCTCTTCTCTGGAAAGCTGTTTTCTCTTGGAGGAAGCTGAAAAAGCTTTTGGGGGAACATTTTATTCTTCTGAATGGGTTCTTCACTCTCCATACACTGCTTTTCTTAATTACATAAAGAAGAGACATATTAACTGAAAGGCAGCATGTGTATTTAGTTCTACTCAGCATAGCTTTCTGCTATTTTAACTTGGTGAAGTGGATCTATTTACATAAAGATTATTTTGGGCCAGTTTGTGTAGCAGTTTCATGTGCTTCATGAAAAAAAATTAAGCAACAACCAACCTTTTGAAATTTCTATCTGTATTGAATAACCCAGTGTGATGGGTTGGGGAAGACACTGGACTATGCTTTTGTGACTACAGCTGCATGTTTCACTTTCTTCCTTCTTTCTCTCTGACAAAGTTCTTGGCAGGAGAACCCACACCCCCTGACACTGAAGCAAGCTCTTGAAATGTGAATAGAAAAAACTAGCAAGAAACCACTGGAGAGAAAGTGGGAAGTGGGCATTGGGCATGCACACAGCTGGGAATGTAGCTCTTAATCCCATGGTGATAGCAAGGAAAGATGTTGAACGGCAGCTTCTTCCTCTCCTTCAGAACATCAGTTAAGTTCCCTTCCTAACAGGAATCTGTGTCCTGTTGGAAAGGGATAAATCCCAAAGATTTGAGTCATCAGTATTAAATGAAAATAAATGGTCAAGGTGAAATCCTGTTTTCCCTGGTGGTTAGTCCCAGTGCCTGGAGGGCTGGTGAGGGTGAGCTTGTGTAACACAAGTTATAAAGCCCATAGTCCCATTAGCTCAGAGCAGCTTGTGTGTGGTTGTGTCTGTGATGGCTGCACAGCAGAGGAACAGATTTGAAAAATGCTATGACAGCATCTTATGGTCAGGTGGAGTGAGTAGGAGATCCATCAGATCAAGAGTGTAATGGAGGGGAAATAATTCATTCTTCATCCTATGTGATCTTCCGTAAAGCTTGTGATGCCTTAACCAAAAGATAAAATGCTATTGTTTACTAATCTAGCTGTTCCCATCAGATGTAATCAAGAAATCTCTATTAATGCCCCTTGTTAGATAAACAGCAATCTTTCTAGACAGCAGGATGCCTACTTCTGAAACTGTAAGCAGATTTACTTTTCCCATAACTTCTCCAGGGGTATAATTAATTCTGATTTCCCCATCCCTGCTGCTGTTTCCATTAGCTTCTTGAGAATGGCTTTAGGTACAAAGATACAAATGTATCATTTATTGCCATTAATTTCTTCTCCCAAAATCCAAGTGAAAAAGCTCTGTGGTTTAATTGGGTTTGTGCCATCAGGCAGTACTGCTTTATCTTTGTATATGGTTAAGCTTGTACTATTAAAGCTATACAAAGGGTACATATTGTCTGTCATTTAGGATATGAAATAGCTTAGTTTTTACAAAATAGCATACCCCAAGCATCCCTTTGAGTTGTGGACAGCTTTAGTAGAGGTGATGGTTTTATGGGAGCATTGTGCTGTTAGGTGTGGGAAGAGAGCAAGTTAAGACTTTGAAGTGAATCCTTACTCAAGTTGCAGGCCCGCTGTGAGGAAGGGAGTCTTTAAATGTCATGCTGCGTTTCAGCTGTTGTTCTTCAAACAAAAATCTGGGTGAAAACCTTTTCCTATAGATATCAGTAATATGGTTCTTACTGATGCTAGTGGGGTCATTTTTCACTTTATTTATTTTAGTGACAACCTGAAAAATTGTGACAAGGAGGGAATTTATTCTCTGCTAAGCAGCATAATGTAACCTTCTGTGGGAGTGGATTGCTTGCCACAAAAGCGTATTGCTGGGAGGCAAGTCCCTCGACCTGATGGCTCTGCACCCTGAAAAATGGAACAAGCTCTGGGATTCTGTAAGTGGACTTAAGAGAGTGTAAAGGAGCTCACGTGATAAAAATTTGTCACAGCTTATTGTGGTGTGGTAAAAGAGGGCACCATTTATGGAATACAGATGAGGAACTTCAGCTGTTCATGTCAGGGATGCTGAATGGTGGCTTAGGAGTCTAAATGGAAACGAACAAGGAAGATGGATTTTGTTCAGCTTGACAGGCTGTATTTTATACATCAGATTTGTAATGATGCTGTTGTTGCTGTTCTGCATAAGAAAGCTGAACTGAAAAGCCAGGGATACCTAGTGACCTGCTCTCTGCAGGCTAGACATTTTCAGAAAGCAAAAGGTCTTGAATCAAACATGCACATGGGGTGTTTAAATTAAGCAAGCAAATAGATATTTTTTTTGGCAGAATTACTCACAATAAAATAGTTTATGAGAAATTAGCCATGGCCAAAAATGAATGAATGTAACTGGCTACTTTGTATGTGACCATTAGAGAAAATGACACAGCTTTTGATTCTAAGGGCAGGAGAGAACTCTGTCCTGAGAATTTAATAGCATAGATCCTACTTTTGCAGGAGGTAGTAATCTGTAATATAGGGGGGCACTAGCATACCCTAATGAGAAACTGGACAGAGCGGTGAGTGTTCAGCCCTACCTAAGTGAGAAAGGCATGAAGCGTGTTGTTGCTCTACTGCAGCAGCAGCAGGGCAAAAGTGAACTTGAGTCTCAGCCACCATTTCTCCTCTGCATACTATTTGTCCTTATGTAGAAGTAACTTCCCCATCATTGCGCAGTCAATCGCTGGCTCCTCGGCTAGCTTCCAATCAGATACTGAGCAACAAGGAGTTAGAGGAGTTAGAGGGGGACCCAACTTCACTCCTTGCAGCAAGGTATAGGGAAGTGCTCCACTGTGGATGCCCACAGCAGGACCAAGCAGAGGGAGGCAAGCAGGCTCCTCTGTCTGTGCTGCTCAGCCAAGAACAGCCTAACCCCAAGAGACAGATGAAGTGAAATATCACTGCAATGTCAAAACTACCATGCCATTTGACCTTGAGTGTCAACTGTGATGCAAAAGAAGTGTGACTGGAGTGGCCCAGGAGCAGTAGTTGGCTGTCACTGATGCAGATGTAGTGGCCTGCTTGAGAGCTGCAGCCTGAAAGAACTGCTAATTTAAAGAGTATTATGGGAGGTTTTCATAGGCTAGAACTGAAACTGCAGGCTTTGACCAAGTGTGCTTAAAGAAGGAAGATGATCAGACAAACTCCCATGTGCCTCATGATTGCTGAGATGAACTGGTGAATAGAAAGGCCATTCAGCAGAAAAAAAAAAAACAACACATGAAGAGTTATTTTCCTTTGTTTCTCCATAAAAAAGGCCATCTGCATGCAGCAGAAGGTCACATAGACAACTAAACAGAGTAAGAATAAATTTGCCTCCATCCACAGGAAAAGGGGAAAAGTTGTCAAGCAGAACTATGTCACCCTAGGGGCTGAAAGAGAAGAGTGCAGTCTGTCCATTGCCATAGAAACAGGGTGGCTCTCTTCTTACCAGGGGGGTTGTCCAGCCCCATTTTCCTTTGATGTTTGTTGCTTCCCATGGCTGACTAATCTGAAAAGAAAATGTAGTTATTGGTGATTTTCAGAGATTCCATTTCCTTTTCTCAGTTTTGTGTGGTTCCATGTCTGTTGTTGTCCTCAGTAGTAGCCTTAAAGTTTTCTGGAGATGCTTCTTCTCTTTCTTCACTTCTGTGTCCTTCAGACTTGGTGGGGGAGGTGGCATTGTTCAGAATTTCTGTTGCGCAGTGCCTGGTCCTGGGCATCCCCACCACGGTCAAAGCTCTTCAAGGATAGAGGAGAAGGTGGCATGCTTCAACAAAATAGTATTTTTGGTAGACAAGATGAGACAGGACGGGAAATCTGTGTGTTATTCTTCCTGTTTTATCAGGAGCTATGTTAGTGGGGTTAAATTTGCTGAGAATTGTATGCAAGTGCTCTCATTTCGCATGCAGATTGGTGACTGCAAGGCCATCCTTCCTAGGATTCACTCAGATCCACCTTAGGCAAAAAAAAAAAACAAAAAACCCAGCCCCAAAACTACCAGATCCTTCAGAGAAGTCTCTTCATTTCACCCCACTGGCAGGAAGCTCTGTCACTGTAGGATGGAGGAAGAACACAACAGGATTTCATAAGATTAGCTGCCTCAAAAAAAAAAAAAAAAAAGAAACAAAATATGAAAAATATTGTACAAAGTTCTCAGGATGCATCCCAAATGGGACTGTTAGCACTAGTTTCATTTTGAGCACCAATTTCTTTATTTTGAATTTACTGCAAGCAAGCTAACAGCTGAGCATGGTTTGCACATAGATCCCATTTGACGCCACTTGCAATGAACTTGCTTTAAATTCTCAGTGAGAGAGAGTAGAAAAACTTCAGTTTTCCTGATGGCAAAAGTGGCTGTTGGTGGTGCTGCCTTTGAGTATTAATCTCTCAGTCTTCATTATCATCTTGTTGTTCTGTGCTAAGAAGTATAAAGCCAGTGAGTCCACTTCTCATATTTTTTCCAGCTAATTCAGATATTGAGTGGGATATTTATGGGCTGAAGGACTTGATGTTACTCTTGTGAGACTTCACAGCAAGGAGTTGGAACAGAAGCACTCTTCTAGCTCTCTTTGCCCAGCTTCTGAAAAGTTTTCGTACTAGGTGAAAACAAGCTGTTGTTTCCCTTCCCACTGATTTAGAAGCACAGAGAAATGCTTGCACTCTCTCAAATCAAAGCATATCCCCAACAGTACTGCTTGCCTTAATGGTATCATATATATAATGAAGCACGTGGTAACCAGCAGAAATGGAACTGCTTAAGAAATAGACACAAGAGGTCCTGATTAGCCACCTGGAAAAAGCCATGTCATCCGTTTGGAAGGGCATAAAGGGCTGGACTTTCTTGCACCAGCCTGGCAGATCTTGTGTTCTGACCTGTCCAGTGTTACTGGTAAAAGTGTCTTTAGCATTACTGTTCACTGACAATGAGCAAACCTTGTCCTTCAGAGCACTGGCAAATACCAAACTAGAGCCAAAATATAGGAGTAAAATAAGAAAAAAATAACTTGTACTGCTGCTAGTTCAGTTGTTTATGCAAGCTTTTGGATTGCTTGCACAGGCTCTTAGTGTCTGTGTGTGTGTTGTTAGGTAAAGTTGGGATTGTGTCAAAATTCCCCTGACACAAGGAATGTGAAGCCCCCCAGCACAGAAGGGTTAGGTTTGGTTTTGTTTTCTGGGTTGGTGGGGGCAGAGCTACTTGGGTGATTAAGCTGGCGAGCTATACAGTATTTACAGTGTGTCTATTGGAACAGAGCAAAGTTTTTCTAGGATTTTCTTTTTTTTTTCCTCTTGTTTGTAGGCATTTCTGGAGGAAGGATACTACTAATTTTATCTGTGGAAATCCCCCTCCCATAATTTTTACTAGTTTACTACTATGGTTTTCAGGGAATTTCCAAAGAACTCAGTTTGGCCTCTACCAAAGTGAGGTGCAAAGCTCCAGCCTGCCCTATGACAGAGCTGAGATGGAGCCTCTAGCCTCTTTAGAAATTCACATTTGAAAACACAGTTCTTTTTATCACTTGTAGTTTCTTGCTTAGCCTTTTAAAATTAGTCGCTTGTGGTACCAAGTAAGATGTCAGCACTGTGGTAGACTTACTGGCAAATAGCAAGCTGTTTCTGTAATCATAGTCCCCCCCAGAATTGAGTCTGATTTTTGTAGCTACCAGCACCTCTTACCACTGATGACAAGTGCCAACTCCAAAGCCTCAGTTTGGAGTGAACAGGGCCGTGTACCAGCAGACCACGTACCTGACTGGCTTAGGCAAAACCATGCCTGGTTGGATGCCAAATGCCCCCCTGCTGCTCATTTTTTTTCATCCCTTTGCTGCATTTTTCTGTTGTCTGTCTGCAAAGCACCTGGGCCATAATGACCCCGTGGTGCTCCCCTCAAATTTAATGAACTTTCTGCTGGTAGGCTGCAGCCTTGGCCTCCGGAGCAGTGCTTCCCTGGCCTGGAAAAGCATCCCCTCCTGAGCGGCCCTGGGGACTTGCCTGGGCGGCCTGGCAGGGTCCTTCTAGCCTGGAAGTGTCCTGCACAACCTAGCTTGTCTCCAACCTTCCCGTGGCACGGTGCAGTCTTTTAGCACACTAATTTGGGGCCAGATCCTTTGGGAGTTGTTGAGGGGATGATTTAGCCCTTTAAGGCTTCCAGTTGTTATTGGGAGCTTATTAACCTGGGAGAACTTCCTAGTAAGGAGAGCTGATTTACAGTAAACAAACAGCAAATTGACCAAAACAAACTCTGAAGGACAGAGCTTCCTGAATTCTTTGCTAGTTCAGAAATGATGCTATTTAATGACACAATCAGAAGGAGCTGCAAAGTCTCCTGAGTGCTTTCAAAATTATTCAATGTCAGGATGGGCTTTTAACTCCTCAGATTTTAGTAACACCATTTAAATTGACTTCTAGCATATGTCATTCTGTCTGAAAGGTCTATGCAGATTTTGACTTGGAGAGCTGAAGCATAATGGGTCTCTAAATAATTCCTTAAGGGATAAAAAGAGCACAGGGTCTTTCTGACAGATTGTATTTATAATACCTCCCCTTGGGTGACTGCTGAGTGAAAGATACTGTGTGGCAGCAAGTGGCTCTGAAGCGGGAAGTACTGGCATAGCTGGCACCTCATTTCTGTTTTTCCACAGCATCAGACTGTTCCAGCCTCTTGTCAGTAAACTTGAGTGTACTGATTGTATCAGTCGGATTTATTATTAGCCGAGGGTTACTCTTGGGCACTGGATATTTACAGAGCGAAGTAAATACGTTGCAAAAGGAGATATCAAGCATAACTCCTAATGGATGTGCATTTGAAACATGCTTTTTCAGTAAACCTCATTGTAACAGGATTTCAGAGCACACTGCACTCAGCACATTGAAATGACTGAGAAGATGGCAAAGTGGAATGGTTGTGTTTGAGGAGGAGATGAGATTCTGAGTGCTGGTTTGTTCCATTACAGACCTCTGGATCTCTGCAGGAACTTGTAAGAGTCCCAAGGCACACTTGGCATCTAGAATTTTAAGACTATTTCTGCTGTAGATAGGTACATCACATGATGTTGAGGAAACATTTGAAATGCTGCAAACAGGCAGGGACAGCCTAACTTGTACAGGAATCGCAGCCAAGATTGTATATTGTCAAAAATTCCATTGGGCCTCAGGTTCTCAGCATATCCCCAAAGTCTTGGTTATGTGCCAGAGATCTCTGGCCTCTGTGGAAGAATTTCTTCTTAGTCCAACTCCAGCAATACTAGTTACCCACCAGGGCTGTGCAATTGGCATGATGCCATGCCCTGTTATTCTGTGGCTGTTCTGAAGTGCAGCATTTCAGCAGCTTTCAGCCAGCCTAGCTCACAGATGGAGTTTAAGGCCTTTACCTTCAAGTAACCTTTTGATGTTACCAGTGACCTTGCAATGATCTTAACTCAAACTAGATCAAATACAAATTAAAGGTGTCTAATTAAAGTGTACAAAGCCCACTGGGGAAAAAAAAAGGCAAGGAAATAAAAAGCAAGTTTTATCTACTTCTACCAGGGTAACACCCAAAAAGTGTCCCTCCTGTATTTGGCTGTTGTCTTACAGGTGCTTTCTGGTCCTACATCCCTTGAAGCTGATGGCCTGGCTGTAGACTAGTTAGATTTCGCAGAGAAAACTGTTTCCTGGTGCAGCACAGTTGCTTTGTAGTCCTTTGTCTTTCAGAAATTTTCCAGAGGTTCCATTCATCTTCAGTCCTTTTTCTGCAGACCTTGTTCACTTCTGGTAGCTGATGACTGACACTTCCTGGGAAATCTAGATATTTCATTGGAATGTCACCTATAATATTCTGCATGTATTAACTTTCTGACTCACCAAGGGATTAAACTCTCTCTCCCTTATTTTACCCCACTCACCTACTCTTGGGAATATACAGTGTGTCCTATCTCTTGAACTGATCTTTGTGTTTGTATCAGTATTTATATATATAGCTTATAGCTATATATAGAGCTTTTTTTTAATATAGCTACAAGACTAAATGCCAGAAGCAAGAATGAATGAATACAGCTCATTTCTGAGACCTGGATGTGGTCAAACATGATAATGATCAAACTTCCACCTGATTGATAGCTTGAGCAAGGGACTCCCTCACAGTCTGCCTTGGAGACTCTTTTAAATGCAGAAGTCTATGCCCTCTCTAAATGTGGCACTTTGCTATGTCACAGGTGTAGGATATGTAGCATGGCATATAACATCAATGCTGGTTTTCTTGTGTTGCAGATTGTGTGTACAAGCGCTGGGAACCAGGTAACTGTTTTCTGTCTTATGATCAGGAATATTGGTTATGATAAGATTGGCTTGGTGAGTCCCTGTATTCAATTTTTAAATTAAAATTGCCAAACCCAAGAACTCCATTGCAAAACAAATGGTTATCGTGTTTTCTTTTTCACATTCAAACAAACAAAACACACAAGCAAAAAATACACAAACCCAAACCAACACTTGTTTACTATCATCTCTCAGGAGAGGGGGTAGATGTTTGAGGTAGATCTCAGTTTTCATGTATAAACTTGGAAAAAGCAACATAGAAAACAGAGTACACAAGACTAATTTCCACTTAGGAACGCTTAAAGGGAAGTAGGAGGACTGTTTAGAATACTACTGTTTAATTTCTCAGGGACTTTGTGTAGGTTTTATTACCGATGTTGCATCATGTGAACTCCAAGTAGCTGGGCTTTGCTTTGCATTTGAATTAAACCAAATCTTTCAAAATAAAGCTCAAACTGCTCATTTTCATCCCTTTTGTGGTTTGACCATATGAAATGAACATATTTCCCATGGTTTCTAGCCAAAAACATTAATCTAAGGTTCATCTGAAACTCAGTAAAAATTCATGTGGAATTGAGCTCAGCTTTTCAGGTGATTTCATTGAGTCTGGGCTGAATTTCAGAGTTACAATGGAACCACAGTGTGTGATGGAAAACACCTGTCTGGTTAAGTTCCCTGTCTACCTCCTGGATATTTAACTTTACAATTTAACTAGCATTTCTGTGCTTGGAAAGGGTTTGAGGAGACTGACCTGCTGATACTGGTCTTCTCAGGATCTTGATATACCTTTAATTCAGGGATGCTTGCTGTGGTCATGTGAAGTGAAAAGTAACATTAGACCCATAAGATGCAAATTTGTCCTTAGTTCACTGTCAGTTGCATGCTTCTGCTGAAGGTATTACTTATGGAGAGGAAAAAGAAAAAGTTTCTTGGGTGATACATACAGCTGAGAGTTTCCCCTGAGTACAAATAAACACAATATATCTGTGATCTACCTGTTGATAACAGCTTTGCATCCTCCAGAATTACAGCTCTTCAGTCTTGGGATAGTATGTGCAGTGGAGTTGCCTGTAGAGAATTGTGGCTGTCTGTTACTTCCTCAAAATAAATTGATGATACAAAAGGCTTTTTAAATCACAGTTACTTCCTTGTGAGAATGAATTTAGCATTTCCCTGTGTCACAGATTATGGTTTTGAGGGGAAAATCCTGCTCCTGCTGGAGTTGTGTGCCATGTTATGCAGTAGGAATTTAAAAAAAAATGCTTTGACAAGACTGGTGCACTCAGAGAAAAGCAAATCTGGGCTTTGAACAAATTCCATTCACTCCATCCTCTGGCAGTGCAGTCTGTGCTGCTTAAACTCATCTTCTGCCAGTATAACTCTGCCTAAATAAAGGTTTCTTTGGCTGAGTGAGGATGTCGCCACCACACAGGCTTGGTAATTAGGCTGTACCAGCAGAGATGTGAAGAATAGCCAGCCGTACCAGGATGCTGGCCAGACATTAGGGAGACATAAATGGTAGTTTGCAGCTTATTGGACATCAGGGAGAACATGCCCAGAACAAATTGTTCCCACATCCGTGCCATTGCTTCAAGTAAGGATGTGCTTTCATGACTGTCTTAAATTAGTCTAGATGTACGCACTGTGGCCAAAAGGCATGTAGTTCTGGACCTCTCAGTGGCTCTGCCAGCCTAAGTGGCTTCAGGGTAGCTGTTTGTCTTCAGCTGTGGCAGTACAACTGTTTGCGAGACAAAAGGGTGAAATGGATTGGGAGGCTGATCCAGAAGTTTTCCTGTAGGTTCTTTTCCACGTCCAAGCAGCGTTCCTACTGCGGCTTCCCAGACAAGCTGTATTGGTACAACTGCAGGCCAGGGATGAGCTGGGAATGAGCTGTTAGGGGCAGAAACTCTTTAAGCTGGTGCTTACACTGAGAGAAATAGCCACAGCAGCAAGCCTCTTGGCTCTTTTCATGAGCTTTGAGACACGTTCTTTTTCTCTGTACCTGCTCCCCATACACAAATACAAGGCTGCTTGTTACACTGTTTACAGAATTTCTGTGCTGACTACCACTGACCTTGTCTGAATGAGTCCAGATTTGCTGTCATGTCTGTGAGTGCATGATCAAGCAGCCATAGTAAATGTAATACCAACTGTCAAGAAGATTTCATCATCATATGAGGTGAAACATCTCCCACTAATGATACAACCTAATCACAGGATGCTGTTTTGCATGCATCACTGTCAAATGCTTTAATAGTTTTAGTCAGAAGGTATTTCAGTGATTACAAGCTGCTTATGATTAAAACTAGTACAATTACACTAAAGGAATGGGATTTGTGTAGTTGCCCAAAGCTGCTTTTTGAAAAATAGAACTAAATTTCCTGTATAAAGAATAAAACAACCCTAAGACAAAGTTCATTTGAAGGCTTATGTCAGTATTGGTCCTAGTGACCCATGTGTTTTCTCTGTCAGTCTGTTTGCTTCACTTGTATGTTGTCAAAGAAAATTCTTCCCTTTGAAATAGACAGACTTCAAAACATAAAAATAGTATGCCTGCCAAGAAGAAAGATAACTTTCATTGTTGAAAATAACCAGAGAAGGATACAGAGCAGCTATGTGCATTTTTTTCTCCCTCTAGTATGAAGAATGTGTTTATGTGTTGTTTTTTCTGGACAAAAGCAGAAAAACTCCAACGCTTTTCCCAACACCCACACATGCTTACTGAAAATTGGCACATTAATAGGGTCTGGACTGATTCAGACTAAGGCCACAGAGTTTAAGGGGCAGTGCAAATCCTGCGTTAACTCCTGCCTAGCTGACACTCTCCTGCCCAAATTCTGGCGGCATTATTAGGTACGAACCCCTGTCAGGTAGCAGCAGTGGATTAATCTTTGTAAGCCTCACCCACTTGAGGTCAGGCAAGAAGTCTTTCTGGTCTTTTTATCAGCACTGATATCTCAACTACGTGTTTATTCCAACACCAGAAAAGTAGTAATGGGCAGGCATACAGAGGTAACATCTTCCTTCTGTGTCTGCTGAAAAGATGGTCGGGGGAGATGTCAAGGGTGCAGTCTCCTAAAGAGCAAGCAGCCTGGCAGAATGGAGGGAAAAAGCTGCTGCTGCTGCAGGAATGAGGACAGGGCAACTTAAGACTGTGTCAGATGGAGTGGGTTTCAGAGAAGAGCTCTGCAGAGCTTAGTTCTCCCCTTGTACCTGTATCTGTAGAAGGTAATTTGTAGGGCTGGCAAGGTGTCACATAAGAGGGTTATCAAAGCAGCCTATACATTTTCATTCAGTCCAGCTGAAGGCAAGAGTTTTTCTTTGTCAAATAATTGAGGGGATAAGAGAGAAAAACAGATTCTTGTCTTCTGGGATTCCGCTTAAAAAGACAAGATATGCAGCTCCTGGCCTCAATTCTTTGCCTTGATGTTGAGACAATGCAGGCTCTGTTGACTTTAGTTTGAATTGCCTGGTGTATTGGGTCTGGCTGAGATGGAGTTAATTCTCCCCATAGCAGCCCTCACAGTGCTGTGCTCTGCATTGGTAGCTAGAAGGGTGTTGATAACACACCAGTGGTTTGGCTACTGCTGAGCAGGGATCCCACAGCATCAACTCTGTCTCTCCGACTTTTTTGCCCCCCTCAACCGCAGGCTGGGGCTGGGCAAGATCTTGGGAGGGGACATAGCCAGGACAGCTGACCTAAACTAAACAAACAGATATTCCATACCATATGATGTCAGCTCAGGTATAAAAGCTAAGTAAAAGGAGAAGGAAGGGGGGCATTTTCATCTTCTGGAGCAACCACTACGCGTGCTGAAGCCCTGCTTCCCGGGAAGTGGCCAGACATTGCCTGCTGATGGGAAGTAGAGAATAACATAATTTTTTTTTCTTTGCTTTCATGTGTGACCTTTGCTTTCACTTGATTAAACTGCCCTTATCTTGACCCACAAGCCTTTTGTTATATTTTCTCTCCCCTGCCCAGCTGAGGAGGGGAATGATAGAGCAGCTTTGGTGGGCACCTGGCACCCAGCCAGGGTGAACTGACCACACCTGGTAACTTAGTATTTTTCTTGAAATATTAGCACCTGGAATCATAAACTTAGATGAAGATCTTCGTTTACACTTTTGTTTTTCTGAAGCAGCAAAGGCATTAAAAGTCTCCAAACTATTAGCTAGAAAGCCTCAAAACCACAAAGGTGACTACATATATTAAAAAACAAAAGGATTAGTAAGGAAAAGAAATAGGATTTATGTGTTTTTTAATCAGGCTTTAGTTTCTGCTTCTTGGGAATCTTCCATATTCTTTTTGACTGGTTAAAGGTAGAAATATTGTTTTAGTTCTAGCTTTCTCGTACTGAGGAACATTTTGGCTGGTTTTAGCTCTCCTTCTTAGAGAAGCAGTTGGCATTGTTGTTTCACAGTTTGTCCTAAGTTTCAGCCTGTGGTGCTTTTGCATTTCTCAGAATGTGTTTTTCTGTTCAGTTCTTCTTCCTCCAAGCTTTGTTTTAACTCACTGGGGATTCCTCAGAACACAGTCTTACTTGCTTGCAGAAATAATTAGGAAATCAGCTGAAAGACTTCCCTCCCCAAAACATTTTGACAAGTGCAGGATTATTAGGTTTTGATAGGAGATTCTGAGGGACAAGCATGTTTGTGTAGCCAGGGGAAGATGGCAGGGGCATTGGCTGGGAAGTTGAGATGCAGGGCAGGGGTGCATGCAGTCATGTTTTGATTTGTGAATAACCTTACTGAATACTTTGCATTTTGGTAATTCTTATGCATGGGGTAGTAATCAGAGCCTTTCCACTGACTTCCACAAAGTTATGCAAAATTTATAGTAGCTGAAGACTTGGCTCAACGGCTGGAGAACAAAATTCAGCCTATTTAGCTAGGAGATCAACTGCTGAAAATACCTCTTGTACTTTCATCTGCATTAGCTTTTGGGGTTTTGGGGTTTGTTATTTTTGGGGGTATTTTTTGTTTGTTTTGGTGGGGTTTTTTTTGGTTTGTTTTTCTTGGGGGGGAGGTTTTTTGTTTGTTTGTTTTTACTTTGAGTTCTCAAAAAGATTTCATTCAAGCTATACCTGACATAAAGTTCAGTTCTCAAATAATGATAGTTGAGTGGGACCTGTTTTGGGATAGACAACAGCTCCTGAAGACCTTTCTGATCCAATTGTGTATGAAATTCATGGCATCTTCTTTAGCTAAAAATCCTGTCCACTCAAGATCTCTCATGAAATTTTGTAATTGCATTTTTCTCAGGATAGCAGATGGCTTTAGTGTCCTGTGACTTATATGTTTGTGTGTGCTGTCCTTGATGAAGTTTCTCTCTTGTGGATTAGGGGAAAAGGGATAATGCATTCTAATCCTCAAGCTTTGGACTTAGAACATAAGGTAAAGCAACCTGAAGATTCCTCTTATTTAAGCCAGTGACTCTGCAACAAGTGAATAGTCTCAATATGCACAGCATAAGGGCACAGTTGGCTCTAAAGTACTTCTATATTCAGTGCATTGTTAGCCAGGCAGAGCTAAATTGAGACCGTTCTCCACCATTTGTGATCCACCTCACTGGCTTTGGTGAAGTTGTCCTGCCTTGCATAGTAATATCATGAAATTATAAGGGGAGACTAAAATGCGTTACTTGGTAGCACCTAGCCTCACCTCTGTTTCCTAAGCCAGGGCAGTTATTTAGTGGGGAAAAGGCCTCTAGAACATTCTGCTGCTATATGGGAGGCATCTGCACAAATTCAAGATTATGAGTATCGGTTGCAAAAGTTATTATCAGTGTGACCTAATCAGAGGGACTTTTTTAATACCTCGCAATAGAATCAGTAAGACAAGCAAGGGTTTTCTTCCCCATGGAAGACACAATTACTCCATTCCATGGCAGCAGCCCTTCAGTGGAATGAGCAGGGCACTCGAGAGCCATCAAGCATTTCAGCAGTAGTTCAATAGCCTTTTATTAGTGTTTTCCCTAACACAGGGCAAAATCATAACTTTACTGTCTTATAAAATGAAAAATTAGTGCTGTTTGGATGCTTAGAAAGCTGCTGTAGTAAAAATACAGGCAAATAAAAGTTTGGTGGCTGAAGCAGTATGTCAGAAACCATTTAGATTTTGTCTTTGCTACAAGACAGAATTGCCTGTGGTATAAATGATACCTAAGTGTAGCCTGACATCCAATTTTAGAAACTTTTAGCTGCTGAGCTAAATTAAGGCAGACCATAAGCCACATGGAAGCCTTCATTTTTCACCTAGTTTAGACCCCAAATGGCACTACTTTTCTTGAGACCTCTTCTGTTAGAATGAATGTTTCTACTGTATTGTAAATATGAATGGTGCTAAATATTGCCAGCCTGGAAAAACCCTCGCTACTTCTGGGATTTCTTGTAGTGCATCAGATTTCTACAGGTAGAGCTGTTGTTAATCAGAACTTTATATTCTGCATTTCTTTGCATCATGGTTTGTGACATGATGGTGCTTAGCAGGGTATGAACCTATAACAAGAGCATAGTTCTTGCCCTAGGGAACTTATGATCTGAATCAATGCAGAACAAACTGATATCCCCAGAAAAGGAAGCATCAGGAGTTAGTGCCACCAATGCCAGTGTTGTGGTTTAGGCCCAGCTGGCAACTAAGCACCACGCAGCCACTTGCTCACTCACCCCCCCAACCCTGCAGTGAGATGGGGAGAAGAATCAGAAGAGAAAGGTAAAAAATGGTGGGCTGAGATAAGAACAGTTTAATAGGACAATATAAAGAGAGAAGAAATAATAACAACAATAATACTAATAAAAGAATGTATAAAGTGAGTGATGTACAATGCAATTTCTTACCACCTGGAACCCAATTCTCAGTCTATTCCCAACCCATGACCCTTCCCCCTGCCCTGACACCTCACCCAGTTTATATACTGAGCATGACATCATTTGGTATCAAATATCCCCTTGGCTAATTCAGGTCAGCTGTCCTGGCTGTGCCCCCTCCCAGCTTCTTGTGAAAATTAACTCTATCCCAGCTGAACGCAGGACAACCAGTCTGTACCAGATACAGGAGTCTGTGTGTATCAATCAGGGCACATCAGTGGCCTGAGCACTTCTGAATCTCCTTTACTCATCACTGCAAAAGAGTTTTGAGGTTTGAAGAACGGTAGTACATTAGTTTTAAAGGAGTTCAGAAGGAGCTTTTACCATGTCTGAATTACATACAGCTCAGGAAAGAACCTGTCTGTGTGTGTTAATAAAGGCAGAAGAGGTGGAGGTGGGCTGTATATCAGGGTCTGATACTGACCTGAAGAAATGGAATGGCACCAGGTTGGATTTCTTCAATGAAAAGGATTTTTGTCTGTTTAAATCTGGGGTAATCCTTCCCTCTTAGGGAAGGAGGATCATATAGGTTGGCATTTCAGTGCTCTCTCACTATCCCAGAACCTCCTTTACTTTCATTCAGTAGATTGGGGAAAGGAGGTATGATGATGTGAAGATGAAACAAGGTCCTCTTTGCTTTACATCTTTAAAAGCACACTGGCTTTAAAAAAAAATAAATCTTATATTTGTTGCTGTAATAGAAATAATTAGAGGGTGTGTGGTGGTGGGTGTCAAAATAGTCCATGTTCTCCATTAGTAAGTCCCCTAACCCAAAACACCCATTCTAAATCCAGGGAAAAAAGCATTTTGTCCCTCAGCCATTTAATTTTCAATGAGAAGTTTAGTCTGGCTGGGAGAACAAAGAAGGAAGCAAACACTCAATGTGCTGTGCAGTTTAGCAGCTGTTCTTCTACTCTACAGCTCAGGCAGCAGTCTTGAAACCATCATTTGTGATGCAAAACCAAGTTGCAGTTTAGAAACATTAAGTGGAGACATATTCAGTGGTTGTTGTATCCATCGTGCAGGGTTCTCTGTAGATCATCCTGAGTGCTGGCTTAAATACATGCAGTTGAGAAGTAAAAGGAATAGCTTTCAAATCTTCAGCCTTAAGAACTTCAGAGTAGGCTCACAAGCCTATACTGGAAGTCTTTGGTACAGGCATTACTGCAGCTCTTCAGCACCACATGTAGCTACGCTTCCTTTGTAAAAAGGCCTTACTGTCCCTGAGAAACTCTGTTTTATTTACCAGATGCCTCATAGCAAAGTGTGTATTATTCTCCTTGTACAAAATGTATCTGTTTTCCAGGCTCTGAAGATATATTCAGAGCATACCTATGCAAATGGCTTCCCTTCAGAAACTTGATCCTGAGGTCTCCAAAACAAGCGTAAATAAAAAAGGAGGGCCTCTGGATTGAGGTTATGAGCAGCAAGACCTGCTCATGGCTAGTATTCGTGTGCTCAGTTTAGCTTTTGATACTCCAAGAAATTTCCAAACCTTTTTTTCTGCAAACACTGCATACAGCTAGGCTTGACTGTTATTTCTCAGTTCTGGTCTCCAAAATCTCCTGAGCATGGGAGCTCATGTAAAGCTCCTAACCTTTTGTCCACAAGCATTATTGTGGAATAACAAGTGGAGAACTCTGCAGGCTGTCTCACTTGGTGGTACAGTTCCCTCACACGTGCATGGGTATGTGTACTGCAGGGATGTTGCTCTGAGCGACCTGAAGATTGCTTGATAGAGTTTCTTTATTTGTTGCAATACAGCTCTAGATGTTATCAAATTCAAAACATGTTTGAACTTTCTGGTAAACATTTAGCTTCTCTTTGAAATGCAAAAGGATGTATCATGGCCCATGATACCTGGCTCTTGATCCAGAGCATGCTAACAGGCCTACTGATAGAAAGAAAAAGTTGGAAGGCTGGTCACTGCTGTCCATCAGGATACCTGTGTAGTGGGAATACAGCCATTGTGTGCAGCTCAGTGGTGTTGTGCAAAATGAGTACGCTGCCACCTGGGTTAACTCTTGAGATGTTACTATGTGTGGGTAACTTGGGCTAATACTGTGTTAATAAAATACCTTTAAGGACAAATAGCTGCTTTTAGGCAGCATGTTTATATTGGTGTTTCTGAATAGCCTCTTACGTGCAAACTTTTGGACCATATCATTAAATGACACCTTTGGGTTTTTTGCCTCTGTGATATGTCTGGTGAATACTGAAAACCCCTCATGTCACATACAACCTTTTTGCCACAGATTCTTAGTGATGTGCTCAGATGCACTCAATTCGTTACAAGCCAGGTGAGCTTACAACACCTTGTGTTGTATTTGAATTGGCATGGTTAGGAAAGTATGTGTTGTGTTTAGGACTTTCAGGGGCAGGTAGGTGGCCTTACTGTAGTGATGCTTTCATTAACTATTAGCATGAAGATGGGCCGATGGTGAGTGCTTTTGAAGATCCTGTGTCAGAAGCTGTGTTGATCCCCTGTTGCCTGCTGGATTTTTTAACAGTTGTTCCAGCCACTTCAGCTAAATGTCAGCAGAGGAGACTGCATGACATAGAATCACAGAATAGTTTAAGCTGGAAGGGACCTTTAAAGGTCATCTAGTGCAACACGATGTCTTCAACTAGATCAGGTTGCTCAAAGCCCTATCCAACCTGGCCTTGAACACTTCCAGGGATGGGGCATCTACAACCTCTCCGGGCAACCTGTTCCAGTGTTTCACCACCCTCATTGTAAAAAATTTCTTCCATGTATCTAGTCTAAATCTACCCTCTTTTAGTTTGAAACCATCAACCCTTGTCCTATTGCAACAGGCCCTACTAAAAAAAAAATCTGTCCTCATCTTTCTTATAAACCCCTACAATAATGTCTCCCTGGAGTCTTCTCTTCTCCAGGTTGAACAACCCCAACTCTCTCAGCCTGTCTTCACAGGAGATGTGCTCCAGCCCTCTGATCATTTTGTGGCCCTCCTCTTGACCCAATACAACAGCTGTATGTCTTTCCTGTACTGAGGACTCCAGATCTGGATGCAGTACTTCAGGTGGGGGTCTCACCAGAGCAGAGTAGAGGGCAGAATCACATCCCTTGACCTGCTGGCCACACTTCTTTTTATGTAGCCCAGGATACAGTTGGCTTTCTGGGCTGTGAGTACACATTGTTGGCTCATGTCCAGCTTTTCATGCACCAGTACCCCCAAGTCCTTCTCTGCAGGGCTGCTCTTAATCCTTCCATCCCCCAGCCTGTATTGATACCAGCGGTTGCCCCAACTCAGGTGCAGGACCTTGCACTTGGCCTTGTTGAACCTCATGAGGTTCACATGGGCCCACTTCTCAAGCTTGTCCAGGTCCTTCTGGATGGCATCTCATCCTTCAGGCATGTCAACTGCATGACTCAGCTTGGTGCCATCTGCAAACTTGCTGAGGGTGCACTCAATCCCACTGTCTATGTCACCGATAAAGATATTAAACAGTATTGGTCCCAGTACGGACCCCTGAGGGGCACCACTTGTCACCGATCTCCATCTAGACATTGAGCACTACCCTCTGAATGAGACCATCCAACCAATTTTTTATCCATTGAACAGTTCACCCATCTAATCCGTAT
>JANZLQ010000007.1:26199457-26226434 GCA_026212715.1 Elanus axillaris | reverse complement strand
CATTGAGCACTACCCTCTGAATGAGACCATCCAACCAATTTTTTATCCATTGAACAGTTCACCCATCTAATCCGTATCTGTTCCAATTTAGAGAGAAGGATGTTGGGGGAGACCGTGTCAAAGGCCTTACAGAAGTCCAGATAGACAACATTTGTGGCTCTTCCCTTGTCCACTGGTGTAGTGATTCCATCATAGAAGGCCACTAGGTTGGTCAAGCAGGACTTGCCCTTGGTGAAGCTGTGCTGGCTGTCTCCAATCACCTCCCTGTCCTCCATGTGCCTTATCATAGCTTTTGTTCTGTGATCTTCCCAGGCACAGAGGTGAGGCTGACAGATTAGTAGTTCCCAGGGTCCTCCTTTCTACCCTTTTTTAAAATGGGTGCAATGTTTCCCTTTTTCCAGTCACTGGGGACTTCACCTGACTGCCATGATTTTTCAAGTATCATGGAGCGTGGCTTGGCAACTACCTCAGCCAATTCCCTCAGGACTCTGGGATGTACCTTGTCAAGTCCCATAGGCTTACGTATGTTCAGGTTCCTCAAGTAGTCATGAACCTGATCTTTCTACAGTGGGAGGGACTTTGCTCCCCCAGTCCCTGTCTTGTGGTCCATTTACTCAAGAGGTGTGGGAAGAGAGGTTACTGGTGGAGACTAGGGCAAAAAAGTTGAGTACCTCAGCTTTCTCTTTGTCCCTTGTTACCAGTCGGCTAGTTGTATTCATCTGGGGGGGTACACTTTCTTTGACCTTCCTTTTCTGGCTGACATACCTATAGAAGCCCTTATTCTTTGCATCCCTTGCTGAGTTCAGCTCCAGCCTCTCCTTGATCTTCCTGACCCCACCCCTACACAACTGGGCAGCATCCCTATACTCTTTGAATGATGCCTGTCCCTGCCTCCACTCCTGTGCATTTCCTTGCTCTTTAATTTGACCAACAGGTCTCGACTCATCTCTGCTGGTCTCTTGCCTTCCTTTCCTGATTTCTTACACCTGGGGTTGGAGAGCTTTTGTGCTCTATGGAGAGTGTCCTTAAAGATCTGCCAGCTTTGTTCTGCTCCCTTGTCCCTGAGGGCAGTTTCCCAGGGGGTCCTATTGACTAACTGCTTGAACAGCTGGAAGTTTGCTTTCCTAAAATTCAGGGTCCTGACTGTACTTTTTGCCTGATGCATATCTTTTAGGACTGCAAACTCCACCTGTGCATGATCACTGCAGCCCAGGCTGCCTCCAATCTTGACATCATCAGTTAGCTCACTTGTGTTGGTGACCATCAGGTCCAGTATCGCATCGCCTCTGGTAGGGCTACCTATTACCTGGCTTAAGAAGTTACCCTCAATGCACTACAGGAGTCTCCTGGATTGCCTACAGCCCACCATGCTACTTTTCCAGCAGATGTCAGGGTGGTTGACGTCCCCTACCACAATGAAAGTGTGCAAGCATGATGCCTGCTGTAGCTGGAATAAGAAGGCTTCATCAATAGGCTCCCCTTGATTGAGCAGCCTGTAGTGAACACCAACCACAAGGTTCCCTTTGTTGTCTTGGTCTCCAGTTCTTACCCATGAGCTTTCAACCTGCTCATGGCTATTCTTCAGAGACAGCTCTTCGCGAGCTATCCATTTCTTGAGGTAGAGGGCAACCCCTCTGCCCCTCCTTCCTCACCCATCCCTTCTGAACAGCCTGTAGCCATCGATAGCTGCACTCCAGTCATGGGATTCGTTCCACCAAGTTTCAGTAATGGCAACTAGGCTGTAGCTTTCTAACAGCATGGTGGCTTCCAACTCCCCCCGGTTTTTGACTGTGCTACATGCATTGGTGTAGAGGCACTTCAGGTGGGCTGTTGGCCATGTCACCTTCTTAGAGGAACACACCTTAATTCCTTTGAGGTGTTTCACTGGTGTTTCCCTGTTGGCTCCTATTAGCTCAGGAGCCCCTGGCTTATCTCCATAAGACTTCAAGTGTGCTCCCATGTACCCAGCACATGCCAGAGCAAAAGGCTGAGGGCCCTTGTTAGCACCCCATCCCTCTAACCTTGGCATGTTGTCCCACAGCTTGTCACAGACAAGCCTGTTATTATCCCTTCCCACTTCAAGTCTAGTTTAAAGCTTTGTCAATGAACCCCACTAGCTCATAAGCAAAGACCCTCTCCCCCTTTGAGAAAGATGAATCCCAACTGACGCCAGCAGGCCTGGTGATGTGTAGAGCACCCCATTATCAAAGAAAACTGAAAATGTGGTGGTGACACTAGCCACAGACCCATGTATTAATAGATTGGGTCTATCTGTTTCTTCCAATGTCACCTCCCGTAACTGGAAGAATAGAGGAAAAAATAACTCGTGCTCCAGATTTCCTTAGGCTCTGAAGTCTCTTTTGATTGCTCTTGGGCTACACTTCGCAGCTTCATCACCACCCATATGGAAGAGCAATAATGGGTAATAGTCCAAGGGATGTACCAGGCTAGGAAGTTTCCTAGTGATATTCTTAACCCAGGCCCCAGGGAGGCAGCACTTTCCTTGACAACAGCTCTGGTGTGGATGGACCATCAGCCACATCATCTGTTGACTGGCCTTCCACATCCACAGCCTCATTCATACCTGTTGTATAGAGGCACGTGGGAAGGCAAGGAGGGCATTTGTCTGCTGCCTGTAACATGAGCACAGGCCCACAGCAGCTCTGTTTGCCAGCAGTTCTTTTCTTGGGAATTTCTTCTTGTGACTTACAGTTCATTTACCCTCATGAGTAAGATGTTTTCATCCCAATTTGTAACTGGTGATACAAGCTACAGAGATAAAGGCCTTTCAGTACTGTCTTTTATGTGGTTGTTCAATACATAGCAGCTGACATAAAATGAAGAATGATTTCCTGGTGAGAAGACTCATCCAGGACTTTTGCCCCTGAAATTATTGGAGTGAATTCACCCCAATGAACTTGATTGCTGGAGTGACCTAGGTCTACTCGAGAAAATACGGACAGTGAGGGACTGTATAGATAAAGAAGCTCTTTGATGACAGTGGTAATGCAATGATTGTCAGCATGCAAGTGATGGGAAAAGGACAAAAATATCCCTGTGGTAAGGATGTAGAATGTAGTTTTTTGAGTTATATAACTTAGCTTATTTGGGAGTTTAGACCACTCAGTTTTGATTAAATTTACTTTTCTGATAAACTTTGCATTATTTACAATCTGTTTAGTGGTATCTGCTTGGATGCAAGAAAAGCAAATCTCTAATCTCTTTTCCTTCCAAAGGCAGGAAGAGAGATATCTGGCTTGGAATAATACACGCATGAAAAAAACTACCTGCCCAGCAGATGTGCTAGGAAGGAGATCCTGGGAACCACTAAGTACAGCAGGAATGAGAACTAAAGAATACTCTTTCTAGGCTGGGTATTTTTTTATTTGATCACTGGATTTATATGCCTGTAAGCCAGATGGATCTGACAGGATCAGATAGTCTGTAGGTCTGAGTTTCATTCATCGGGTTGCGCTTTCCCAGTTTGAAACCCTTCCTTGGAAGGTGCAGATCCACCATCCAGTGGCCATCAACTCACACATCATGTAAAGATTTATGAAGCCTCTTCAGACACTTATGTGCACTTTTGCTAAATCCAGTCAGCTGTCATAGTTGAAGTCTGAAAAATAAGGTGAGGAGTAAAGAGTGCAAGAAGTTGTTGTACTTGAATCCTAAAGAGCATTGGAGAGTTTTGGATGTATGCAAAGCAGTTAACTCCTTAATTTACTCTTTAAATTTCTGTAAGCCTTATTACACCTCAAGAGTCCTTGGGATAGATGGAGCTTACATCAACTTCAAAACAGGAGCTCTGGTCTGCACTGTGGTAGTTAGTGTCACAATGGTAGTTGCAGTACAAAACAAAGGGAATTGGGGAGTCAGCACAAACAGGTTGCCCTATAGTGTCCGACTAGACATAGCTACAAGAATGAGGTCTGCAAACCCCACTGAATTGTCTTTGAAGGCCATATGTTACTCAAAAGGGCATTAGAAAGAAGCA
Organism: Elanus axillaris; assembly: GCA_026212715.1. Lineage (NCBI taxonomy): Eukaryota > Metazoa > Chordata > Aves > Accipitriformes > Accipitridae > Elanus > Elanus axillaris. The sequence continues at coordinate 26,222,437 of JANZLQ010000007.1, read as the reverse complement.
CCTGTTCCTAGTTGGAGAACTCGCTAAAGCACCTTAAGCCTATATGTGACAAATCTGTATCCAGCCCATGTTGGCAGATGCAGCTTTAAGCCCTCAGAGGAAAATGAGGTTGTTGGGGGGGGGGGGTCTTTGCCCAGTAAAATTTTGAAAGTTGCCTTTGTGCTGTCTAGCAGTTTTTTCCATTGCTTTTGAGGGAGTAAGTGTATTTTGTAACCAGTGTGCTATTTCAGCAGTTCCTCCTTCTGCTGTAAATAGCAGTGGCAATTAATTGTGGTGAAGGCAGCTGGCACGGGACTTACCGGGGTTATTGGGAGGCAATTGCTTATTGAAGACTGGAGAGAAACTGAGCTGGACCTCAGGGGAAAGCGCAGTTCACCTTGGTGCTGACATGTGTGCACTGTCACTAGCAAAGCACCTTGCCACGTCCACCCCCAAGCAGGGCTGGAAGGTGTTGAGACTGAGCAAAACAGAACCCCCTCAGAGCTCACAGCTCTGGGAACGACTACTGTAAAAGCAGGTTCATCTCCCAGGTGCTGTTCCATTTCCTGCATGTCCAGATTGGCCCTTTGGCATTACTGAAGAAGCCGGCCTTAGCTACAGGACAGTGTTCGTGCCCGAGGTTGAGCGTAAAGTTTGTAAAGCATTAACGACAGGACTTAGAGCCATTAAGCTCCACTGTATCTCACATCCTGGGCGCCAACCAATGTGGCAGCATCGCAGTGGAAAAGAGAGTGTGCTGATCAGTCTGGATCTGGATTGCAGGATAAAACTTACCCTTTGTGCTCAGAACACAGACAGAGCTTGGGAACTGTTTAATTGAAGGAAGTGAGCGATGGAGAGAGAGGCAGGCTTTCAAAGGAAGTGTGTGGTGGGATGGTAAAACTTGAGCAAAGCAAGTATGTGATATCCAGAAGGGATCAGGACACTGATTGGATCCACATGTCACAACAAAGAGTAAGAGAAAGAAATCTGCTTAAATGTGGGCAGATTGAGCTGCAGCATTAGGGAGACCCAGCATGTCTTTCACACAGATCCTCATCCTTCAGAAGCAGGAATGCAGCTCCATCTCTCTAGGAGCTCGCTTTAACTGCTCTGAAGCTTTCATATAATCCCTTAGCCAGAAGCCTTCCCTAGTGTGTTCTGCAGACTACAGGCCATTTTTGTTGGGGGAAGATAAGTAATTGACACAGAACGTAAACACCTCACCTCGAGTCAGGATTCAGCTCCTTCCTAGTGTTGCCTTTCCTTGCTTTTTCTCTCTCATTACTTTTGCAGGGCTACACAATCTCAGGAAATGGCTGGAAAGCATGAGCTCATGAGAATCAGAGAAACCACTTTTTCTGTTCCGTGGTACAACTTTAGCCAGGAATTCCAGAGCTCCCTTCTTGCACATCAGAGATAGTTGTATATGAGGGACTTGGCATTCTGTTGTGGTGTACCCTGTAGTTTTACAAGGTGGTGTAGCTTTTTGTGGTAACTTCAGAACTCTCATCCCCATTTTTTTGTGCTTAAGGAATGGTTTGTTTGTCTACTTTGCAAAGGCAGTAATGACTTTGCAAGGCATGAGGCAGAGGAGGGTTAACATTTCAGTTTCACTGTGGAACTTTCCCAGAAAAACGCTGCCTAACTCACTTTGCTGATACTTGGTAGAGTAGTGGCCAAATTTTATGCTGTTAGGGTATATTAATGAAAAGTATATCCCAAAGAATACTGCATTTTACAAGCCCCTGCACCTCTCTGCCTAGTTGTATATGCCACAGAAAACATGTTAGCTCCATTTAGAGCTACTGAAAAGTATCACACGGGACAAGATTGTAGTTTTTGAATCTGCTTCTATCACTCTTGAACAATTTGAATAGTATCATTTGTTCATGTGCTGCATGATTTTTAAACTCAGAAACGTCTATATAACTTGAAATTTCATTGTCCTTATTACCATTTCACTCCCCCAAAATTACTGCAAATGAAAATATTTATAAGTACAGTTAATTGAAGAAAGCTTTGAAAAACCCCAGCCAGCAGATTATTTTTTAAAAATTGCTTTTGAATAAGCTATTGTGTTTCAATGAAAAATTACTCCATAGGAAGTCTGCCACATGTAGTTCTGTATATTTTCTGCAGAATAACAAGATTTTTCTTGTTTCTGAAACAGTAGCTGAATGACCACTGATGTCCTAAAAATCAGAAACACTGACATCAGTAAAATAATAATCATTAATATTATGCTGAATGTCTCATCAGTATAGCTATTCTAGACTTAACAAAAATGGTAAAATGTCAGTTAAAAGGATGTTTTCTTTCCCTATGTTGTTTTCTGAATCCCAGCATGGTAAATTCTTTAAATGAGTGCATCTTGACTGTTGAAAGTACTTTGAGAGATGGGAAATTTACATATATATTGTTCAGTATCTCAGTATTAAAAGTAATAGTCATTGCTACAGCAATGCTCCAAACTAGAGGAGGAGAAAGCAATCTCATAATTATAGCAAGTCTTCTATGAAAGTGTCTGTCTCGAATTTTAATGCTGGCATAAACAGGAGTAAATTGTTCTCCATAGGTTACAAATCTCTTCTATTAAAAAAGCACATGAGAACCACAGGCGGAAGTTTGGGAGGGCAAAACAAAAACCATTCTGGTCTTCCAAACCTTCTGTACTCCAGCAACACAGCTTCCAGGCAGAGGCCAGTTCTCAGCTAGGAAACCCCTACTGATCTGAGCAACTTTTTTGGTCTGCCTGCTACTGAACTGAAAACGAGGAGCTTTCCCATTGTGTTGCATCATTTTTCTTTCTGCCTCAGTCGCACTTTCCAATAAAACAATGAAATGCCAGAAAAGCGATTTTCAGAAATGCACTGGTAGCTATTCCACAGACGTGCATTAATAACACATGGTGGTGAGGGAAGGAGGAACAGGGAAGTGTATGGAGAGTATATCATATTATCCAAGGCAGTCTGGTAAACTTACATGCTGGTCGCAAGCCAGATTTGAAAATGCAGATGAGGCAGAAGGAAAACTCCCAGGAGTTTTGCCTGCCCTCTGTTAAGTTACCCACTGTCAGGTGGTGGTGTAGAAACTCATGGTCCTTATCTTCAGCTGGGCTATCGTGTTCAGCAGTTTGTGGCCTGTGACCCTCTTTGTCTCTGGACAGTAAGATGACCTTGCCGTTAGCAAGTCAGCCTCCGCGTTAGAAGACCAGAGCTTAAAAATGCTTAAATGATTCACGGGTAGGTGTTTTCCTGATACAGATACCTAGTTCTGAGAGCTCTTCCTAAGAGAGTGTCTTAACTGAGCAATGATCTCTTGAGCAGTGTGTTTGAGGAAGCAACTGGGCATCCTCAGTGACTGCTGCTGCCGGACCCAGACATCCATCCCGAAGGAAAAGGGTGTGGGAGCCATGGGCTTTATTCCCCCTATGGATTATTAGTTTCTGACTGTGTTAACAGTGAGTTGTAATCTCTAAAGAGTGTTTGGAGAGGTGGGCTGGTTAATGTGAGTGTTTGGAGAGGTGGGCTGGTTAATGTGCTGGATTAAATTTTAATTAAACGTTATCACCTATTTCTCATTGTTTGAGTAGGGCAATTTGGGACATTATGTCCCTCTGCTTCACCTGGGTATTTTTGTATCCCCTTTAAAGCAGATCAATTTGACAACTTCAGAGGGATATAAAAGAAATGTTTGTAAGGCCTTGAACAGAAAGGAACTATTTGCCTACCACCATATTGGCATGATTTTTAAATTCCCCATAAATATTGGTGCTTGCTGTTGAGTAAAAAATTCTGAACAATTTTAAGGCATCAATACGAGTAGCAGTGCCCCTTTGAGAATTTTGTTCCTTTGGATGAATGAAGCAAAAGCCCTAAAGCTTTCTGGGTTGCTTCTGCTGGGTCTGATCATAACATTTAAATCCCATTGCTGCCTGTTTCTATGGAGAGTAGAGCAGTTCAGAATGATGCTCCTGAGCCATAGGTGAATGGAAAAGCCATCTCTGTAATGGGTGGGATGGGAGCCTTTAGTTAAAATCAGGCACAGCTCTTCTGATGAGACGTGGAGTATGGTTTTGGTTTTTCTGCTTTGCATAGAAGAACACACAAGAAGTCTCATGGCAGCTAGGACCAGTTGCTGGAGTAATGCATTTTTAATGAAGGGCTTTCTGGCAGCCACATTAAATAACGCCTTTAGTCCACATATCATGTCTCTGAAGTAATTTTTGTATCATCAACACTGCAGATACACTGCAACACTGTGATTTGTTGCAGCACTGGCTGCCATTTGAATGCCAAATGAAGCCTTCATTTGCCATTGAAGGCTCCTACAACAAAAGGCTCTTCTACTTGTCAGTGTTTTCAACTTTGCAGTTTCTCTTCTGCTCAGTGTGATGCTGGTACATAGAAGTATTATGCAAGGGAGAAGAGAAGGAAATGTTCTTTCACCCCCCAGGACTCAGTTATAATACAAGATTTAACACCAGTTGAATTTCTTTACATCTTACTACTGGTTCTAGCTCCTGGGCTATCAGAATTCTTCACACCTATGGCTTCTTTGAAATGGCCTCTAAAAATGAGCGTCACCAAGAGTTCACCCTTCAATGACTGATATCTCAGTCCAAATAGGCCCATAGTGTGTTATCAGCAACACAGAAGGACAAATTCTGTTTATGTGCATCACCTGCATGCCTTCAAGACACAATGGGAAAGCTGTAAGTGTTGTAGCAGAGGTTGTGTTCAGGTAAATGAAAGCAGAATCTCTTCTGCAGAGTGCAGGAGAGGTCTGTTGGTAAACAGTTCTAGGAAGAAATCCCATAGGGCTCAAGCCACTAGGTTCATGTTATTAATCACACTATATTCTTCTCCATGATGTTTATTGAAATATGAATTCTATGTTTTTCATCTCAAACTCTGTGGCAGTGTAGAATTCCAAAATCCAGAGTAAATTCCTTCTCTAATCAAGTTAAATAATTAAAACTATTGGGGTGATCAGTCACTGATGATATAACCACCACCCTGCTTTGCTAGCATTGTTTTTATTTTAAGAAGCTGTGTCCTACTGGTTCTCTGCAGCTTGTCTTGATGCTGTGAAGTCTGGTGATTGCAGTTCTAAAGGATGCTCATAAATGTTCTCCACACTGTTAGAAACTGGTTTGGGAAGTGGTTTTCATTTCTGGTTCTGTTTTTTGAAAGCACACTGAACTGATGATGCCCTTACCTTGCATGATTATGCCCTTACTTTGGAGATGTAGATGACCTGACAGTTATATAGAAATATGCTGGTTTTGCACTGAAGGGCTTATCATGTGGGAAACAAAAAAAGGGAAATGGGCATAGAGGGGAAATGATGCATTTACAGCTACAAAAAGCATTGGTGACAGAACCAGGAAAAGAACTTTGCTCTTTACTCTCTAGTTCATTAGAGCTATCAATACCCACTGGCAACATTATCTCCAAGGTTTCATGAAACATCTTTTCCTATGTCCATGTTTCCTGACAGACACACACCATTCAGTTGTGTTTTTCTGCAGTTCTGATTTTATCTTCTGCATGGTGGACAAGGCCCGTGACATTTATAAAACTGGAATCCACTAATCTGTCATATACTCTAGGAAAACAGTATGTAATCACCTACCTGCCTTTGCTTTTGAAGCTGCTCGGTATCGACTTGAGGTTTTCCTATGTGGGTGACCCAGAGACTTTTAGCAGACTTTGACGCACATGGATTTCACACTGTTCCTTGCTGGCAGTCTCCCTGTTTGATTACAGCACAGCTGTACAAAGCTTAAACTGCAGTAAAATGGTTTAGTGAAAACTGTACATAATGACCTCTGATTTCCTCTTAGGAACTGCAGTCCCCCTTAATTATCTTCTGCAGCCTGGAGTTTTGTTGTTGCTTTTGTGGTCGGACTCCTTTTTTAGCCAGTCCACCCTTGTTTATCCAAAGGCCCTCCGTCTTTCTCTTACTCAAAGCATAATATTTGAGGGTATTTCTTAAGAAGCGGGAACCTTCTTAGAGCTTTACGCTACCTTAGTCAGAATGCTTTTAAGGATAACCTCTAATCTGTGTGAGCAAGAAACATGAAACAAGGCTCCTATGTGCCTGCCTGTACGCAGAGGAAGAAACGGGAGGGAGACCTTGGATATGGGAGCCAGTGTTGACTGTTCAGCAAAAGCAAAAACCCTTTTGGCTTTGATCACATCAAACATTTGTGTTCGCCAAGAGAGGCAGAATCTTCTGCATGACTATGTAGAATGCCACCTGCTCATTTGGCATTGTGAATTACATCTAAGCCTACTGTTAAATTAATCCTGTCCTCAAAGAATGATTATTAATTTTGCAGGAGGAAGTACTTTCTTACATAGATTATCCTCAGCAATCTGTACATATTTCTTTAATTTCTTATTTCTTAATCTGAATTTAGGGAAATTCTCCCCTCTGCTAGAAAAAGGAAGGTATAGGCCAGGCTCTTGATCAATACAAATAATTCATACTTGTTCCTCAGAAATAGAGAGCTATGCTGATATATAATTGACTAATGGGTAAAAATCAATGCTGTATTGAAATTCTCTAGCTGGAAGCAAATGGAATTTATTTTGTGAAAATATTTCATTTACTTTGAAATATGAAATAGAAATCACCCACGTGATCCAAAACAAACCAGAGTAAATGTGTTTTGCCAGCTGCGCTTTCCTGTCCCTGAAACAAGGCCTACTACAGAAGTTGTCAGAGGCATGAGGGTGCCACGGATAACACTTTGAACCTCCCCCTCTGCCTCTTCTTACTCCCAAACAATTGACAGATGAACTGAAATACCTTGATGTAAAAATAGGGTTATTTTTACATGCCTGTTTGAGCCTTAAAAATAGATTTTGGTCATATATAGATGCTTCTTCCTATGGCCATGAAATTTAGGTAAAACCAAATGAAGGAAACCTTAGATTTTTTGCTTTATAAAATTTCTTTCAATGCAAGGAAGTAAATATTTTCATGTTATAACATTTCTGATAAAATCTTTGTAGCTGGCAAATTGAACCGAATTGCTGAAAAATGGCAGGACAATTCTGGCTTTTGTTGCAGTATGAAAGGTGAGTATAGTGTTACCCCAATAACCCAGAAGACTGGAAATAGTGGTAATGCTGATTTCCAGAGACTTGTTTTCAGAGCCTTATTTAATAACTTCTGCATTTAACTATTGTTGTGTTTCTGAATTCTGACACTGTGGACGCATCGTTATTTAGGTACAAGAAAGAGGCAGGAATTAATTTAAAAAAAACAAAATTAGATTCAAAGCCTCTCTTTTTTTAATATTAGTCTTCTGATGGATTTCTTCTAATTGCCTGTCATGCAGTAGTGTTCATCCCAGCATTAAAGTCAGGGGTGATGAGAAACATCTTACTTGGCTGAGGTTATGCTCTGATAAAGTAGTACAGCTTTGCTAAGTAGATGACAACAAAGCAATAATATTTAAACACTATTGTAAATCTGAGGAAGAAATTGCACTCTTTAGCATAAACATCCTTCCTTTCAGCCTGTGTCCTACATACCTGTACTCGCATGTTGCTTCTGAAGTACTGTGTAAATGTTTAATGAGCCTCTCTCGGGTCAGCTCCTGTAATGTTGAGCGTGTGCATTAACAGTTTGCAGAATCTGAATCTTGGTTTCTGGCACAGTGCCTTTCCTTTCTATAATGCTATAAGAGGGGGGGGAAGCAAACTGCCACTGAAAGCCAGTGAACTGACACAGCAGACGAGAGCTGCAGTCTATCATGGGTGTAAAAGTACATCTGCTAAACCATATTTAGACAAGAATCAAGGTGTTCGCTATTTATTCTGTTTCAAGAATGGCTGTTTTGAAGCCATTTATGTCGCATGAAGCAATGTTTCAACAGTTTTCAAATGACTGTTACTTGCTTAATAGAATGAAACACTGAAGAGTGAAATAGTGTCAGTATAAGCTACCAAGGGTGCGTTGTTTCCTTTGAGACTTTTGTGCATTCAATTTCTGCCCATCAAAAGTATTGACTCGATAGCAAGTCTTTGCAGTTACAGCAAATAACAACAGAAAAAAACATCATTGGTAACAGTTTCTATCCTCTACCCCACCATTATTTTTTTTTCAGGGAAGGAAAGTTTTAGCAGATTTGTGCAGGGAGAGATGCCTATCCAAATAGACAGATGCATAGTCAGGGCTTCTCCCTGTAACTGGGGAAGGTTTGTTTTGCTTAGTTTTGTTTTCCGCCTTGTATGTCCTGCCTGGTGGACAGTACCTCCTGCAGTCTATGAGCTCAGGAACTGTTGAAGGCTGAGCGCCAGCTATTTTTCTTGCTTTGGGTGTAGTAGCTGCTCCATTGCGGCTCCAGGAAGTTTTTGTTCTGCAGAGTTTTGTAATCCTGTCCACTGGAAGCTGGAAGGAGGCTGCAGGGGACATGGCAGGCAACCTTGCAGTTAAATAGAGAGTAGGAAATTTTCCAGTGACACTTTTATCCCCTCTTGAGCAGACAAATTTGCAAAACTGAAAACTGTTAGGAAAAAGGGCAGTTTTTTCAAAAACAATCTGATAACCACCTTGGGGGGGAAGAATTGAAAAAGATTTCAGATTTTTTACTTAGTTGTTTCTGAATTAAAAAAAAAATTTTTTTTCAAGCCAACCTGTTTCTACACCTTGGTTAATTTATTAAATGAGGTTTTAAGTAATATAAAACCTGAATTTGAAATTTGAGCTTTAAAAAACTTATATAAATAAAATTTTCAGTCTGAAATATGTTTGGAATTATTGGTTCATGAACATGCATTTTTTGAGGTGATTCCAAATTTGCGTTCTGGTTTGGGAGGGATTTTTGACATCTTACAAATACTTGTAGAGTAGGAAAGCCAGTCCCCATGCAGCTGCTGGATGTTGTGGTGACAGTTCTGAAAATGTGGGTCCATTCCTTGGAACGTGACAGAGGTCACTCATCAAAGTCTTTTCACATAGGCTGTCAAGCTGCTTTCATTCTTAATAAATCTTCCTTTTTCTTCACTGACCTGCAACTGAACTAACACCTTAAAAGTAATAAAGGCATAATTTTCTTAGTTTTCATGACATGTCTTCATTTTCCTTGTCTTTTCTCTTGAACTATAAGCCTATTTTGCAGCACATAATGGTGGAAAATACACCCACTTCCTTCAGAAAATAGCAAGCACAGAGAAATGTGTGTGCCTGCTCTATCCATACTTCAAAACAAAAGCTCTGGTTTGTGAAGTCTTTGAATCCTGTGTGCACTGGTTGCAGGCAGAGATGACTGAACTCCAGCCAAAGATTTTGAGAGGGCAGTGTCAAGTTTATTAAACATCTGGGAGGCATACCAGGTTTCCTGCAAGTCATCTGGTACGCAAGCTTCTTACTATAACCAGTGCTTTGAGGTTTGTCTAAGAGCCATCATTGCTGCAGGTTAAAAGGATGAATTTTCTCCATGCCATGGTCTGATGTGGTTGGTATGGTTGGAAGTAACAGAAGAGAATGTCTTTCACAGTAATGGATCACCCACTATACCAGAGTCCCAGACTGGCTACATGCTAGACACACACACGAGAGAAATAAATGAAGTGCTAGTATGAACTTTAAACAAATGTAGGAGGATCATTTTCTCATTTTGGTAATCCATTAAAATGGAGACTGTTTTGTCCTCATGATACTTGCAGTACAAGACTCTGCACTCCAAAGGCAGTTCAAAGCTCTCCAATTCCAGTTCAGCAGTTCAGGGAGGGTTTATGAACATTACAAAATTCAGAAGGATTGGTTTTGGCTTTGGGAGGAGGAGTTGGTTTATTTGTTTTAATGTGAGGCTTCGGGTTTGCGGGTTTTCTTTTTTTTTCCTGAAGACTCCCTTTGTTTCCGTTTGCTCTTTCCTGTTATTTTCCCAAACCAGTGAGTCTGTTTCTTGTAGCCCAGATCTCAGTTGTATTGCGGTACAGGGAAAGATGTTAACAGCTTCACTGGCCAGAGATCAGGCCTTGTTGTCTGGAATAGCAAAAGGTGGCAGTTCATCCACGTAGGTAATCTGTCACTGCAGTCACCCCTCCGGCAGCCTTTCCCAGCCCCAAGGATGGCAACGTTTAGTGCACAAGGGGGTTTTCTGGCTGCCTGCATGAGTGTAGAGAGTCCACAGAACATTATTATTCAAACCCTTAAACCTGTGCCAGACTGTTAATGTCTTAATGCTTATTCAAGTGTCAGGGAGTGCAGGCAGATGTCAGAGTAAATGGGAGACTGTCAATAAGGAAATTACTCACCATTCACAGGATGATTGCTGCAGTCAGTCAGGTAGCATTTGAGAGGATGTCACGCTGAAAGAAGAAAGGGTGGGGAGGCAGGAGAAGTTGTAAATGTTTCCTTGTCTTGAGGGGGTGATGGAGAAGCCTCCAACAGCAGCAACCATAAATCAATAACTAAAGAGAAATAAAGATCCCAACATCCAGCTTTGGAATAATGCTGCTAAATGAGGGGTTTGGGGCAGTTATCCACCAGGAGCAGAAGCCAGGTCACATTCATCAGTACCTCCATTTCACCTGTATTCTACGTCATGTGTATATCATCAGAGAGGATCCTAAATGAGAGCTTTTACCCATAGTTAAAGGTAGTAATTGTGCAAGGTATGTTATTTCTTCTGGATAGTCTGCTTTGCAGTTAGGCATACTTCCCAATCCACAAGGTTGGGACCTCCCAAGCCACAGAAGACTTGGGGATCAGGATTCGCTTCTGTTCTTGGTGTTAGCTGTTCATGTGCTACATCATCTGCCTTTGAAAATGCCTCCATTTCTTTTGTCTTTAAGACAAGGTGGAATATTTTTCAAATTTTCAGGTAGCTGTGAAGATTTATTAGTTAAGATACTTTGGAGAAATTTTACATAAATAAACAGGAAACAATTATTTCACTCGAGACAGTTTATTCCTTTGGGGACAGTTAAATAGAGGCTATCAATAATGCAAGTGTTTGTAGTGCATCCACAACTTTTAGAGATAAAAAGCCCTACTGAGTTGGGATTGACTTTACCCACTTTCTCTATCTTCCAGCTCATAAGGGACATCAAGAACTAGAGAAACATAATGCATTGAGCTGCACTTCTTTTGATGGTTTTGAACTTGTAAAGCACCCCAATAGTACTGGCAAAGTTATGTTCACTCAAAAGGAGATAGAGCCAGTTGCTCCTTGCATAAATACATTTTTAAGGTAGACCAAATCTCGACACTTTTCATCATGGCTAGTAGTTCCACACTGCATTCATTTTGAAGGATTCAGCGAGACTCTCAGATAAGAAGCAACCTATAAACTGTCCTAAATGAAAGAGTTGCTGCTTGTCCTTAAGAGCTTGAAGATGCTTTTGCAACACAATTACAGCCTTATCTGGCTTAATTTACAGATACCTCACTCTCACACTGGCCAGACCTGGGGAAAGGTCAAGATAATCCACAGTTAGATTCAATGAAAGAAAAAGTGAAGCTAGTTGTCCTCCTTAGACGGACACTGTGACAAGCCATTGGGTATTTTCATCTTCACTGCTTGCCTCACACAGGTTTCACAGGAAAGAAAGCAGGACTGTGTGATACCTTACAAGGGACAGCCTCAGGACACGTGAGCAGTGCTTCAGATTGGCTTTCTTTGTCATTTGGGAGAGAAAATAATACTCTTCAAGGATGACTGTCTTTCCCTTCTGTTCCCCACCAATGTCAGCAGTTAGCCTCATCATTCTCAAGGGTAAATGGCTTTAAAGATTTGATGTCCATTTTTACACATTGATTGTCATCCACTTAAATGACCAAAGTACCATGTCAAGCTCAGGTATGTGAAATGACTGAACGGAGTCCTCCTCTCAGAGTTCTCTGTCTCTGAAGCACTGGTTCATGGAGTGGGATTCAGGAGTTGCATGTTCCTCTCACTGGCCTGCCAGATGATACAGAATTTGATACTTTTGCATCTGGGCAGTGCTCACCTCCTTTGCAAATGGCATTGAGCTCAAATGGAGATACCTCCATTTGGGAGATGTCACCTGCAGTTTTAATTCCTCTGTAAGATTCCTCCTTAACTATATTATCCCAATACTCAATTTCCTTACCCCGTCTTGTTTCTCCCCAACATACAGTATTTGATCCTTCCACATTTTTGTCGGTTTTCTTCCTCCTTTTCACACTGTCTTGGTGTTAACATGGAGGGCACTGAGAATACAGAAGACTCCATCTTCTCAGCTCTGATGCCCACTGCACCGAACGGGGTCGCTTTGGTGCAAGTCCAGCTCAGCTCCTGAAGTCTGGGGCTGATGTTGTAAGTCGCAAGAAGGTCTGTAAGAATTATGCTGACAAATTGTTCACATGTGCGTGTCGTACAGACAGAGAGCTTTCAGAAATTAGGAGCTTGTCTGAATTTGGGCAGTTCTTCCATTAAAGGCAAAACATTAAAGGCAAATTACAGGGGACCGTATTCTTTCAATTTTTCAGTCCCTGTCCAAGGCTTTGTCACAGAATGTTTTCCTTTCAGTAACAAATAAAAAAGCTGTAGCCAACACAGAAGCATGAGCAATAACAGTAGATTTTTGTCCACCGCCTTTTCAGAAGAGCATAAATAATTTTATCTGAATTTTGCCCTAACCTGAAGCAGGTACATGCCATCAGCACTTTTAGCTCCAATTGCTTAAATACTGACTAAGTTGTAAACAGCTAAAATCAAAATCTCATTTCAAAATACCTGTTAGAGGAAGTACTGTCTGCTTACCAGTCAAGTGCCCTGAGTGCCTGTACATCTCTTAATCTCCACACACAACCATTGCACTGTCACACCACTCCATCTAAACAGTGAAGACTGTGCTTGCGTCTGTCAAATCACTGTAGTGTGCACTTAATTCAAACTTGAAGCCAAGGCAAGGTTTAAGTGATCTGCTGGACTGCTCACTCTAATCTAAATGTTTACAGTGTGACTTGAATTTGAAGCAGTTTTTTGAAAATTCAAAGTGGTCAGGAGTTTTAGTATCTGGTTCTCCAAATAATTCTACTTGTGCAGCTGTCTCAATGATTTCAGCAGGAGTTCTGTGCACAGGTTTAAATGTGTGCCAATATTGCCAGATTAATGCTTACTTTTGAATTTCAGACAATTGACTTCAAACACTAAATCCTTCCCTTCCGTCCACTTGTATCAAGAGTGCTCTGTGTATGGGATTCTGCTGAGTACTTTTTGAAATCCCAAGTATGTCGTCCACTTTTTATGTAACTTGACTTCTCTAAAGTGAGTCAAATGCTACTTTTCATTTACTGTGACTTTCCTCTTATTTAAAACCACAGGTTAGTTTTTGCAAGCATTAATAGCTCTTAAATGATTCGTAATCTGTTTTTAATATGATCCTAGTTCAAGTTCAAAATGAATAAACATAGGGCTTAAATGAAACCTGATGTCTTTCTGCTTTATGCATGGAACTTCTACAAACCACAGGGTAAGGGTTGATGTATTTGCACAGCAACAAGTATTAAATGAAAAAAAGAACAGGTATTGGCTGTTTTCTCTTAATTATTCTTCTTTGATGATCCTTTGGAGTTACAGGAGGCAGAGAGCAGCTAGTTTAGCCAATTGGTTTCACATTGCTCTGACAGAGAACTGTCCAGACAGTTACTTGCTGAAACAGCAGAGAATGTTCTCTCTTTATGCTAAAAATTCAGCATCACTTAACTGTGTTACAGACTGTGCTTCCATGATATAACCAATAAAAGATTACTGGGTAAACTGAGGGAAGTGGTTTCTGGTTTATCACTTGGAAATTATGACTATTTGGCTGGAGCACACAGCACAGGCATGGGATCACGATAAACCCAGAGATGGGCGGGGAGGGGTAAGTTGTTTTATCAGTAGACAGATTTTCAACCACATAATGGAATTCAGTCCGCAATAGAAGTTGCATAGAGTTAACAACTCTATTCTCGGTATTCCCAGGCTTGGTGATTTTTCTAAAGCCTCATTTCCTCAAGTCATCTGATGGCATTAAATATGCTTCCCCACCCCCATTCTTTATAACTTCTAGTTCTTATGTCTTGGAGAAACACTGGTTGGTATGAATATGTTGATTTGCAACTTATCGGCTCAGCTACTGTCACCAGAAAAGTAAACAGAAATGTATTGAAAAACTACATTTTCATTCTATGTAAGTGTTGAAATTTTGGGAGTTAAACTCCTGCCTCTTCAGCAGTTTATATTGGCATTGCTGTTTTGGCTTGGCTTTTCTGGAATGGTATGAAAGCCCAGGAGCCCTGTTAAAATTAGCCAGAATTGTAGTTTGTTTGTGTACATGGGCCCAGAGTTTTCCAGTGTCTACTAGATAGAAAAATCTCTTCTCTTCTAAAATCCAGTTTGTTTTGAAGTAACACATTCAGTTTTCACATATAGATGAAAAATATGTTTTTATACTAATAATTGACATAAGGTGGGGCTGTGGATGAAATTTTCCATAACTCATTTTTCATAACTGTATTTCTATCATGGTGGAGGGTCACATGTTAAAGCCCAGCCTAGATGCTAAGTTTCATGCCAGCAGATCCAGCCATGGGACCCAAGCCTGGATTTTAGGAGAACATTACCTGCACAGAACTTCTTTAGCGAGCATGGGTCTAACTGGTTTAATTAGCTCCCATCTAGTTTTTTTTCGTTTTGTTTGTGATTAATTCTCTTAATCTGTGTTGCTCTTGTGAGCACTACCATATCAAAAATGGGAAGAATAAATAAGCAAAGCATCTGAGCAATGCAGACTGGGCATGTTCTGCATTTGAAACGTTAACCCATAACTGTAATTCTTAACTCCTTACAGTTTTTTAACTCCTCTCAACTCTTGCCAAGTTATTCATAACCACTTGCACTACTGCAAATGAGGCCTGAGCAACGCCAAGCACAGCAGACAAATTACCTTCCTTGCTTAACATCATACTTGACTACAGCCTTGTCACGATCCCCTGTTGGGTAGCAATTAATTTGGCAGAAGTTAAACCCCCTTGCTTTCCAACCAACTTCAGACAAGCCTGGGTGGCTGGAGGTGGCTGGGCTTAACTCCTGAGTGATGTCCGATCCAACAGGTTATCATGATCACGTTTCGTGTATTCTCGGGAACAGAATTAAGACTCAAATGGAGCCAAGTGCTAAACTGCTTTGTCACAAACAACCAACAATGTGAGGAGGAGGACAGAAGAGAAAAACTAAGAGAGAGAGAGAGAGAGAGGTTACAACAGTCACCATCATGGTGAGTCCACCATGTCCCAACCGTCCGCTCATCTGGCAGCAGTGTTTCACCTGATGTCCTCTTGAGTCCAGTGGGGGACAATGGTGTTCTTCTGCTCCCGCCCCCTCATCTCTGCTGGCCTTGCCTTTTTGTAACACTGATTTATTGCATAGTCAATAAGCTCCTGGGCATATCCACGCCTCTCCCTTCGATGATGTGGCGCATGCCCTGTACTGTCCCTGGAGGGTCCTGGAAAGTTCTGGAGGGTCCAAGCTCCCCCCTCCACATCTCGCTGACTCTGGGCCTGGGCACATGCACAGAGGCGATATTTTTAGAGACAGCAGGATGCATAGGCATCCGAACTTGGGTTTGTGGTTTTAGCTGTTAGCAATGTTGAGGCAGATTTTGCAATACCTTACAAGACCTCTGAGCTGTAGCATTTGCCAGTCTTGCAGCAGTGCAGCACTGCTGATCCATGCACAATGTGTCATTTGCTGCACCACCCGTCACTGCTCTAGAGTAGTCCTCTCTGCCAGGGAGCCTACATGCTGCCTTCACTCTTGTCAGCGTGCTCCAAAACAAACCAGGATAAACGTGTCTGTACATGCAGTTACTTCAGTAAAATATTTCTGCTTTAATCAAAGATAGTCTCTGAGAATAAAGGAGACTAGGGGAGGGAAAAACAAATGCTTGTCCTCAAATCTGAGAGGGCCAAAAGGAAAATCCTTTATCTGGATGAAGCCTTGTCATGGTTTAAGCCCAGCTGGCAACTAAGCATCATATGGCTGCTCACTCACTCCTCCCTGCCAGCCAGCTCCCTCAGTTATATACTGAGCATGATGTCGTATGGTATCGAATATCCCCCTGGCTAGTTCGGGTCAGCTGTCCTGGCTGCGCCCCCTCCTAGCTTCTTGTGAAAATTTACTCTATCCCAGCCAAACCCAGGATATTACTCTATATCAACTCTATATCTTACTCTATATCAACTACGTCATGCCCAGATCCTACACTTTCCAATTAATCATTACTACTTTCCCTGTCTTTGATATACGTACATCTATAGATACATACACAAAGAGAGGTATCATTCCCTTAGTTTATAGACCATTCCTCTAACATGTCTGTTCAGTTCATTTAACCCATGATTTTGGGGCTCCATCTGTTGTAACAGTCTCCCAGGGCAGGAGAGATGGTGTGGGGTGTTGGATTGTTGCATGCTGCACCCGGAGATCATGGCTGGTATATTTGGCATGGCCCATGCCCATGGCCTGTGGGTTGAAGATGTCGATCTTGAGAAAGTTGCTGGGCACCAGATGGTGAAGCCAGTTCAAGTTCCATCACCACTGCACTTTACTCAGTTTCCTCAAAGTCCATCCTTCATTGATTTGGGTGACTCTTACTGTAATACCATAGATATGGCATATAGCAACTGTAGTAGTGATGACACACAGTGGCAGGATTATTTGGTAATTAACATCATACAATTTAATTCACTGGCTATTCTCACTGAAAATCAAATCCCCTTGAGGTACACACTGAACCTCCCCATCATTCTTCATCACCCACCAGGTGCACCCAGATCCTTGAGCAAAAGCAATCCTGTGGATGGGTTTGCCCTTGCCTAAGGCAGGACTAACCTAGACTGTCTTCCCTAACGTATTCTTCATGTGCACTATGGGGATGGAAGTTCTGACTGGGCAGGGCCAGCTTGATTGACAGATCCTCTAGTGTGAACTAACCAGGCAGCTTTTGCTAAATGTGTATCCCAGTGTTTGAAGGTCACACCACCCATTGCTCTCAATGTAGTCTTCACCAGTCCATTGTATCATTTGATTTTCCCATAGGCTGCTGCATGATAGGGAATGTGATATGCTCCTTGGCCCAGGTGTCTATGAGGTTGTTTCAGAAACAAGTCCTGTTGTCTGACTAAATTTTTTCTAGGGTGCCATGTTGCCATAAGAATTGCTTTTCAAGGCCCAGGACAGTGTTCCGGCAGTGGCATGGGGCACAGGATACGTTTCCAGCCATCTGGTGGTTGCTTCCACCATTGTAAGCACATGGCACTTGCCTTGGCAGGTTTGTGGGAGTGTGAGATAGTCAACCTGCTAGGCCCTCCCATATTTATATTTCAGCCACCATCCTCCATACCAGAGAAGCTTTAAACGCCTTGCTTGCTTGATTGCAGCGCATGTTTCACATTCATGGATAACCTGTGCGATGATGTCCATGGTCAGGTCTGCCCCTTGTTCACAAGTCCATCTATATTATGTGTTGCATCTCTTCCCTGATGGCCTGTGGTGTCATGGGCCCACTGAGCTATAAATAATTCACCCTTACGTTGCTAATCTAAATCTACTTGAATCACCTCAATCTTAGCAGCCTGATCCACCTGCTGGTTGATGTTCTTCAGTGGCTCGACTCTTAGGTACATGGGTGTCTACATGACATACTTTTACAACCAGCTTCTCTAGCTGGGCAGCTCAGATGGGTTTACCTCTGTGCTGCCAGTTGCTCTGCTTTGACTGCTGCAACCACCCCTACAGAGCATTTGCCACCATCCATGAATCAGTATAAAGTATTGGCCATTTTTCTCATTCAGCAATGTCTAAAGCCAGCTGGATGGCTTTCACTTCTGCAAACTGACTTGATTCACCTTCTTCAGCAGTTTCTGCGACTTGTCGTGTAGGACTCCATACAGCAGCCTTCCACCTCCAATGCTTTCCTACAATGTTACAGGACCCATCAGTGAACAGGGCATATTGCTTCCCATTTTCTGGCAGTGTATTATACAGTGGGGATTCTTCAGCACGTGTCACCTCCTCCTCTGGTGATATTCTGAAATCTTTGCCTTCTGGCCAGTCCATGATCGCTTCCAAAATTCTTGGGCATCTGGCATTTCCTGTGTGAGCCCATTGTGTCATCAGTGTGACGCACTTACTCCTTGTAGCATCAGTTGCTTGATGTGTAGAGGAGACCTTCCCTTTGAACATCCAGCCTAGCACCAGCAGTCAGAGTGCTAAAAGGAGCTGTGCTGCAGTACCAACCACTTCCAAGGCAGCTGCCAATATGCTGTCGATATCTCTTTTTCACTTGGAGCGTAGTGGGCCTCAGATCTTCTGTATCCTCAACTCCAAAACCCTTGGGGTCAATGACGGGTCTCCTCAGGTGCTTTCTGCCAGAGACTCCAGGTAGGGCCATTCTCCTCAGCTGTGGTGTAAAGCACATTTTTAATATCTAGTCCTGCCCGGACTGGCCCAAGGGCTACAGCGTGAACAATGTCCCATTTAATTTGTTCCAAGGCTTGTCTTTGCTCAGGGCCCCACTTAAAATCCTTCCTCTTCTGAGTCATTTGATAGAGAGTGCTTACAATCAGACTGTAATTTGGAATATGCATCCTCCAAAAACCCACAACTCCTAAGAAAGCTTGTGTTTCCTTTTTGCTAGTCAGTGGAGCCATAGCTGCTATTTTGTTGATCACACCCATTGGGATCTGACAATGTCCATCTTGCCTTTTCATTCCTAAAAACTGGATGTCCTGTCCAGGTCCCTTGTCCTTACTTTGGTTTATGGCAAAACAGACCTTCAGAAGAACTTGATTATTTTCTTCCCTTTCTCAAAAACTTCTGCTGTGTTGTCCCATATGATGATGTCAGCAAGGTATTGCAGGTGTTCCGGAGCTTCACCCTGTTCCAGAGAAGTCTGGATTAGTCCATGGCAAATGGTGGGGCTGTGTTTCCACCCCTGGGGCAGTTGATTCCAGGTGTACTGGACACCCCTCCAAGTGAAAGCAAACTGTAGGTGGGACTCAGCTGCCAAAGGAATTGAGATAAATGCATTAGCGACATAAGTTGTGGTGTACCACTTGGCTGCCTTTGACTCCAGTTCGTATTGAAGTTCTAGCATGTCCAGCACAGCAGCACTCAGTGGTAGCATGACTTCATTCAGGCCACGATAGTCAACTGTTAGCCTCCCCTCTTCATTAGACTGCCGCACTGGCCATACGGGGCTGTTAGAAGGTGAGTGAGTCCTGCTGATTACCTGTTGACTTTCCACCTGATGAATCAGCTTACGGATGGGAATCAGAGTGTCCCGGTTGGTGCAATATTGCTGCTGGTGCACTGTTGTGGTAGCAGTTGGCACCTGTTGTTCTTCAACCCACAGCAACCCCACAACAGAAGGATCCTCCAAGAGACTGGGCAAGGAGGTCCACTTGCCTAGGTGACATGTAACATTTTCTTTGAAGGGGTACCTTTTCTTCATGCCTAACAGGAGTTCAATCACTTTGTCAATACCCCATTCCCTCAACAGGGATCCCAGCTCCTTGACTTCCCTACCCTCTAATTCCAAATTACTGGCCCTGTTATCCCAGCATCAGAGCAGCCAGGTGATAATGTGCTCTCATGGATGGCAGCTTAAATCCTTTTGCTTATCTTGCAGCTCACTCAGGGATAGGGATCAGGTGATTACCTCTGGTTCTGCCACTTCCTCCTGTTCTCGTGATGACCCTAGTTGACCTTCATCCCTCACTAAGCAAGCTGATTTTTTGTGTATTTCTTCTGCTGTGTAGGGGTGACTGATATTGGCACAGGCTGGTTTTCTGGTTCAGCTGCAGTGCCTGTCACTGGGGTTGGAATAGCTGCAGTGCTTATCATTGTGAGGGTTGGAATAGCCAAATTGCCTGTAGGCCTGTTTTCCCTCCCTTCTCCCTGAGGGTGCTGCATAATATCAAGCAGTGTTTGGTAGATACTGGCCAGGGCCCAGCACAGTGTGGTAAGTTGTGCCTCTTTGGAATAGCCACAGCATTTTCCTTTCAAATATTATGTCACTTGATCAGGGTCCCATAGTTGTTCAGGAGTGAAGTTCCAAACCATTGGAGGTGAGAAATTCTCTAGATACCCGCCCATATTCTCCCACATGCCATGCCACCCAGAACTATCCAGCCTTGGGGCAGATCTCTGGGTGGTATTCTTAAAGAAAATTGTTGTATAACCCTAAACAAGTCCTGAAACACATTCAGGAGACATAGCAATAAGAGCATGCTGTCTTGAACATCCCAAGGATATTCAAAATTCTCAAAAGCTGTTGTAATTAGCCTGAAGGAGAAAGGGGAGGTGAAAGAGCTGGAGAAAGTATCCCCCCAGTCTTCCCCACAGACAGGATGCAATTACTAACAAATTCCGAGAGAAGGTGCCTGAGGTACAGGCATGATAACAGTGCCACATACAAATACCAGCTTAACCTCACGACCAGTGATATATCATAAGTTGACATTACCCAGTACAGCAAAACGATAGTTCTGATCCCTCTCCCAGAGGGGATAAACATCACCACAGGGAATGAATGCATAGTGCATATAAGAACTTACGTAACACCACCATGTGAACAAATGAACCAACATTGTGACCAGCAACTATTTAACTAATATAAGAAATGTGTGTAACATTTGTTTTAACAGGCTCTAGTCAGATCTGTCACTATCTCAATGCTGAGCACCAAAAAGGACTGTCATGGTTTAGGCCCAGCTGGTAACTCAGTGCTATGCAGCTGCTTGCTCACTCCTTTCCCTGCCCCAGCTCCCCCGGCTACGTACCAAGCATGGCTTCATACCATAGTATTGAGTATCCCCTTGGCTAGTTCG
This sequence comes from Elanus axillaris, assembly GCA_026212715.1. Lineage (NCBI taxonomy): Eukaryota > Metazoa > Chordata > Aves > Accipitriformes > Accipitridae > Elanus > Elanus axillaris. The sequence continues at coordinate 26,201,587 of JANZLQ010000007.1, read as the reverse complement.
GGTCAGCTCTGCCCCTCTTAGCTTCTTATAAAACTAACTCTATCCCAGCCTAACCCAGGACAAGTCTAAATTCTTTTCTTAGTAGATTTCTATAGGTATGGCAACAAGAGATGTCTGATGAAGAGAATTGTAGAGGTAAACAGGAATCAAGAAAGTTAAATAGTTTATTGCAAACCTGTCACAGAGAGGAATCAGAGGTAGAAACATCGCAGAGCAGAGCCTGAGGAAGATACATAGCACCATCCTCTGACATACCAAAGTGGGAAAAGGACCAGGATACGTGTGTAAGTGCTGTGACCTCTGACTCGACATTGTGTCTTCCTTCAGAAATAGCATTGCAATGTCATGTCATTATACTTCACATTATATGTGACACTGTGCAAAGGGACAGAGCGGGCTTTTGTGTGAATCCAGAACTCAAAGACTTGCAAGTAATTTCTAGAATCCACAGTGAGATGACATGCACCTGTAAATCGCAGTTCCAGAAGGGAGTTGTCTGGGCAAAGGCCTTTTGTGCTGGCGTCCCTTTACTATTAGTTATCTCACCAGTTCAATTATTTTTAAAATAGCTTTTTAAAGGGTTTCTTTCAAAGAGACTGAATTTAAAGAAATTGAAATGCAGGTAGGCAGGATTGTGTGACTACCTCCCAAATCATCCTGGCCAAAGGGACTCAGGTTTACATGCTCCTTCTATGCTTGTGTGCAGAAATAGTTGCCAGAGCCACATTTAACTACCAGGGACAGCTTTTCTTCAATTAGTGAAAGATCTGATGCATATAGCTAGCTTCACACATAAAGTATGGGCTCTGACCTGGCTGCTGCCACTCAGTTGGAAGATCCTGGTTGGGTGTTCTGAGAGACGGCTCCAGCTTGGTGCCTGGCCGCAGTCAAAATAGGAAATTGAGCATAAATCGGGGATTTCTGGGAGGTGATGGAGAGCAGGGAAAGTTGGCATACTGCTCCCTAAATCTGAGGTTCAACTGCACCTTGAATTGTGCATGCGCAGCTCTGTTTCCCTCACCTCGGAAAGTTTAGAAGTACTGCAGAAAGGTTGGTGAAGGATAACAACGATCATCAGAGATTTGGACCCTGTTTGTGGAGTGACTGGGTAGACTTGGACAGCCCCGAAGAGTGCTGACTGAGAAGGCTGTACAAGAAATGGAGAAAACTCAGAGTGCTGTGGAGGGAGTGAGTAAGAGCAACGCGTTTGTCACTTCATGCAAGCCCAAGGGGACATCAGATGGAAGCTATGAAGCTGCTGAGTTCAAGAGAAACGAAGGATGTTGGCTCTCTGGCGAGCTGTAGTGGATCTGCGCAAGTCCTTTTTGAAGGCCATTGTGGACGGGCTGCGGGGGGAACGGGATGAGTACTGGAAAGAGAGATCTGCAGAGGGTCACTGAGCAGACAAACAGCCCCGGGCTCGGGAAATCTCCTCTGCGGAAAATACAGGCTGGGAGACTGCTTGGAGGAAATACTGCCTGTGCGTGCCCTGTTCTTGCCCATCTGTACACAGTCGCTTAGGACCGCTGCCAGCAGCCAGGCGCCAGCCGGCCGGGCAGCGGCCGCTCTCGGGCCACCTCAGCCCAGTCGAGACACGCACGGGTCCAGTTCCAGGTCTGAATCCAGCGCCTGCGACATCTGGCGGCACCCGCGGCGGCCTCGGCCAAGCGGCTCCGACAGCCGCTCCCGCAGCCGGCTGCGCTCCCGGGACCGGCCCCGCTCTCGCTCCGCCTCCGCCGGCGGTAGGACGCGGGCGGCCGCCCTCCCCGGGGCCGAGGGACGGAGCGGGCGGGGGGGGGAGCGGCAGCGGCGGCGGCAGCAGAAGCACCGCCCGCGCTCCGCCTCCCGCCCGGGCAGTCCTGGCCAGAGAAGCGGCTGTGTGGGGAGCCGAGCCGTGCCGAGCCGAGCCGAGCCGAGCCGTGCCGAGCCGTGCCGTGCCGAGCCGAGCCGAGCCGAGCCGTGCCGAGCCGAGCCGAGCCGAGCCGTGCCGAGCCGAGCCGTGCCGAGCCGAGCCGTGCCGAGCCGTGCCGAGCCGAGCCGAGCCGTGCCGAGCCGAGCCGGGCCGAGCCGGTAATAAAGCTTCTAAAAGTAGGTGCCTGAAGGAAATCTGTATTTAAACTTGTTAATCAC
>JANZLQ010000007.1:26183949-26199357 GCA_026212715.1 Elanus axillaris | reverse complement strand
GAGCCGTGCCGTGCCGAGCCGTGCCGTGCCGAGCCGAGCCGTGCCGTGCCGAGCCGAGCCGAGCCGAGCCGAGGCGTGCCGAGGCGTGCCGAGCCGTGCCGAGCAGAGCCGAGCCGAGCCGAGCCGTGCCGAGGCGTGCCGAGCAGTGCCGAGCAGAGCCGAGCCGAGCCGTGCCCGGTGCGTGCGGTGAAGCAGCGGCTGGGGCCGGTGAGCGCCTGCGGCCGCTTCCAGGTACGGTCCGGGGTGTCTGCGGTGCTCGAGTGCGCGTCTGTCCATCTGTCTTGTCCCTCCATCCGCCGTCTTGCTAGCCCTGTCAGGACCGTCTCTTTCCTCCTTAGTAGCTACCCGGTTCTGGACAGGCAGAGCTGCTCGTTTCTGGGGGACCGGGGGACTGGGGAGGGGAGGTAGAGCTTAACGCAGCAGAAAAAGCCATTGGCAGTGCGGTCATTAGGTCCTTCTCCTTGTCCCCTTCCCTGTAGTAAGATGGAACAGAGTTCTAAAACTGCGTGATGTGATATTGTTGTGGCTATAATCCTCGGAGAAGCTTTCCACTTCTTTCCTTAAGCCCGTCGGTTCAGTTGATGGCTGCTGTTTTGGATGGGAGGGATGAAAAAGTACTAATTTGCCAGATTGTGGTTGAAGGGCTGCATGGAATGGTTGTGTGGGCAGGACAGGTGTGTGCGTGGTGTCACCGAAGTGTGTTTATGGGCTGGCTTCTCTTTTGCTTGTGTGTGACTGTGGTAGAACTTCAGGCTCCGGTGCTGAGTGCGGTGGGAGCAGTTCGGGGGCAGAAGGAGAGTAACAGCTCTTAAATGACCCAAGACCAAGGTGTTGCTCATCAGCTAGGTGTACTGTTGTGCTTAGGCCAGACTGTGAACTAAGGCAGCCTTAACAGCAAGCAGTGCCTCCCAGTCTGTCTGTGTGTAAAGCTAAATATAGCTGAGGGGTGAGGAAAACTTTCAGAGGAGTTCCCCTGAATGGAGCAGAGGAAGGCTGACTCCTCTCAAAGGGCAAGAATGGCCTGGAAAATCAAGAGCCATGAACAAAGAGGTGCTCTGTACCTCAGACAGACAGCTATCTGTCTAAGCAAAGAGTGTTGAGGAGGTTGTTTCCAGTGAGATTACAGCCGCTGTAGGCTGAGATACTGTGCCATCTGTGGGAAATGGGGACTTGGGCAGGCAGGACTGGATCTCTAGTCTGTCTGTTTATTTTGAAAGTCGAGAAGAGCGTTTGAGGGATGGGTCCCTCAGGCTTATTTTATGGCTTCCAAATCCGATGTCTTGGAGAAAAGCTGGTAATGAGCTGAAAATCAATGCTAAGTATACTCAAGACAAGTAGCTAACTGGTGAGCTGTGCTGGAGAGACCTAATAGGTAAAACCCAGCTCTGATTTTGGATTAGCTATGGGGCTATCACTCCTTTAAACAGGCAGGACTGAAACAAGCCACTGTAGGTTTTGTTAACTCTTTGTGAAAGAGGAAAAACCGTACCGCTTTATCAGGGTTTAAGCTCACAGTGGTGCCACACACCGAGTAAAGTGCTTTTTTGTATGGTACAATGAATCCCCGTTGGTTCACGTTCTTCATAGTTTCTTTCTGTTGAGGTTTCTGAGGACAGCACAGTGTGTTGTTATTACCTGTGCTCCAGCTGTATGTTACCTAAACAGTCCTTGGGGAATGCTGTGAGTCACTGTACCTGTTCGTGATCTGCAGGGTGAGCTGCTGTCACGCAGTGTCAGAAGTGACAGGCATAGTTCAACACTGGAACCCCATCAGTGAAGGAATGTGAACTGAAAACACGGAGTTTATTTTTGTAACTCAGAGTAGTTAGAAAGTGAGTTTTTCTTGGGGTGAAGATAGGAAGGACCTATGTGTGGATCATATTGTCAGTTTGTGCTGCATTGCTGTAAGGGTCTGGCATTATGACACCTACTAGAGCTGACAGAATTGCGTGGGTGGGATCTTTCTTGGCTACCTTTGACTACATGACTACTTGGGCATTGATGTTGCCCTTGGAAAAGTGCTACAAAACCAAATGGTTAATATTTAGTAGAACTGGTACTCTCAAGTGCTTCTGAAATGATCATCTCTGAAAGGGTTAGGTGATGTGTGGGGTCAAAGATGCTGAATGATCCTGGGAATAGGGATGCATTGTGGCTCTCAGCTTTTCTGAATATCAAGCTCTGCGTGTCTTGTGCAAAGAGAGGAGATGTAAGAAGTACTGGATGGTTCACACGCCAAAGATATCCTATCTAAATCAGAGGGTTTAGAAACATTTCTTTCTATGCAACGTTGCAGTCAGCCAGCTCATACTGCTTTTAACTGGAGTGTCATTATGCTTAGAAAACACGGTGGGAGCTCAGTCAAATGACTTGGAAAAGGGCAAGCTTGTGGTGCTCACTTCACTCTTGCACATCCATGATGTGGGTGTGTCGTTCTTTGCAACTGTGTCCCTGCTCAGTTTGTAGAACTCCTTCCATTAACTGTGATCCTTCTCACCCATTAGGAGAGATTAGTGTCAAAGCTCCAGTGTTGAGCAGGGTAGCTGTTATGGGAGATTTAATTTAAAGCATAGCCTTCAGAATACAGACCTTGACTTTTGGAGACAGAGATGACCCAAACCATTTCTTTCTTTGTCTCTTTATGCAGTGCTTCTAAATGAAAAGCTAATTTTGACTTTGTCTCAACATGTCTTCCTTTTCTTCAGTCTTTTCAGCACTGTTCTACTGTTCAGTAGATGGTTGGGCAGTACAGGAAGAAGCTGTCAGTTGGAATAGGATGCCTGTGTTTCAATGAAAGAAGCAGGATTTCTGATCACTCATACTCTTTTTTTCTCTTGTACATCTTTTCCCAAATGTTAGTAGATACACAGGCATACACTGCAAGCACTGAGAAATGCCCTTTGCTTGGCGTGGGTTTGTGGGACCGAGTCACATCATCTAATAAACACTTTGCTAGAAAATGAGCTTGCAAACAAAAGTTCCAGAGTGCCTTTTGCAGCTGCGGCAAGGACAATACATAATTTACAAACAGGAGGCAAAGACTCTACCTCTAGCTGAAAGTTATTGCTAATTTCTCCTCTATTATAGATGCTGTGAGAAGTAGTATTAAAAAACCTAAATCACTACAGTGAGGCATGTGAACAGATGGTATTCAGTAGGGCTGCGTTTTTAATTAGAAAATGAGCAGGATCGTGGAAACAATACAGCTCAGTCTTCCTAGGTGGCTCTAGAATAGCACTGTATGACTCAGATCCACATATTCAGACTATTTTGGTTTTGATTCATTAAAATGCATCTTCTCACCAGAGTAAAATGTTCCCCGTGTCACCTGCCCCTCCCATGGGGTCAGGTACTTTGCCTGCATCTTGTGACATCTGGAAATAGGACCAGAAATACCAGGTTACGCTCCAGTAGAGAGAGGAGTCTGGGAAGCTGTGAGTCTGCATCAGCCAGTACAATGAGATGTTTGGATTCATAAGCAGTAAGACAGAGGATAAATAGGCTTGAGTCAGATTGGGGAGTGGGATATTTTCTGAGATAATTGCTCTCATTGATACAAGGCCAGGTGCTTCCCGCGTGAAAGCAGCGTTCTGACCTGACCGTACCTGCCCATCGGGGCTGCGAGTTGATCCTCCTTTAAACATGCTGCAGGGACTCAGACACTATTAGCCCGTGTTTACAATGATCTTTTCACAACCCAGTCTGGTATATGTTTGCTCAATACCATACCTGCTGTGTGCGGACTTTATAGGTGTAATTCTTTCAGGGCAACCCATCGCTTGCAGAGCCCAAGGGTCCACCTTCAGTCGAGCATGGGAACTGCTGCGGGGTCTTAAAGGCTGACACAAACCAGCAGATGCAGCGTGTGAGTGGAGGAGATTTCTGCTATGGCCCTGCCTAGACGAGGGAAAAATTTTTCAGTCAGTTTGGCTAGACTTTTCTTCTCCTTGATTTCCCAAGCAGCCAGTCCAGCTGATTGGAGCCAACTGTTTTTACAAGTCCCCTATACCTCAGACCCAGCTCTGGTCTAGGAACCACTGGCTGATATTCAGCCCGGGTGTAAAGGGGTATGAGGCAAGTATAACTGATCTGGATACAGAGCTGTATTTGCTTTCTTAATTGTCAAAGTGGGACCATCCCCTTTTATCTTCAACCTAAACATTGGAAGATGTATTTTTCGTTGTTGTGGTGGTTTTTTAACTGAAGTATTTCTACTGCAGAAACTCTAAATATACTTTCAACCTGCCTGTAAGTGTCAGTAAAGATTCTGTACTGTTCATAGAAGCATAAGATCTTAGTAAATGGAAAAACAGAGATTATGTGAACTGTTTTGCCTTAAACCAGCATTTTTTCTGCATCATCTAAATGGAAAAGAGACGTTTGGTGATGAGATTTTAGGTGGAAGCAGTTAAATGAAATTAAGTACTGTTCTTTAACATTATTACAGCTTTCTGTTGCAAATTATAACTTGACTATCTATTATGATTGTAAAAGGGAATGGTGCTTTCTTCTGAAGCATATTGTAGGTTTCACCAAAAGGCCAAGCATGGACGTCTGCAAAGAGCAACAGCTTTTGTATTCGGAAGATGTCTTGCTTTGATGAGATTGAAGAAGGAACCATGTCAAGAGAGCTTCATGCTTAAGGCTAGTACTGTGCTTCTGGCATTAATATGGTGCTATACACCTTCTGTACCCCGTGTGAAAAAAGATCTTGGAACTTAGTGAAATAACCCCATACTAATCCCTCTTTGTACTGTCAGGCAGAGGAATGTGGTAATGAGAAACCAAGCGACTTGACTAAAGCCATGTGAGGAGCTTGTAGTGAAGCAGAAGCAGATCCAAGCTCCCAGCTGTCAGGTCTAAGCACTGAAATGATGCTTTTTCTGTTGACTCTGGATGGATGTGTGAACAGTTCTTGATGAAGCTGCTTATCACTGGGAACTAGTTCTGACCTACACTTAGCTACTAACTGTGCAGACAGAGAAGGTGTATCTTTTGGCCTTGGTCACCTGAGGTGGGTTAGGATTACAGAGGTTGCGTAAAATGGATCATATTCCCAAAGGTTAGTGTAAGTCTAATACCACATTGAAATCAGTAATACTCTTCTGATGATAGTGCAGGGGAAACTGCACTCCTGTCTCTATTGACAACATAAATGTTCTGTTTCTTCAGCTTGAAGTACGCAGGAGGCACAAAGCGTGCTATGGAAATGAGAGTGTCAGGGTTCTGATTCACTAGCGGGGATGGCATAGCATGGATGACACCACAGGTCCCAGCTGTCCACCCACCCCACACCCCGTTCCTGGACAGCTGAGCCACTGTGAATCAGCTGCTGAATCACCCAGTTTACAGCGTGATGGTTTGAAGTAAATCATCATTGCTGTTCACTTGCCTTAAAACTCCTGATTGCAAACTGCGGCAATACATCAGCTGATTGATGAGCAGCAGCTCAGCTGTCTGCTCAACAGCGCAGAGGCACGGGACGGTAATAACCTTCTCGGGGCTGTAGAGCTCTGCGTCTTCCTGGTGGATGGGAGCCCTGACGGAGCCAGTCTGCAGCTGGCTGAATAGAGAGGTGGGATTTTTGTCTTTTATGACTGTAATACTTAAGGCCCCTCTGTTCCCAATAGAACAAATGGCAAAACTCTTCTGTACTTCACTGGGTGCAATTAGGGGAATGCTGTGTACTTCTAAAAACCCCACCCAGCTTCAGTAAGTTAAAAAAGCATAAGGGTTTAGTAGTGTGCTTGTGTTTTCTTTGAATTTAATATACTTGTACTCTTATTTCAAAGCTTTCAATTTTGCCATCAGCAGTTCCAGCCAATTTAACACTTTGTGCTGGCCAGCAAGTAGGCTGTCTGCCTTTCCTGATGGTACTTGATTTTGGACAAGATTTAACATGTAGGATGGAGGAAATGATACTCAGCTTGTGCATTGGTTTGGTTTTGAACAAATTTCTTGGAGGACAGTCCATTTATGAATTTTTTCTCAAGGAAATAGATCCTGGAGGGGGGAAGTTGTTTCTTAATATGACCCCAGTATTAGTTGTCTATCAAAACTTCTTTGCTTTCAGTCCAGCTCTCTGCTTATACATTTTTGTAGAAAAGAGTGTTGTTTGTTGTTTAAAATGGATGGTATTTCATTGCATGCTTTGGCTAGTCTGAGGCCTTTGTGCCTCCTTTTCCATTTCATTCTGTAAATCACTCGAGCTTTACAGGAATCACTATGGACCATGCAATGGACTGAACTTTTCTAGAATCTCTGGTGGCTTGTGACATATAATTACTGCTGTGCTAATCCATTATGCCACTTGTTAACAGTTATTTATTTTGTATGGCTCATGTTTTAAACTTCTCCTCTGAAACCAGAAAAAAAAAGAAGGATGTGGGATTATCAAAGAGATTTACAAGTTTAAAAAAACCCCACATTTATGGGAGGACAGCCTTATTTTGAACTAAAACTTGAATTAAAATGTTAAAAGGGCATAACTTACAAATGAACTTAATAAAAAGATTAATCAGTCAGTGATGGAGCACTCTTCATATTGTGTCTTTTTTAATAATTGTGGCCTCCTCAGTTTTAACCTACAGATAGAAATCTCAGTTGTGCTTTGATCATGGTAAGATACAAGTGTGTTGAGAAAGCTAATATGTTGCACGTGTGGCCTTCTTTTCATGTTCTGTGTTTCAAGGCTGCTGCTTTTGTGTGTCCAGCAATACAGACAAATTGTTTCATGTCTTTTGGTTGGGATGAACATATCTCCTGTCCTCTCTCTCCCTTGGCCTGGCTGATTTTCCTGCAATTGGGATTTTTGCCGTGGTGTAGTTTGCCTGCATGTGCTCGTCTGGCACAGCAGCAATGCTGTGGCACGGCCACCGTCAGCATCATGAGATCTGCATCGCAATTCCTGCCCCACAAAAGAGCATAGGGAAAGGGTAGAAGGGGGGTTGGTTCTTGGGGCTTAAGCAGGGGACATGGATTTACAGCACATCAGCATCAAGAGGAACTTGTTTGTTTTCTTCCCTTTTTCCACCCTTGCAGCTTTATAGAAGTTCAAGGCATTCTTAAACCCCCTGCACTTGTCCTAATGCTCACAAGCATACACACAAATGCATTCATATCCATCACATTTTTGCAGTTTAGTATCCAAGGACTTTATTTTTGAGTGATTCAGGATCCGCTTAATTACTGTGCCAAAGTTCTTGTACATGAGTGATCAGTCAGTAGTGCTGCATCTGACCTTCCCACATCATCAGCTGAATCTATTTATAGATCCAAGAAAGAGTTTCTTTGCAAATTCAGGAGGCAAATGCCTTTCATTGAAATTCAGTTCCTGGTCTGTTCTTTGCTTACTGGGGTTTTTCTTTTTCCTTTGCAGTCTATTGTTGCCTGAGTAATATTTTGAGAACTTTACCAAATTGTTCATCCTCTGCTGTTTTAGTGAAAATGAGGAAGTATCTCAGGGCTCAGCGAGGTTTGTTATGCCTCAGGTCTTTGCTTGCCCTGCCACAGACTGCAATTCACTGGTCTCTGCTATGTGCAAGACATATTTATACTGTTATGTCACTGTCCAGCAGTATCACCTGTGGATAATTTTAGTCCTCCTGTTACTCTGTGGTGGATTCCTTCCAAGTTGCTCTTACTCTTGGTCTCTGTTTCACCCAGGAAAAAGTCCATGCCACTCCTCTTTCCATCCACTATTTGAGTATGAAGTACCATTCTGTACTCTGTCTCTTACAGGATACAGTTTATAAGTAATATTTCTAGGAAGGACAATATATAGGAAGGAACCGTAACTCAAAGTTCACGCTGAAGTCACACTGCCAGAATTTATGGCAAATTCTTTGTGAAAGAATGGAAGCAAGAAGACTTGAGCTGGGGTAGTTCTGTGATCTTAGTTTCTGCAAGTAAGTTATACGAAACACCAGTCTGGGAGTTTTTAAGGTTTCTTCTCAATAGCTTGAGCAGTAGAATTTCACTTCACCTTTCAGTGCAAAAAACAAACGCTTTGTAAGCAAAGCAAACACACCCAGCTGTATGGAATGCAACCAGTGTCCTCTGTGTCTGGTATGCTTTTGTTTTGGGTAGCCTGGGTCATTGTCTGAAATACTCCACACTTTTCAGAAACACTTAAGTGAAAGCTGGATATTGCTGGCAGGCACCTAGTCCTTACTTCCTTAAAGTCGAGGCTTGTTCTGACTTGCTCAGACTTTCCCAGGTTGGTGCAAGCTGTTATGATTCGTAGTTCTTTCCCCAGCAGTCTTTTGTTTTGCCATACCTCCATTTTATAATGACATCTTTAAGAACAATGGGGGATGGCAATTACCTGCAAAATGTGGTTTGGGGTTTCTGACTGTATGGTGAGGTACCTCTGAGGGGATGTAATTGCACACCTGAGGTTTCCATCTTCTTGAAGAGGTGTGCCTTGGGACTCATAATGAATTCAGTCGCCATCCCTCTGTTTGAGGGATGTAGTATGGGAGATACCTGTATGTAACACAGGAGCTGAAAATGTTTGGCAGTGGCTTTAAAGGCACATTTAGTGGCTACTACTGAACCCCTCAGTGGGTGCTTCTATAACGGATACAAGCTGTCCATATTGTTGGGTTTGTTTTATACACCTAATGTGCAGACTGAGCTCTTTAATGTAAATTAAAAGAAAAAAAGCCAATGCCACCTTCCACAGTTGCTAGTAGAAAACGGATTTTTTTTCTGTTGATGAACATAGAGGTTTGGACAAGCACTTCGCAGCCTGGAAGCTGCATCTGATTCCTTTAGTTTTGCCAAACTGGAGTTCAGCTCCAGCAGGAAATGGTGGGGGTTTGAGCACATTGTCTTTGGTTCTGGCTTTTTATTTACACTACTGTTATTGGGAAGGTTGAGACTTCTTTCTTGTCAGAGGCTACCCAAAGTCAGAATATGGACCTTAATGCCCAAGATCTCATGTTCTCCATAATGATACTAAATGCAGAAAAAATGATTTTTTTATTCCTCTTTCCACAACGCAGAGAGTTATCCAAATCTCTCTGTCACAGGAGAACATCACTGGCAGAGCCAGGAAATAATTTCATTGCTCTTTCCTTCAAGTTAGATCTTTTACAAAACAAACAAACACACAAAAGCTGCTCTTCTTAAGGAAAAAAAAGAAAAAAAGATAGGAGAGAGGAATGTTTTCCATGTTAGTGATAGCCAAATGATTCCAAAGCCCAGTTTAAAAGTTCCACTTTTAACTCTCAGGATGTTTTTCACTAGAATAATATTTCCTGTCTTTTTTTCTGATTCCTGCTTGTCAGATGTATTGCTGTGGTCTGTCAATGTTTTTAGGTCTCAAGATACCTCTGCCCTATATGCCAAGGCTTTGTGGACCAGATTCTACTTCTGACCAAATTTCAGTTCCACTCAAAGTATTCTGAAGGCAGGGTTTGGTGTTACTTAGCTGCTGAGCTAATTAGAACTGAACATGCAGCTTTGTGTCTCCACCTCCATATAAAAATACAGCAGAAGAGTCAAGGTCAAGGTAATAAAGGAGTCCTGCTGGAAAAGCACATGTGTTGTATGAATCATCCTGTTGGCTATGCTATATTTCTCTCTGTCACACTTTGATATCATCCCTTTTCATCACACAGAGAACATGTCCTGTGTCTTGTTCGCTTACAAGTGAAATCCTCAGTGTCTGAATGCGGAGTATACGTAACATCTCTTAGCTAATACAACTTGATGTCTCACTGAAGCAGAACAGAACCATGTCTATCAAACAGCTTCCAGAAATAGTTAGTAAACACGTGATCCAATATGTACCTTTCAGGGCCAGACTTTTGGGAATTTTATTTTATTGTTATGAATCAATGTATCTGATAATGACCTGATGACTTTTTTCTTTCCTCTTGATGGGGCACTAGGAGGCTCTGTGTGTCTCAAATTTAGTTTTGTCTGAAGGAACATCTTGATGCAGATATATTTTGGCATCTTGCAAGGCAGGATTAGCACAAGTCATGTAGGCCAGGAGGCTCTCTTCACCATCCCTCTCTGTCTATGCAACAGTTTTGGGCTTTTTCTTACCGTTTACTTTCTGAATCCCTCAGTTTTGTGCTGGTTTGAATGCCTCCATGGTCCAGACATGCTGCCAGCAGAGCAAGTCTGCGGCTGGCCGTGTGGTGCTTCAGGTCCCCAGGAATCTGGCCAGTAACTTAATAGCTTCTCTTCTCCACTGAGGTCACTCTGAAAAGTGCTTTGTTGTGAATTGCAGGGCACACAGATGGCAGCACGCTATTTATCTCCAGGCTGTCACATCGCTAGTTGTTCTCAAAATGGGGTGCCTTCACAGACTGGTGTTCGCTGAGGTCTGTGGCTTTAAAGAGCCTTTTCCCAAATAGGATTTGATACAATGAAAAGAAAAGCAACAGCATCTGCACTTACAATGATGGCTCAGAGGCATTAATGCTTTTCTCAGGCACACACACATGCTCTGTCACACATGAGCACGGTAGCCTGTGGATATTATCTTCTCAATTTGATCTCCCTTGCCTCCCAGTTTTGGGAAGGGTGGGAAGCCGTGTGTGATTCCTGTTTGCATTTGATCTGCCTGCTCCCCAAATGTGGCTGGCCCATTAGCACTCACAGCACAGTGACTGCTGTAGTAGAGTTAAAACCAGCAAGTATTTGTGGTTAAATCAGACACAAGCTTAGCTCACAGCCAAGGCTATAAAACCCAGGTTCCTTAAACTGAATTGCTACTCCCAGAGGGCAGAGGAGGGGGGACGAGAGGGAAGGAGGATATAATTCAACTCTCAAGTAATTAGAGAGGTTTTTACCTTTTGGCCTTTTCACATACTGTATCACGGAAAGAGCTCTTGGGTAGTCATAGCCCTCTCACTGCCCACCCACTACTCTGGAACAGCCTGCAGCACTGGCACTTCCTTGGTAAGGCGTTTTTATTGCACGGGCACTGAGATGCAGACTGATGAGCAATTGCTTTGTTTTTCCTTAAGTATCAAGAAAATCTGAAGCTGGAAAACACAGGGCTGGATTTTTCACATTGTCACAGAGTTTAGAGAGAGGGTTTAACAGATCTCTGATACTGCTCGCATCTCTGTTGTCATTGGTGAACTTGGACAACTTTGGTAAGCAACTATACACAGGCATATTTTTCCAAATTTCTGTGGAGCCACTCAGAGAGTAGGTGGAGACAGATGCACTGAAGTGTCAGGCTTTAGCCTGGGTCACACCTGTCACAGTGTAATTGGAAAAACCCAGCACTGATTTACCAGGGTGGAGTTGGGAAATTGGAGCTTTTGACTGCAGTTACATGGCTGCCGTGTCACATAAGGAGACTGTCCTCACACGTAACATCTTCAGGGCTTCACTTAAGTCTCTCTCCCTCTGCACTGACTGGGGCTGTGTTGGCCCATGACAGTCTGAACACGTTTCGCCGTCAGAGTGCTGTTCTTAGGTAGCTGCTGTCAGGATTTGCCCAAAGTTGTCAACGAACATTATGCCGCATCCCCAAAAGCTTTACAGAAAGTCTGAATTCCCAAAACCTGTCAGGATTCTTGTATGCTCCTTCTAACTCTTAAATTGACCTCTTACTGTCATTTAATGAAGAAACGGCAAGATATCAAGGAAGCACCTGGCGACTGGATAGGCAGGCAGCGGTGAGAGCCTGCCCTGGCCCTTTCCTGAGAAATCTGCACGGGCTGGAAGACAGTACAGTCTTCACTGCTGTGTGCGAGCAATCCAGGGTATGACACTGGGTTTTCTTCCTAGTGCAGTACTATCTCTGGAGCATAGAAAGCCTCTTACATTGCACCTTCTGGTAATTATCCCATATCTCTTTTGTGTGTCTCCTCAGGAAAGGATGCCACAGACGCCTCCCTTCGCAGCTGTGTTTGACGGCAGCGGCTACAACAGGAACCTCTATCAGTCGAAAGAGGACAACTGTGGAGGGCTCTATTACCATGACAACAACCTCCTGTCTGGGTCTCTGGAAGCTCTGATCCAGCACTTGGTACCCAATGTAGATTACTATCCTGATGTAAGTCTATACACCCACCTAACTATATGGCTAGGCCTTATGCATCTCGTAAAGGGAACTTTCATGTGTGCAGCAAAAGCAGCATGTGTCACATCAAATGGCTAAGGAAGGGGTACAAGTGACTAATTAGCAATGATAGGATAACCATGTGCTTAATGTGAGTGCAGAATGCAGTAACTCACTTAACCTAGGAAGTCTAATGCTTTATTACTCCTGTTGTGACGTGCGCAACCCTGGTGACTCATTTATAAAGTACCTAGTGTGGATTACTGTTTGATGGATTGTATGTACCACTGATCCTTAAAAATCTGTCAGGCAAGCTGAGGAGAAAGGCATGACCCCTGGCGTGAGAGGATGAATATATTCTTTAATACATATTTCCCATTGTTCATGTGAGGTCCACATGTGTCTTGCAATTAGCAATGGAAGTGTTGAGCTAGTACTACACTGTTTAGTATCAGCAGAGGCTGGATGTCAGAACAGGACATTTGTCATCTGAGAATTTTTAGACTGTCTAGACACATCTGTGCATTGAGACATTTTATATAATTCTTAGAAAAGAAGAATGATATCAAAAGTTTGGGGCGGGGCAGTTGGGGATGACTGAGGGATGATGAAACTGCATCTCTGCTTGCTGAAAGGCTCCTGTTGAAGACATAACTCCACTGATATTCAGCTTCTGTTATTGTCATAGATCTATTCACATTTCCAAGACAGGAGGTTTTTTAACTTGGGTCAGATTTAACAGCAGTACAGGACTGTGCTTAAGCTAGTGCTTATCCATTAATGCTTAATGTAAAATTTTAAACCTGTAGCAATTTAGACACCGATTGATTGGTCAAACATGATGATTTATTCCAAGTCCCCAGAACCAGAACATTGTAGAATCTTTCTTGTGGATGCCATAGATACTTTACTGGCAATGTGGGGAGTGGGTGGTTTGAATATCTATCTCACAATGAGTTCAAATCATGATATATGGAAAATTAAAGCAAAATAAGGAGCGTCTTGTAACCTCAGAATGGGTTACTAATTTTTATTCTGTAAGATTAAGCTATGTAGTTCCCTCCACTTCCACCCGGGAGACGAGCAATACTATAAGAAATAAACAGTATTTGGGGATTCTTAAAGGAAGTGCAGGTCATAGTGTGCAGTTTACTGAGGTCAGACAGGCAAACACAGAGTATTAAAGGTGGTATATGTGACAAAATTGAGTCAGCTCAGCAATCTGGTCAACTGGCATCTTTTTTTTGTTCTTTTTCTGAAGACTGTTCTCTCGTCTAAGTAGCTTGGACTTGCAGCATGAATTTTATTCCATTGCTGGGCTAGAAAAAGTTATGTAATCTGCTAATGGCTCATGCAAAGGTTTACTGTAGAGCAGGAGAAGATGAGCTGAAATATTATTCTGAGTAATTTCAGGTACTGAGCTTGTAATAAGGCTATGTGCAATAGGAGAGCTAAACCAGCCCTGCCCTGCTTTGTTTTGGTTAAATCTTGCATAACTTGGCTCAAGCACTAATTTATAACACTGATTCTGGAGCAATGACAAGTGTTAAATTAAATGCTTACTGCTGTAGTAATAGCTCTTGGCACAGCCACATGCAGTTTTCTTGTGCAGATAGTAAAGTGTTAGGAACTGATTTGTCAGGAGCGCATTTTGAGCAAATATAAAACTGGTGGTAATTCATCCCTTTCTCTGTCTTCCTCTTGTTTGCAGAGGACATACATCTTCACCTTCCTTCTCAGTTCACGCCTGTTCATGCATCCGTATGAACTCATGGCCAAAGTCTGCCATCTGTGCATTGAGCAGCAGAGACTAAGTGAGCCTGGCCTGGACAAGGTAAGATTCCTCACCCTCAGGGATTCCTGTTAATTCCAGTCAAATGTCTCTACCCTGCCCCCAGCAAAATGTTCCTACTCAAGAGACTCCTCAGTAGGATTAAATAGATTGAAAACCTGATACAGGCAACTAGAATTTGACCCTTTATTCACTGACATTCATGGGAAATTCCCACACTGCTCAGCCTGTCCTTGGTGAAGACTGTTGCTGCTGCTGCACTGTTTGTTTACCAATACATGGGCCTGAAAGAAAAGAGCTCGCTGTTAATAACGTATCCTTCACCAGCCCTGCAGTGGTTGCTTTTGTTTCAGGGTTCTGAACATCTTGATGTATAATGCCAAAATGTTGGAACGATGTAGCAATGAGTTAAGCACATCAGTGGGAATTACACTGACCTGTCTTGCATGCTTAAGCTATGCTCCTGCTAGTCTTTGCAGAGTGGCTTAGATTGCTGGCCCCTTTGCATGGGAATGTATGGGGTTTTGTGTGTCATGTCTAGAGCTGAAAGGGGCCAGGATGTGGACATTTGGATAGAATCTTCATCCCGGCAGAAAATGACACAAATTAAATTAGGATAGTTGAATAATTCCACTGCCTGCTCACTATAAGGTACAGTGCGTGCATAAGTCTTGGCAGAACTGGAGCTTGTCACGTTCATTGTTGATAGTTAGCCATAAGTTATGGAAACACTAATAAATGTCTTGCACTGAGACACTCCTGATAACGAGGGGAATCATTCCAAGATTTCCACCTACCTGGTACCTAATTTCCAGGTCAGTTAAGCCAATAAGAGTCTCTTCATTGGCTTCAGTGGGTATTGGCTCTGGCTTCATAATCCAATGCTGAATTAAATGAAGCTTAAAAATTTGACTGAGCTTCATACCCTTATGCTCCACAGTATCCTACAGAAGGGAATTCTATTTCCTTTGGGTTAGATATGTGCTGTATTACTGTTACATGTAACATTCTTTCTTACCATTTTCAACAGAACCGGATACGAAAAATTGCACCCAAAATCCTACAGTTGTTGACTGAATGGACAGAGACGTTTCCTTATGATTTCCGAGATGAAAGAATGATGAGGAACTTAAAGGAGTTGGCACAAAGAATAGCCAGTGGTGATGAGGTAAGTTGTCTGTGGACAAGGCTATTGGATAAAAAGGCATTCCTTTAATGCTTTGATATTGCAGGTTTGTTGTTAGTAACGTGGTATGGCTCCGAGTGGCTAAGCTAATTTATTATGAAGGTGCTGGTAGGCAAAAAGTTCTGTCTAGTACCTAGGCCTAGGAAGAAACCACACAGCATACGCAGATCCTTTTCAAAGCACAGGCAAGGTTCACTCCATCCCTAAACCCATAATATAATTTCATATTGTGCAGACAGACACAACTTGGTGGGTATTAGTATTTTTCATTTTAGTGATTCTGCTTGGAAGAAGCTAGACAAGACACTGGGAAGCCTTGCGTATCTGAGAAATCCCTACCAATGTTGATAATTTCTTCAATTTGTGTAAGGTGTGTTGGAATTGGGCCTCTGA
>JANZLQ010000007.1:26172504-26183849 GCA_026212715.1 Elanus axillaris | reverse complement strand
TCACTCATATTGGGTCGACTGCATTTCTTCCTCCGCCTTCTCAGGCCCGAACCTATGTCGGGGATCCTCCCCGCATTGCGTATCTGAGAAATCCCTACCAATGTTGATAATTTCTTCAATTTGTGTAAGGTGTGTTGGAATTGGGCCTCTGACCTGTAGGGCAATGGAAGAGTTATAGCAGGTTTGGGGAAAAGTTTCTAAAGGAAAAGTGGACCAGGAAGAACTGTCTTGAGCTTAAAGCATCAGAAATGGACTCAGAGGAAGTCTGTCATATTCATTCATCCATTCTGGCTGGAGCGCACAAGGAAATAAATCACTTGACCTTCTTCTAAGTCCTAGTTCTCAGATGGAATTAAAGTTTCATGGAGGTATTATGAAATGTTTTGATGCTTAACTGATGCTAGTCTTCTAAGTACCAAAATAAACTCAGACAAAAGTCAAGTTTATATTTACTTAGGGGAAAGACAGTTAACAAGGTTTCAGTACTCATGTGTAGCTGGCATCATGCTAAGATCACAAAAGCCGCCGGAGAGGCATTTAGAAGAACTATAAACACAAAGAGCAATTGCTAAATGGCATTATGTTTCTAGTGTTCCGCAGGGGCTGGTGTTCCTTATGTAAGCTTTTGAATAATGATAAGGCCAAGGCAGCAAATGGCATGTTAACAGGCATGTAGGTAAGCTCTACTGGGAGGAATTGCAAGTGCTGCCAAAGGCCTGGAAAGATCTGGAGAGACTGTAAACAAGGATGGAAGAGAACAAACCTAAACTGAATTTGGAAGCTGAAATATGTTTTGATGTTGTGAAAGTGGCGAGGGGCAAAAGATGGGACAAGAGAGTGAGATGCAGTATGGAATACAGATGAAAAAGATACCAAATTTGATGGGCAAGCTCAGAGTTGCAGCAAGATAGCTACAGGGGGCTTTGGACTGCGGAGAGGCAATAGATTTGCCTTCACTGTGGGGGTGCCTGGAGGCACCTTTCCCTGTACAGTGCTTCTGTACTGTTGTGTTGTTTCTGGGTGCTCTTAATAGGAAGATAGGAAACTGAAGTTCAGTTCAGGGAAAAGTAAAAGATTGAGGACTCACACCCACTCGAAACATACCCACTGGCGCAAAAAGAGAGAGCACGCTGTTTAGCTTGGGGGAAGTTGAGCTGGTGGATGCAAGAGTGAAATGGCAACAGGGAAGGGTTGTCTGCAGTGAAGTTTCTGGAAACAGAGATAGTTTAAACAGTGAAATAGTCTGTTGGGAGGAAAGGCAGATGTACAAACTGCTAGAAAATGAGTGCTAGGGAGCAATCTTACTCTGGCAGCAAGATATAGATATTTTCTAGTTCTAGCTTTGAGCTTTATTTACTTTGAGGTTTCCTTTAGAAAGACAAAGGGAAAGCAAGCACTGCAGTAAATTGATTTGAATTATTGTGAACTGCTTGGAACAGTAAATGGCAAATTCCTTGACCTTGCTTTTCTACAGATTGCTTGGATTTGTGTGAGTCATTACCTTGAAGGATACAAATGAAGCAGTGTTTCCTATTCCTGTTCTCTACAGCTCTTCTACTTGTAGCTTTTTATTCCACTTCTTGAATTATTGTGCTCCAGTACTGTTAAGAGCTATCAGTATGAGTTCAAGTAAAACTGTTTGCCATGCTAACATTTTGCTCCATAAAAAATTGTCTTTGGAAAAACCTTGGCATGTTTATTTTTTTTCCCCTCTTCTCCCTCAATTTAATTCCATGCCTTCCATTTTTTTCCCTCTCTGTGTCCTGAGAGGTCATCATGCTCGTGAGATATTTCTAGACTGTTCAGGTCCCTTTTACCCCTTAAGTGACTTTTATTTCAAGGTATATCTTTTGAAACCTTCCACATCAGCCATTGCCTCCCCTTTCCTGATTAGTTCCCTATAAACATTTATCAGTGTCTTTTTCTGTGAAACACTTGATGAGCGTATGCAGTCAGACCAAAGCCACGTCCTGTATCCTGATGTCTCTTCATGTGCAGCCCAACATTGCACTGACCCCCTTTTTTTTTGTTTTCCCACCATGATATCATATAGTGAGATTGACTGTGGAAACTCATTTAATGTACAATATTCCATATCTAGCAGGTAGTAATGGTATTTCCAGTCACTATCGATGCAGGACAGACACAAAGAGGTGACCTTGAGGTGAAGTGTCCCATCACTTTCTCCCATGCTGTCCAATCCTCAGAGGTTTTTACATAGAAATAAATTATTAGCATTGTCAGTATGAATATAGAATCATAAATGAGACTGTGGGACAAATAAGTGGAAAATTTAGAGGAAGACCATATGTTTAGGCTGACTGGTAGCCATACTACAATCAAATTAGTAGCTGATTGATAAAAGACGTATTCTGCGAGTTCATTGGTGTGTTGTTAAATCTATCTATCTATATGTGATATTAAAAAAATGCATGAGATTAAGTAATGGTCCAGCAGCAAATACCTGTCATGGGTGCAAAGTGCAGTACGTACTTATCCTTGCACCGAATGCCTCGAGGTCACTGCCTCTCTGCTCAAGAGGACACTGAGGCTCAAAAGAGCAGAAGGATGCTGGTTTTGTGGGCTCAGGTACCTCTAGGAGGTGTGAGAGGAAACTGGCATTTCCTTCTGCCTTTTGGGCTGGGAGGGTTTTACCTCATCACTGGACAGAGGGATGTTTGGTATGCTGAACTGCAGTTAGATCAGATGTGGGCCAATTACCCTGATTTCTTGTTCTGGTTTGGAAGGTATCTGTGCCAACTTGCTTTTCTCTGGGGTTTTCAGCTACAGAAGCAGACTGACCAGAATTAGGTCCTTCAGCTTTGTACCTATACCCCATTTTCTCTCTGATTTTTGTTGTCAGTTCTGGGTTGATATGAACCACAAATTCAGGCAGGGCTTATTTTTTTTTCTTTGAAGGTTAACCCACTGGTTATTGTGTGATTTCCATACGTAGCTAGAATTCATCCTGAGTACTTTTGATATTTTTTCATTCTCAGCTGATTACCAGCTGGGCAAGAAAATGCTTCATAAAGTTCTCTTACATGAAATTTCAATGAATTTGGAAGACAATGGATCAGCGATGCAAGTCTGTGTGTGTGTCACCTAACACCCGTTTATGGAGGTGCAGCACTTGAAGTAATACTTCTGCATCTTCCTGAGGAAAACGTAGATCCTTTTCTTTAAAAGCTTGGGATCTCCCTGTTCTCTTCCCACCTACCTTGGTGAAAAATTATGCTGTGTGTATTTGTCTAGAAAATCAAAATACATCTAAGCAGAAAGCAGTTCTTTACCAAGTAACAAGACAAATTCAGCCTTGGTTGAACACAACTGACATCAGGAATTAATCTGACCTGAGGTAGTGCTGTTGTATTTGAGTAAATTTTGAAATCCATATAAATGGCAGCTTTGGAGGGAATGACTAATTCATTAGAATATAAGAAATATTCCTGCCTTGGACAGATCACACTATACTGTGCTGCCAATAAGTTTTGGGTGCTCCTTTTTTCAGATGCTTAGGTTTTGCTTTAATGGCTTTAGGATGGTATCTGGAATTTGGACAAGTAACCACCTTGGGCTCAGTTACATAGATCTATCTACTTAAGAGTCAAATCCTGCTCCTACTTAAATTTGTCACTCCTGTTTAACTTAAACCACCACATGGAAAGGCCTACAAGGTTTCATTATCTTCTTCTTTTTCTCAGATATACTGCAAGTTTTAACTCTGACTTCAGTGAAACTGATCTTGATTTATTCCATAGAGAAGCAGCCCTTTTTTCATCATTGAATGACCATATATTGTTTTTTCTGTGGTCTTAAGCAGGAGGAGATGGAGTATTTTAATTTCTTGTATTTTGTCTGGTGATGGGTGGTACTTTTGATGCAGTAGATTGTGCATGTGTCTTCTGCTGTACCTTGAGCTAACCGGGTCACTATTGAATCTGTGAGACAATCAGTGTTTAAATCCTCAGCTGGATTCCTTCTGGTCTGATGAAATGCCAGTATTAGAAACTTACATAGTAGACCGTATCTTAAGTTGACAATAAATACAGGCATCAGCATCTATTTGTTTTGGTGTCATGGAGACTTTAATACTATCTTCTCACATTTGAAAAATGTTTCATGTCATGACAGATGTATTGGAAGAACATACAGCAGCTCCTCCAGAACCTGATTCGGAAGCTCGCCACTGTTAGCCAGTATGAGGAAGTACTTGCAAAAATTAATGCCACGTCCACAGACCGCCTCACGGTTCTAAAGACCAAGCCCCAGTCCATCCAGACGGACATAATCACAGTCTGCAGTGATCCCTATGTGTTAGCTCAGCAGCTGACACACATAGAGCTTGTGAGTTGTTATACTTCAAGTATGATTTCATCCATCCACTCTTTTTGAAATGCAGGTTAACATAGGATATGACTTGGCTGCTTGTGTGCTTTATTTAGGAGAGACTCAATTATATTGGACCAGAAGAATTTGTCCAGGCGTTTGTGCAGAAGGATCCTTTGGATAATGACAAGGTAATTGGACCTGATCTGGAGCGGCTCTCAAATGTGGCATTTAACATCCTGGAGCTCAGGTGCCCCATGAGCTGGAAGTGAGGTCCAGCAATAAATAAGGTCCAGCAGGAACAAGCTTTGTAGTGAAAATGCTTTAGTATTCCTCTTAAAAATTTTGTTGATGCACTTTCTTCCTGGAGGACAACTCCTGGAGCTCCCAAACTCAGCCAACAAATTGACTTAAATTAACACATTTGCTGTTTTTTCCTGATTAAGCTAAGGGAGAACTTAATCCTGTGAATGTTCTTTCCAGGCTGCCTCTGTGGTCTAAAGTCGTAAAAAGCTGAGTTTAACCTCAGCTTTTGCATCACTCATTTTCAACATCTGTTCTTCCTTTTTAGTAAACGGAACTCTTTGCAGCAAACTGGCAAGTGTGGCAATTTGCAGGTAGAGCACACATCTCAAAAAGGGGGCAGAGAGCTCTAGATCCATGTGAGGTGAAGGGCAAAGACACAGCGTTTTTAGCTAACTGTGCCAGAGTTGTCATCTCCTTGAGTGCTGCTTTCAAGATGACTTACGCTCTGTAAATAAACTGTGCTGAAATTAGGCAGTTAAAACTTGAATTACTGTCCTCCCTAAAACTGACAAACAGAATAGAATGACTCAAGTTTACAATCTGGTGTTCAGTCAGTGTCTGAAAATTATTTTGTAGGTAGAGGTCACTAAAACTGCTGTCTACCCCTTTTTAGGCAGCCCTGAGCTGTGGTGTGGGAGTCATTCCAAGACACTGCAGAACAAATAGCACTGATTAGGAAAGGGAGAATCCAATCAAAATGGTAGAGCTGGTCTCCCAAAGTTAGGGTGCGGTATGTTAATTTGTCATCAACAACTGTGCCTTTGGAGTGGGTTGGCCTCTGTTTTCCTTCTGCATTTGCAGAGGGCATAAAGTTGTCTCTACTATATCAATGGAACAGGAGTGAGGACTCAAACAGTGCTCATATTCAAGGAAGCTTTAAGCAGATACTTAGCTTTGATTGTTTGCATAAGTCTATCCTAAGTTCTTAAAGCATCCTGGCAGGATTTGCAGCAGGTGATGGATTCTGCATGCCTGCTTGAGTGCTTTACTGAGCCAAGTTTGAGCTTTACTGAGCTCAAATGCTATCACTGCTGCTTTCCCTCTATGCTTTTTGTCATCTTGGGTAATTGAATTATTCCTGGTTACTTGACAGTGTTTGGGGATGGCAGGGCAGAAAGCCAAAAGGTGTGTCTCGGGGAAAAGATTTAAGATGACACTAAATGTTGCTGGTTTACTTCTGTCTGCAGAGCTGCTACAGAGATCAAAAGAAGACCCGGAATCTGGAAGCCTATGTGGAATGGTTTAACAGGCTCAGTTACTTGGTTGCAACAGAAATCTGTATGGTGAGCAAGGACTTCTTCCTGCTAAGAGGTGTTTTTTCTTTAGTCTAGTTGTCTAAAACTGTGAAGCCTTTTCAGGCTTGGTGCCCCTTCAGAGGGCCCTTTGTTTTTGCATTCTCTCAGCTCTGTACTTTTTCACGCGAGGACGAAGTCAGTGCAGGGCTGGAGTCGCGTGTTTTCAGCATCATACTCGTTCCTCAGCCTTGTTAATGTGTCGCGGTGGTGATGTTGTGCTGGGTTAGCTCTTCTTGGCGCAGGAGTGCATCTGGCCTGCCCTTGTCTCCTGTGAATGCCCCTTGTGAACGGAGGCATCTTCTGTCTCTTCTGTGCTGACCACCTTCTCTGCTCTACTGTTCTTCGTACCCTTCTTTTTTGGCAGAGCCTCTTTACCTGTTATCCTTGCTCTTTACCTGCCCGGTATCTGGGTTGCCTTTGCTGTCCTGAGGGTTTTTGAACCCAACGGTGCGGCCTCCTCTACATGTAGAGCATAGTGCGAAGTTGTGGTACATGTAGAAAAGACTCTTAACAGGGGTGTTGTTTCTTTTGGGGATGGGTCGGAGTGCTCCGTTTCCTGCTGAGTGTAACACTCCAATGGCATCTCTTGCAGCCTGTGAAGAAGAAGCACAGAGCAAGAGTGATAGAATATTTCATTGATGTGGCACGGGAATGCTTTAACATTGGCAACTTTAACTCCTTAATGGCTATTATTTGTAAGTATATGTCCTGAGACATTTTGTCCCTGTTTGAATCCAGATAAAGGAAGCGTGGTCCTTTATAAAAAAGTCCACTGCTTAGCACGCTCAGCAGTGTGAAGTTGGGAGGGGAAGTGGTGGAGAATTGCTC
Organism: Elanus axillaris; assembly: GCA_026212715.1. Lineage (NCBI taxonomy): Eukaryota > Metazoa > Chordata > Aves > Accipitriformes > Accipitridae > Elanus > Elanus axillaris. The sequence goes on along the minus strand of JANZLQ010000007.1, from coordinate 26,177,091 downwards.
AGTGTTATTGTAGTCTTAAGTGTGTAAGAAATTATTTACTGCCATAGTGTAAATTACAGAAAAACAAAGTTTTCATTGCAGCTGTTCAGAGAACTAAATCCACACTTTTTGAAACCAACTTCAGTGCTACATCAGAATAGAAACTCTCCCTGTAATATGGAGGATTGATGTGTTCCATCATTTCTATGGCACCATAAATATCCTAGTGGTTTAAAAATTCCACACCTTTTTTATATCTGATAGGGAAATACTGGAAATATTTTTTTAATTTGTAATGTGAAAACTTTATAGATACATTTAGTTTTCAATGAAATATGTAAGAGATGGTGTTGAGAAAACGAATTTGCACTTTTCTACTGTATATTTGTATTTTATCAAAACCACATTCAATAATATCATAGCATTTTTTTTAGAGCCTTCATTGTGTAAGAGATGTTGATTTTGTTTCCAGAGTTGTTTTTAATGTTGGAATTTCAAGAAAATGATGAGTCTGATTTCTGAGTAGCTCCATTGAAAATATTTGTTGTTGTTAATAGCTCCTTTGCTTTAGAAATACTTACTAGCCTTGCTACTTTGAAGACTTTTTTTTAAATACTCCAAAAATTTGTCTCTCTTGTATCAAGCTGGCATGAACATGAGTCCTGTTTCTCGGTTAAAGAAAACTTGGGCAAAAGTGAAGACAGCCAAATTTTATATTCTTGAGGTAAGTTTGGCCAATATTTGGTCATGTGGCTGTTAATAGAATTTTACTTTTACCTGCTCTAAAATGTGAGTTTGGCTTCATTATGACATGTTTAATTTAGCATGCTTGTGACTTAATGGAAATTATAGACGATGTAATAAGAATTGTTCAGCCGAATTGTGCTCTTTTGATTTGGAAGAAGGAAATTGAAGTAATTTTTATTTTAATTCCCAAATGCCCCTCCTAAGAATTATTTCTTAAAAAATAATGATGCAGGTAACCTCTTGAAAGGGAAATGTATTTCAAGAGGGATGGTGTGGATTGACCTAATGCAGTTTTGCCTTTGAAAATCAAGTTGAGCTGTAAGGCAGCTGCCTTGCCCTTTCAGAGAAATTTGTCTTGAACTAGTTGATTGCCAATTACCCTAAGGTAGTAGAGACCTTTGTCAAAGATCGTGTAGGTGCAGCAGTGTATGAGTTTGTGATTTACCCAACAGATTATTTACCGACAAGTTAATTATTCTGCTGTAAATGGTAATCAGAGAATCCAGGTTATTTATTAATAAGATAAAGAAAAAGCAATGTTTTGTATGTGACACAAGCATGAAATGTTTGTTAATATCATCAGGAGATTTGACTTGTGTTATGCCAGTAGGTTAAAACTGGATGGCTTTATCTACCTCACACTACCTTCCCCCACCCCTGGGTGGGAAATAGCCTTTGCTGTGTCAAGGGTGGCTGCACAGCTCAGGAAGTTGCTCTTAAGATTAGAGCCCTATTTCATCTGACCTTATTATGCAGGCTGGACTTTGCTGGTTAAGGATGTGCTTTCCGAGCCATGCGGTCATCCTAGTGATTGAAGTGCAACAGTTGGTCTTGGAGCAATGAGGTGGGGACACTAACAGCTTTAGGTGTCTGATCTTGCTTTGCCATTCCAACTGAATCAGCCCTGAGAAACCTGCATACTAGGAAGAGCAGAATATTAGTGCCAAGGCCTGTTGTTGTCTTAGTTTCATGATTTTGGCTTTTGAATTAAAGCTGAGCTATTTTCTTTGTGGAGGGAGAACGAAGGTCCCTGAAGCCTGCCTTTGCTCTCCTGCTCCTGACTTATATTGGATACCCTGTTGTGCTGAGTGAACATTTTTTAAAACAAGCTTCTCTTCTGATCGAATGAACAGATAAAGAGATACTGCAGTCCTCTAAAAGGCCATATTCGTGGTGCTGTTCAGCAGACCTCTTGCTTTTTAAAATAGTTGCTCAAGTGAAAAAGAATTTTGTGTGGTGATGACACTGGCTCATTATTTACATTTTCTCATGCCTTGTAGCATCAGATGGACCCTTCTAGCAATTTTTATAATTACCGAACTGCTCTGCGTGGAGCCGCTCAAAGGTCCTTGACAGCTCATAGCAACAGAGAGAAGGTATGTTTACAAATGACTTGGCAGTGGACAAAAATGAAATGTGCTTGTTATGTTGCATGGTAAGCTTTTGTCTTGGTATTCTGATTCTCAGCAACTCTACCCCTGGTGGGCTTTTAAAAAGAATAAAAAGCCTCAAAACTGAGTCTCTCTTTACTGGGAATGTCTAAATATTACCTGTAAGCTACCAAGAAAGTAAATGGAATATTTGAGGAAACCAGGTGGCTCAGTGAAAATGGCCATCTTAGGGCTGCCAGTTCAGTTTGGTGCTGACTGAAAGCTGCAAACATAAGTGATTGAGTATGTAAATAAAATAAGTACATTGCCTCAGCTCATTTCTTTTCTGACAGAGAACTTTATCTCACAAACCAGTAATACAGATGGAAAGGCTAAGGACTGAAATGAGGTTGCTATTAATTTGTTCTTATAGCTGCTACTTGTGCTGAATTTTAAGTGGTTTATGGTTTAGGGTGGAAAAAGCTTAAAAATTTACTCAGAGAAGGTACTCTAAAATGCAAATCTAGACAGAGCTTCTGTCTAGATTCTGTGGAGTCCCCTTCCTGGGTACAGCCTTTAGTTAAGCTTTAAATATACTCTGGAGTTTTTTAGTAGAAATGGTGAGATTAATCAGGTGTTTGTGGAATGCAATGGATTGAAATCCACCTTCCAGATTCAAGAGTGGCTATGAACTATGTATTTATTAATAGAGGTGGCATCTTTCTTTACTCTTTAAAATAAAATAACTTTTGAGAAATAAACTGGATTTGGTCACACTTTAATGCAGAATCTCAATTGTAGAAAGGAACCAAATAGCTTCCTAGTTGCTCCCGGCTTAGAAGCAGTTGCTCATCAACTGCTTATAATATTAGGACTTCATGCTGTGTTTAATAAACCTGATCTTGGTGCTCATATAAACTACCGGGCAGGATGAAGCAAGTCCATGTGCAGTCTGCTGGTCTATATTGTTGTTATACATGTGTAAATAAAAACAGATATTTTTTTTTCTGAGTCCTAAGGGTCTGTTCACATATCATGCAAAGTATCAGAAGTTTAAATATAAGATGCTTACTTCTTTTCAGAGAAAAGTGAGTTTTAAGACTTCAGAGAAAGAACTTACAGATACTGAAATAGTGCAGTGAAACCTTCCATGGAAATAGTGACGTGATATTTGTTTTATCCCCAGTTGCAACAAGGATGAGCAGCTGTGAAAATTTTTGTAAGATGCAAATAAAATACGATCATTTTAAGAATGTAAGAATGTCCCAGCATTCTCCAAAGAAAAATACTTTGATTTGCTTAGTTGGCGGGAAATGCTTCATTTTGAGCCAGTCAGTGACAAGGTTCATTTTCTTCCATGAGCTCAAGGAATTGTAGTTCAAAAGCCATTTGCACTGCTAGCCCCATATTTTCCATGCTGTGCTTTAATGTGCATCTCCCCTCGTGTACCAAGCAAGTCCCTGTCAAGAGGGAGAGCTGCACTGAGATACCCTCAGAGGTAGGCACCTCTGAGCTCTTATGTTCTGGAATCTACGAGGAAGGATGAGAAAGTGAAAACAAGAGGGACATGACATAGAAATGAAATTAATTAGGCATATTGTTGTTCTAAACATGCCTTATAGCCACAGCTGACAAGCAGTGGAGTGCCAACAGGTACTTTAATTATGAGAGCTACATGCCAAGCAGAGTTCAAGGGAGTGGAAGCGGTTTGGCACAAAGGTAGAAATAAAACTATAGGGATTAGCTTACCATCCAAGGGAAGACTTTCTTTATAGAGAAACATCATGTATTTTAAAATGTAGTGAATGCAACATTTTTGTGTCATGAAAGAGAGAGAGAGAGATCATACAGATCTTAGTCTTTTGGTATTTTGCTTACCTTTTGTACACCTGACTTCCTTTTATTTTTCTCTGCCGAGCATTTATGTTTTGATTCAGAACCAGACTGAGAATAATGTTGTTCTTTCTTTAGATTGTAATACCTTTCTTCAGCCTCTTGATCAAAGATATTTACTTTCTCAATGAGGGTTGTGCCAATCGTCTTCCAAACGGTCATGTCAATTTTGAAGTAAGTAGAGCACTGTGTGGGCTATTGATACAGGGTCAGCCCCTGTAACAGAAAACTGAAGCAGATCATGGTTCAGCTTCCACTGGATTCTGGGAGAGAAAAATTAGACTGGAATTGGAGTGTATCTGTTACTTCTCACAGGAGCTGGGAGGTAGTCAGGAAAAAGCAGCTTTATTGGAGATGGAACGTTATAGAAACCCTTTCAATATTCAAAATTTTTTAGTGGGCAAAGAAATCAGAACTTTTTCCCAGTGCTCAAATTCATGTAAACCTTTCAACTCAGGGGCTTATTATACTTAACAACAACATAATTCAAATTAGTATTTTAGAGCTTCTTTCTGAATTGCACATGTGAAAGCCAAGTTCATCCTTTGTCAAGATAGATATGCAGTATTTTCGTACATGTAAGTCACAGATTGTCTCT
>JANZLQ010000007.1:26158682-26172404 GCA_026212715.1 Elanus axillaris | reverse complement strand
ACATGTGAAAGCCAAGTTCATCCTTTGTCAAGATAGATATGCAGTATTTTCGTACATGTAAGTCACAGATTGTCTCTGAAGAAATATGTGATAGAGCAGCAGTGAAAGAGTTTCAAGTCCCTTGTCTTTCAGTAGTTCTGCCTCTGATTTCATGCTTGTTATCTGACAGCGTGGATTACCCAATGATTTGTTTTCTTTGCAGAAGCGTGGGTCACTTGCATGAAATTACAGTGCATTTCACTTGTAGTCATTGGCCTGAATTAGCCTGGCTGTAAAGCTAGACTATGTGATCATCTGGTATGTCCTTTTACTCAAAGATTCCATGTGCACTTGAGGCATGTTAAGCCTTACTTGAAAGAGTTTGTCAGTGAATGACATCAACACACTACATGGGGAATGGCATAAATTTCCAGCAAGAAAATTGAGCATTTCAGATTAACTAACTAAAATGGAACATCTGGATTTTGAAATGTCAGTATTAAGCATCTAGAGACTTTTGATGTGAAAATTACTAAATATTTTACAAAACAGACAAGCATGAGCATCATCAAAGTGAAAAGTTGGGCATAAAGAGAGTTATCAGCTCCTTGAAAAGAAACTGGGTGCAGATCTGCTATTTATATTCACATATAACAACAATTTTACCAGGTTGGAGGAGTGGGAAGGCATCCCATTTTGAAACAGAAATGCAAAAGTTAGAAGCTGAGTTGAGTCAGATCGCGTTCAATTCTAGCTTAAAAGCCAGGGAGAATCCAAGCCTTGGACTTGAAACCAAGCTCCTTATCTCTTTTGAAAACATGTTTAAGGTAAATTGGACTGTTCAGTATGTTGCACCTCTTCTGATTTCTCTTTTAATTTGACAGAAATTTTGGGAATTGGCAAAACAAGTCAGTGAATTAATGATGTGGAAGCAAGTGGAGTGTCCTTTTGAAAGGGATCGGAAGATTCTGCAGTACTTGCTCACTGTCCCAGTCTTCAGTGATGACGGTAAGGAGCTCTGGACTTCCTGCAGGTCTGGTGTCGCTGGCTCCTGCTTAGTCTCTCTCCATGTTAAGCTGTTGCTTCCTCACAGGAAAGAAAGACTTTGTCCTGAGACATCTCTGTTTGGAAAGTAAAAAACACTTCTCCCTTACAAATGAGAGAAAATAAGGTTTTTCTTCTTATGTGCACATGGTCTGTGAGAATTGACATTATCATTTTCTCTGAAATGGAATTTAAAACTGATTGAATATGTGGTCCCTGTAAATATAATCTGAAATGTATTTATATGGACTCTCAGGATGATTTACACTAAAGGGTGCTGCTTAAGAAGAGAAAGAAAACGAGGACTTCGCTGACTTCTTACAAAGCACCGTGTCTCTGGGCTCAGTTTTTTCTTTTGAGTGTTTTCTTCCACTCTTCTGCTTTTATGTTTTTGGTAGTTGTTCCCCCCCAGGGTAGTCTTTGTTCTCATGCACTGTTTGTTAGTATTGTGTGGATGTAATTATAAGCAATGCTATACTTCCTAATGGGATTCTGGAACCCTGATCTCTGGGATGGATAATACAAGCCTGCTTCATTTAACTTCAGTCCACTTCCCAGGGAGAGGAGATTTTAAAATGCCGGTAGGCCTAACATTGTATTTGCTTCTGATTGCAGCACTTTACTTGGCTTCCTATGAAAGTGAAGGCCCCGAGAATCACATTGAAAAGGACAGATGGAAGACACTAAGGTTTGTGTCAGAGGTTACCCACATCAATAAATAAAGAGAATAGGATACAGAGCAAACACCAAACAGTTATAATCAAATGGCACGCTACATGTTTCAACAGATGGGGCACAGCGTCGGTGTAAATCCCCCCTCCAACCTGGGGCACAGAAAAAAGAGAACAGTCCATCTTTATCTTAAACTCCCTCAAGCCTTCTCTCCCTTAGAGGATGGAAATTAGAATAAGTAATTTTGTGTCTTAATTTCTTGTGTTATTCAGTGTAGGAAAAATATTTTTTAAACTTCAGAGTTATCTACTTCCTCACAAGTACTATACAGAGGACTCTGGTTTCCAGGCAGACGTTTCTGCAGCTATTGCATCCCTTTGTGCACCTAGCCTTTCAGAGAGGGATGAAGCTTGCACAAAGATGGCTCTGGGGCAAATACATTCATGAAACAGTTGACGATTTAGAGTCCAGGCTGGGAAAAACAAATTTAAGCAAAATCCTATTTTTGGCTTTTCTTCTACTGCTGGTTGAACATAGCCTCACCAACTCTTTCATTTTACTAATTGTGGAAGGATACATGAACCGTTATGGCAGTGTTTTAGCTCGTGCTTTGCCAATCAACCTTTTTGGTTTGTTTTTTTTAAGTTGGATTCATGGCAGCAGACAAAGCTAATCAGGTGCATAGATGGAGACACAGGATTAAGCAGGTGTATGAATAGTCTGTGTTTTGACCCCTACACCATACCTCCACTTTAGTCTTAAAACTACTGATATCCCAAGGAACTGACCATTACTCATGTTCTTGTCACTGTTGCAGGCAGCTGGTACATGAACACCTAAAGTTACCCATGGATATAACATCCCAACTCTTCTGATCCACTCTGTAGCACTGCAGAGAGATAACTGTATACCACAATGCTAGGGATTCTCCTCAGGCCATGTTGTTTTTTTTCCTGGGATATCACAAGGGATATTACAATTCCGTCTGATTAATCCCGGTTATTGTGGGGAGAGGACAGAATGGGAGAGTTACTCACACCAGTGCACAGACACTCCGCATTGCACAATGTGACAAAATGGACAAAGAGTCTGAGCTTGAAAATCTGTGATAGCGCGAGCCTCAGTTTCACAGGATCCTTATCTGAGGCACTCTGAAGCTGTCTGAGAAGATATACATCATGCTAATGATTGTCTTTACTTATTTACATTTCTCTCTTCCTTTCAGGTCAGCAGTTCTGGGCAGAGTCTAGTGCACGAGATGGCTGCTGTTTCTGCTGTTGCTACGTTATGTGGATTACCAAAGGGCATGGCTTGGTTTACTTTTCTAAATACCCAGCGGTATTCAAAGTGATGAAAAACATGCAGTTAGTTGTGATATTGTGTCAGCAAAGATGAAACAAGTTAACTCAGGAACAAACAGGCAGCTCCTCACCTCTGACAGATGAGGTAAAAACACAGCCCGTTCGGCTGTGATCCAAGTTTAAGTATTGATTGAGGACAGTGCTGACATAATCCTTTGAAGAGCTCAGATGCTGCCTGTGAATCATTTTGCACCTGGATGGAGTATTTTTCCCCTTCCTTTTGCTGCAGCTTGCTGCTACAAGGACTTCGCAGGGTTTATAATAGATTACGGAGGAGGAAAAAAAATCACCATTCCTTTCAGTGAAACCCAAGTCTGCATTGGAGAACTTCTATTCCTAATAAGCTGAATATAGCCGGGAACTTTGTCTGATCGGGATTACTAAGAAGGGAAAGGACTGGACACAACAAATTGGCTGCTGGGCAGAGTTTCTCCCTGCCACTGTAATGGTGGCTGTGTTTTTTTCTTTTTCTATTATGTTTTTGAGTTGGCTGCTGGTAGGCAAACTCACTATTATTGTAAGTTATTTAAACAATATAAAGTAATAAAAATCAAGGCTGTGGTAGAAAACACACCTGCTACAAAAATACAATAGCTATGTAGCTTGGACTATCTCACAACTTCTAGGGAGGTTTTTTCTTTCAGTTGTTTACAACTAACCACTACATGCTACAGACATAGTTATTTTTACTATAGAGTTTTGTTACTCTAATTTTCCATACTTGACCACCTTCTTATACTAGGCTGATCAAGCTGACTTTTCTAGAGTAGTCTTTGAGAAACTATTGTACAAACTGTGTTGAAATCTGAAAGTATGTTTTTATTAAGTCATTTTTATAATTGCTTTTTTATTTAAAGGGCAACAATGGAGAACACAATCCACTTTGAAATATCAAGATGCCCAAAAGAAAAAAAAGATGAGGCTTCTTTTCAAGTACCGCTGTGAACAAAACAGTCTCCCTATGTGTTTGCTTTATGGATTATGTTTATGACTCTGAAGTAGGTCACTGTGTTACACACCTAATAAGTTTGTAGTAGCTAGGAATACTTAGTCACTCTATTTATCCTAGGAAGAATCTGATGGGCAAAAAAAGAAACTGTAGCTGTAGAACATCCTGGATGCAAAATCACTAAGCAAAAGCACATACTTGGCAAAAAAAGGTATTTGCAATTATCCTGCCACTGTTATTTAAAAAAGAAAAGAAGTAAGAACAAATATATCGGTTTGTTGCACTGCGTCTTTTCAGTTTTCCGCTAAGCTGGTTTTTATGTTCTGTCCATGCCTTTTCAGGCAAGTATTTAATTGTTTAATTCTGTAAGAACATGCTGAAGTAACCTTAATCAACGGGGATACTGTCCTTAACTACAGCCTGTTTGCTGGAAGTCACCAAGTTACATATTCCATGAGCACCAGCGCCAGGGCCTTGAGCCCTGATGGTGGAGGAGGATTGCTGTCCTCTCGCATTCACTGATTTAGGCTGGAGGAGAAAGAAGAGGCTAACTGTTTGAAAGGAGGAGACTGCTTCTGCAGTTCATAAACTTACCTCCCAGCTTTCATCAGGTGAGGTCTTTCCCATCTTCCCCTCTACATCCTTCCACCATTGTTGAGGCTTATAGGCAGGACTTAGTTTATGCAAAAAGCTGGGGAAAATTGTGTATTCCTCTTCCACATCTTCTGGAAGTAGGATGATATGATAATAAGGTACATAAATGAGCTTCCATGATGTAATACTTGCTATTCTTGTTAACCTGCTTTTTTACATTTTTAGTTCTAGGGAAAGCCAGAGGGTTGAACAAAGGGTTAGCTTACCTGTAAAAATAACTTTTCTCCTTCCCTCCTCCACTGTTTGACTACTAGCCTGGTTTAGAAATAGATTTGTTATTTATGCAGTTGGAACAAAGCCTTTGTAAATAAAAGGAAAAATAGCATTATGCAGCCTCGGTCCAGAGCGTGGGCTCTGTGTGTTGTCCTGTGGGCCAGCTTCTCTCCAAGAAAAGGCAGCACATACCAGAGTGATTGCTACGGAGGTGGTAGCTGCTGCCTTCCCCCTTCAAAGGGGAATGCAAACTCCCTCGCCCTCGGTAAGCCAGAGGCGGCTCCTGTAGGCATTAGTGAACCTGATGTTTGATGTTAGAGCAATACAAGTCTTACCTTGCACTGTACCCTCTCCTTTCTCCGTCATTCGGCACAGCCACTGTGCTGAGCTTTAAATTTGAACACCCTGAGCTACTGTCAGTCTGTTAAACTGTTGGCTTGGAAACAGCTGTTCATACCTGTCTGTAGCAAATGAGAGAGAAAATTACCAACTCTTCTATGGCTAACCAGCTCCTGAAGGAAACATCACAAACTCCCTGAAATGAGGAGTTACAAGAACTCATTAACTCTACAGGTTGAGTGTTCAGCCAGGACTGAAAATCCCAGCTCAGTGCTGAGAGATGCGCAGTGCTTTATGGGGACAGAAGCAACATCAAAGTCTCCTGTATAAACGGCTCAAACATTACTTATTTCTTTGCGGTGCACTTTCTTCTTGTGGTGCAGAGACAAAAACTGTGGGTCTTATGCAGCCATATGAACCAACTTGTTCAAAAGAGTCTAGATGTCTGGCTAAGCCTACAAGAACAATATCATCCAAATATTTCCTTTTTCTCCTGCTTGGGTACAGCTTCATAGCCTCATCTTGAAAAGAACAGTCAGTTGCATGCAGTAATGTGCAAAAGCCTGTTTACAACTGTCATCTCTAAAAGAGCAAGCAAGAACCTATGCTTCCATGTGTTTGGGGGGGGGATTTTTTTTTTTCAGCCTTCCTAGACAGCCTGCTCTTGACAGAGCTAAAACTGGTACTTAATCTAGCACTAAAAAGAACTTTTTTGGTTAATAGGCAAAAAGTCATTCATTTTCCAAGATTCCTGTTCTTACGGGGAATTTTCCCTGTCACTGGGTGGCTTTCCTCGTACTAGTTGTGTGCAGCAGGACCCCTTGTGGGCTTCTTGCACTATGTCTGCTGGAAAAGAACAATCTTTTGGTAGGACACCAGTGTCTGCTTTTTCTCTCGGCTCCTCTCTGTCTCCTCTTGGTCACGCTGAGCAGCTTTTCCCCACATAAAGGGAGAGGCTAATCCCTAGAGATGCATTCCCTGCTGCATCAGACCCAGATAACCTGTTTCTACCAAGCAACTGTATCCTAACCTGTACTTTATGGTCAAGAGGTCCTGTGTCATCAGCTGGTTTTTAGCTTGAGAACACGGTAAGGATTTTCGAGGGAACTAGTGTATTTACAAGGTTACTATTGTTTGGCATCTGCTAAGGTGACACTTCACAATGAAAACTGATAAAGTTCAATGAGTTTAGAAGCAAGAGTTTAGTGCCAGAAAGTGTATCATCTGATACCAGCAAACACTGCCTTTATTCCCCTGTGCTGCATCAAGCTCGTCTGGAATATGTTTTTTTCTTTCTCCTTTATTAGAAACTTTTAGCTATAGTATGACCCAAAAGGATGTCTTATTATAAGCCAAGTAAATACACTGTACTTCTTTCATGGAGATTACTTTTCAGGAAGAGAAATGTAAAAGATAATGTGAATAAAGCAGCTGGTTTTCGTCAGTTATTGATGTAGCCAAAGCAACCTGAGTGCCAGTGACACTGTGGGGCAGGATTTTCTGCTTCCTGTTAGTGCTTTTCTCCCCTGCCCTGTGAAGTGCAGAGGTTGGAAGGGGAGGTGGTTCTTAGGTGGACTTCTAGCTGCAGTGGAAAGCAGCATCTGGAGCCAGTCCATTCCAGAGAGCAACAAAGAAAATGAAGCGTCTGTCTTGGTATTTATTACAGCAGGATCCTCTCTAAGCCCTGAAGTTTGATCTAGCTGTTAAAAGATGAAACAGCCTTTTCTTTATTGTCTGATAACTCAATAGCATTTACATTTGGGATGCCTCACTGTTTTTTAAATGTTTTTTTCCTGGAAGATGAAAGTTCAAGGCTGGTGATTCAGAATGGAGTGAATGATGTGGGCAGAAGTCAGAGAAGATCATTTTGTTGTCAGTCAAACAGATCAACCGCATTTGTATGAATGATCCATGTATTGATAATGCTGCCTCTAAGGACAGAAGTATGTTTTGAAGCTACTGTGGGAGGTATTAAAGCAACCACCTTGATATTTTGTTTTCTATTTAACCATAAAGGTATAACACATTTGGACAGCCAACATTCCTGGGCAGAGACTTTTTTTTCTTTTTGTTTTCTTTGTATGTGCAACTGCGATAGAGTGTTTACTATTTCTCTATTAATAGACAAAACCACACTAATATTTTCTTTGCTGTGTCTTTCAGAACTGGGCCATCTTCCACATTTCTAATCTTGCCAACCTACTCGAAAGTGCGAAAACAAGGCAGAATACATGTGAAAAACTATGCTGCTTGCTTATTTTAACATATAACAGGAGGACTGTTTTTACTAGAGGTTGGTAGAAAGTCAGAAATAATGAAGGCTGGGAGCAAGTCAGTCATTTCAGAAGGAGTTACTTTCCTTAGACCTCCTCTTCCCCGGACGGTTCAAACAGTTGCAGTTCTGCTTTTCTGTAAAAGAAGCTAGAGGAGGATCTGTGGAGTAATAGAAAAGAGGATCCGGTAGGAAATGAATTGGCATCCCTTTCCTGAGACACATCACTTAATTGTAGCCAGCAGTTTTGAATAGAAAGAAGTTCAAGCAAGCAAAGTTTAGGTTACAATAGTTTGTTTGACATGGGTATGTTGAACTTCAGGTTTGATGGCAAAGAAGCTCCACTCAGAAATACTGTAGTGACTCTCTTATAAAGGGAATCGGAGATATGCTGTATCTGCTAAACCAGGCAACAGTGATCTTTTGCTTAAAAGGAAATAACGTGAAATTCCAACAAGAGTAACCTGGTAATATGACAGCAGAAGTTGATATAAAATCAGAGCAGTTAGTAAGGAATATACTTAACCAGTGTGGTTAGGTGATAGTTTAGAAAATTAGCATGTGAAACATATGAAGAAAAAAGTAAAGGATATGTTTGTTGCCGTGCATGCAACATGATGTTTCTTGCTGCTGCCAGGGTAACAGTCTACTCTGATGCTAACAATGGAGAATGTTACCATTTCCCCTTAATTTCTGTTTGAGCAAATGTATTGGTTTTTTGGTACTCATTTCTGTATGGCAGTTCAGAATCGGGCCTGGAGGAAATAGCAGGCGGTGTTCCTTGATCCCTGTGTAAGCCCAGCCGATTTGGTAATCAACAGAATGAGTATTCAGAGGCTGTTGGCCCCCCACTAAAAAGGGCTGACAGCATTACATATTCTCAAGCAACATCACAGAGAACAGATCTCATTTGAAGACACAACTTGAACTCTAAGGGCTGAGCATTAAGGAGATCTGATCTGAGTATCTGTTTCAACAGGTTTACGGTAAAAACTTGAAACTGCAATACATGTTGAGCTGTTTTCACAAAAGACTGTAATGAAAATATACTCTGGAGCCGTATTCACAGGGTATGTCATTATTAGATTAGGTTTCAAGGAAAAATAAAGGTATGAGAACAGTGCATCACAGTGTTAACTTTTTAACAGACAAAATTTTCCTTACAGTCCATACAAAATCAAATATTTTCATCCCAGGAGGTTGCTTTTATAATACAGAGGTTTAGGACATGGTACACCTTTTGCTGATGTGCTGTTAGATACTTGTTATACTTAAGAAATGGTCAGTCACCTTCTTTAGAAGGAAAGCATGCATTTATGTAAGCCCATTTATATTTCCATCTATACAAAATTTTGATTTATATAATGGAAGCGTGTTTCATTGGATTATTTAAATGCTGCTTTTCTTTGCAAAGAATAAAACTCTTTCCTTTTTATTAACTTCCTTGCAAAATACTACTAGTTGCATAATGTCTTGTGAAGAGTAGCAGTTGTATACTTAGCTGGTTTTCAGTAATTATTTGTGAATATGTTAGCTAGTAATGAAATTAATATATTGGAGGCTTGGCTTGTTTTAAACAGCTGCTTGGCCTCAGAGACCAAAAGACAGAAAATTAACCAAGTGGAAATGAGCAAAGTAATGTAACCTGAGGGAACTAGAACAATTGCTGCCGGTAAGTGGGGGTACACGGAAAAGGTTTCTGTTCCCCAAGATTTTGGACATTTGGTCTGTGAATTTATTCTGAACAAAGATTAGGTTTGTAGCTATACATCTTCAAATGCTTCAGAGTATAAAGGGCTCAGTAAACTAGCCAAGCAGGAATCTTTTCTTTTCCTGTGAATAGCGTGAAAGGCTGTGTGCACTGCTAATAGGAAGAGGTCAGCACTCATCAGCTTAAGGCACTGATCTGTGATACCGTCTGTATCCTCGGGGAATTCAATTGAAGGTGTACTGTGTCTCCTCCCAAGTAAAGGCAAACTGGGGTTTATCCTCTTCCCTTAGGGGAATCCTAGAAAATATACCCTTGACATCTGTTGTGGTTTAAGTCCAAAGCACCACGAGGCTGCTCCCTCACTCCTCTCCCGGAGTGGGATGAGGAAGAGAAAGTATAATGAAAAGCTCGTGGGTTGACACAAGGACAGGGAGGGATCACTCACCACTTATGGCCATGGGCAAAAACCAGACTCAACTTGGGGAGAAAAACAAAATCAATTTAACTCCTTCCTCCTCAGGGGAGTGTTGTTCCAGAAGTGGCATCATTTACCTGGTGTGTGAAACACCAATATACACACAGCAGAGATATTTTATTCCAGTTCATGTTTGCACAAGGATGGGGGCTAGGTGGTAAACCACAAAGCTACCACACCTCATACCTAAATGGGCAAGCAATTTATGCAGTTTAGTTTTACATATTTAATTTCCAAAATTCTTCCCCAAAACTATTACTGGTAGTTGCTTATCTACCACAGTTCCTATTGGGCTAAACTTTTCCCCGCTTCGAATTAAAGGTACGATGTTCTTTTATTCTGCAGTGTATGCTCAAGGAGAGTGGGGGAGTAAGTCTTCGGTCTTGAGTCGGTGGCTGTGATCTCCCCCTGCCACCTTTACCTTTCCTCCAGTTACTGAAGATCCTTGCTCACTTCATTCATGTTAGCAGTTATTCAACTTTCAGATGCTCCCTTCTTATCAATCTTTAATTCTTCTTCAGGGGCACAGTTGTTAGCAAGGCATGCATTGTATATACAAAGAGTATCTTGTTTCACAAGACCTTTGTGGCCTTTTTAAGGTGGCTTGAGTACATCAGGAGGACTCCTCACACTTATCCCCTGCTCCAGCTTGGGGTCCCTCCCACAGGAGACAGTCTTCCGCGAACTTCTCCAAGGTGAGTCCTTCCCACAGGCTGCAGTTCTTCACAAACTGCTTTAGCATGGGTTCTTTCCATGGGCTGCAGTCCTTCAGGAACAGACTGCTCTAGTGCAGGCTTTCCCATGGAGTCACAGCCATCTTTGGGGGCATCTGATGGCTCCAGCATGGGGTCCTCCATGGGCTGCAGGTGGGCATCTGCTCCCCCGCTCCCCTCCATGGGCTGCAGAGGCATAAACATCCTCAGGTGCACCTCTCCCTCTCCTTCCTCACTGACCTTGGTGTCTGCAGAGGGGTTCCTTTCACATCTGACTCCCCTCTCTGCTGCAGGTTTCCCCTCTTAAATATGTTATCGCAGAGGCACTGCCACCATTGCTGATGGGCTCGGCGTGGGGCAGAGGTGGGTTTGACTTGGAGCCGGGGAAGCTTCCAGCAGCTTCTCACAGGAGCCGGCCCTGCGGGCCCTCCCCTGCTGCCAAAACCCCACCACACAAATCCAATACAACATCTAAAGCAGCCATCCATGGGTGGGCAGCTGCCTGCATTGACGTTACTACTGAGGCTGTGGTCAGGACAGCAGTGGTTAATAGATTATTACTGTTTAATCTCCTTTAATAGATGTTAAATGCCACCTCCTGTCCAGTTTATTGACTAGCCAGACTGAGGAGTTAGAGGGTGAATGTGTACGACTTATGATCTGTCTTTTCTCAAGGTTGTTAATTACTTCTGAAATCCCTGTTTAGCAGCAGCTGGAAGCGGATATTGAGAAACATGGTTTACTATAGATTACGGTACTGCAGGAGCAACATGCAAAGTTTTCACATGGTTAGCATCTGTCCCTCTGCCTCCAAAACTGCACACCCTGCTATTGGGCAGATAGCATTGCTTGCCCACCAGCACATCGAATCCTAATACCTTTCCCTTATAAGGGCTCAAAGCCACTTCCACAGCCATCATTCTCCTTTCCCCAGGTAGCTAAAGTTGAGTTCAAGCTGCCCCCATCACTCCTATTATGTTTATAGTCTTTCTTGATGGTTTGATTCCTAAGCTTCCAGCTTGCTGTTTATTTAGAACACTAATTTGGGCGCCTGTAACAATTAAGAATTGTAAACTTACCTGTCTTTGGCCCACAGGGATATGTACATAAGGTTCCTTATCAGCAGACTATTGATTGGCAAGAATTCAGCCCATGCCCAAACTGCAACTTCTAGTGAACTCTTCCAGTTCCCCTTGCAATGCCGCAAAAGGGTCAAGCTTCCCTTCCTGAGGGGGTGCGGTTGCCAGTGTTTCCCTCTGGTCCCCAGTTTTCCCCTCTAGCAATTCCACCAGCTTCCAGATGCAGTCTAGCCCTCTAATAAGGGGTCTAAGGTGGCGGGGGCCCACTGGTGCAGCCGTCAGTATCCCTTGCTGCTGCCTTTCATATTGCCTGAACACGTCTGGCTTTTTGCACTCCTTCCACTAACTCCGACAAGCCGTCTCTCCTTGGGGTCCACACACCCAGCCCAATAAGCTACTCGGGATGTTATTGACTGATCACCTGCTGGCCCATCACTCAGAAACACTCCTGGTCCCCAGAAACCCCTCACTTCATTATCACTTAATAGTATCTGATCTCCCACTGTTAAAGAAACTCTCCACAAATACTCAGTTTCAGTTTTCAGTTCAGCCAGGTGGGCCCACAAAGCTGCTGGGCATGCTGCAAGGGATTGAATTTCTTACTGGGACAGAGAACAGAGATTAGGCTTGTCTTCAGAAGCTGTAATGCAAGTAGTTAGGCAGTGTGAGATCTGTGGAATAATACAACATGCTCACAAAGTGTGGGTGATGAAACAGTGCACACGATGGCAGAAATGCATGTTTGGAGAAGCCCGGCCAGAAGGTTACGTAGCCTCCTTTGCTTCCAGCAAGACCGGCAAGCACTGCAGTCTCACAGTGGTACAGCTATCACCATGGTGACTAGTAGTTTTCTGCTGGGAAAACAAATAGGAGTAGCATCCTAGGAGAAAAAAATAAGTGTATCTGTCACCATGGAGTGCCACTTGAGCTTGAGTCAGGTAATGAAAGTCCTTTTGAAAAAAACCCAAAATATCCAAGAATGGGCTGTAGGGCATGGAGTAGACTGGGTACATCATACTCCCTATCACCTCTGGCCAGCTGTAAAGACAGAATGCTACAATGGCTCACAAAGCCATGCCCAAGTGCCCTGGAGAAAGAATCTCCAGGGATGTGAACGTCCCCTCCAGGAAGCTATATGACTAGTCAGCAAAAGCCAGGAAACTGTCACCATGATTGTCATCATTTTCTGCCCTGCAGAAAACCTTATATCCCTGGGCGAAAAAGTACCAGTCAGGTGTGCCAACACTTGGATTGGGAAGTGAGTTTGTGTTTCTACCCTGTGGCTGTTGAAATCCCTTGGGAGAAGATGAGATTTTAGCCTGTAATTCCAAAGGGGGATATTTCCTTAGCACATAAACATGTTTTTAGTAGGAGCATGTACTTGGTACGAGTAGGCACATTTTTAAATTGGGGGCGGTGGTGGTCCACATTCAGTTTATTCAGTGTGGTTGTAATAAATAGCTGAAATGTGACCAAATGCTGACAGCTAGGTTATAAAATGTGTAAAACTGCTGCTGCCTCAGAAGTGGGTAAACTGCTCTCTGCTGGGGAGTTAGAAACCTCATTGTCACTAAGTTCATATTTAAGTTAAAATAGCTTCTTCTACTTTGTCGATGTTTCCTATGGGATTCATTATTTGGACAAGTATTCTATATATGCTGTATAATCCATTTTGCTATTTCTTGTGTCCTGGCTTGACTAGGTGTTATGGGTTTGTGTGGCGCAGGTGGTTATGGTAGCAGGGGAGAAGGCCGTAGGGCCGGCGCCTGTGAGAAGCTGCTGGAAGCTTCCCCAGCTCCAAGCCGGACCCGCCTCTGGCCCAGGCCGAGCCCCTCAGTGACGATGGTAGCGCCTCTGGGAGAGCAGAGTTAAGAAGGGAAGAACCTGCCCTGAGTGTTGGGATGGGAGAGGAAGCCCTCAGCAGACCCCGAGGGCAGGGAGGAAGGAGGGAGGAGAATGAGGAGGAGGGGAGGCCCCTGCAGCCCATGGGCAGACGGCAGGCTGTCCCCCCCCCCAGCCCAGGGAGGGCAGCCGGGGAGCAGAGGCCCCCCAAGATGGCCGTGACTCCATGGGAAAGCCCGCGCTGGAGCAGTCTGTGACTGAAAGACTGCAGCCCACGGAAAGGAGTCACACTGGAGAAGTTCATGGAGGACTGTCTCCCATGGGAGGGACCCCCCCGGTGGAGCAGGGGACGAGTGCGGAGTCCTCCCCCTGAGGAGGAAGGAGCGGCAGAGACAAGGTGGGATGAACTGACCCCAACC
>JANZLQ010000007.1:26120456-26141250 GCA_026212715.1 Elanus axillaris | reverse complement strand
GAGGAGGGGAGGCCCCTGCAGCCCGTGGTGAGAGGTCAGGCTGTCCCCCCCCAGCCCAGGGAGGGCAGCGGGGGAGCTGAGGTCCCCCAAGATGGCCATGACTCCATGGGAAAGCCCACGCTGGAGCAGTCTGTGACCAAAGATTGGCCCATGGAAAGGACACACACCAGGGAAGTTTGTGAAGAACTGCAGCCCGTGGGACGGACCCATGCTGGAGCAGTTCATGAAGAACTCTCTCCCATGGTGGAGCAGGAGAGGAGTGCGGAGTCCTCCCCCTGAGGAGGAAGGAGCGGCAGAGACAAGATGGGATGAACTGACCCCAACCCCACTCCCCGTCCTCCTGTGTCACCGGGGGGAGGAGGTGGAGAAAAATCGGGAGTGAGGTTGAGCCAGGAAGGTGTTCTAAGTTTTGGTTTTATGTCTCATTATCCTGTTTTGATTTGATTTGTAACAAATTAAATTGATTTTGTTTTTTTCCCCAAGTTGAGCCTCTCTTTTACCTGTGACCACAAGTGGTGAGTGATCCCTCCCAGTCCTTGTCTCGACCCACAAGCTTGCCTTTGTATTTCCTCTTCATCCCACTGTGGCCAGGGGGAGGGGAGCAAGCAAATGGCTTTGTGGTGCTTTGTATACCAGCTGGGCTGAAACCCCGACACTTGTGTTACAAGGATATTACTTTTATGACAGTGATATCCTTGCTTCATAAGAAATCAAGATTGAAGCATCTGTCTTTTTAATATAGGCTTTTACACTGTGGTAGTTAGATGCTGGTTGAATTTGTGTGTAACTAACCAAGAATCATCTGTGTCCCACAGACTTCAGATGAAGAGTGGTGGGTAGCCTCTGTATTTTAGTTGAGGAGACTCTTATAGGCTCTTTGGGATTTATCTTTACTGCCAGCTAAGCAGAACCTAAGCCTCTTCTCAGGTCTAGGTTTGGCTAGTGCTTGCCGCAGAAGCTATACTCTGGAGCACTGACAAGCAGAAGGCTGGATGCCTTCACATGTGTTCAGATTCATATTCCTGTAGCATGGATGGCTTGGGAAGGAGCAGGTGGCCCCAGCTAAGCTCCCCCAAATGCAGTATGGACACGGATTCTGAGCTGTGTACAAAGTTTGTCAGGCCAGTTTCAACTCAGTCTGGTGCGAAATATAAGGAAATGTTTTGTACGGTGCGATTATCCTCTTAGGAGCTTTCTCCTGCCCTCCAGCTTCTGACAGTCATGGTGTAGGAACCTGATTTTACTTGTTCATCTTTGAATCCAATTATACTTCTAGCCTCTGCAAGAGCCAGAAATATCAGTGGTCGCAGCTGATCTTGTGTACAGAGGTATCAGACCAGTATCCTTAAACATACCTTAGACCCTCTTTTACTTTGCAGTATAGACACAATCTGAGTATCAGTTTTACCAGTGGTAGCCAGAATCTATCTGGACTTCAGCCAGCATCTTTAGTGCCTCAGATTTGTGGGGAGCTTTTATTGTTTTGTTAAGAATTTATGGCACATTTGAGTAGGCCTGAGAGTTACCAGACTTGATTTCACATCCATCATGTCCAGCATTGCACATTAGAGGCTGTCTTGTAAACCAGAAAGGCTGCCTGAGTCACCATAAGAAGCTGAAATCTTCGGCTAGCAGTTTTTCCAGAGTAAGGGAACTCTATTAACATTTTATCGCAAGTACCTGGGCAGTTTTAAATAATTGTTTGTATTAGGAGTGTTCTATTTGTAATTACCTGTCTTCGCCTTGGTATGATCCTTGTACTGCAGTCCGCCACATGGCTTTCAGAGGCAGAATTCTGACAACGCTGAGGACTGAAGCAAGAAGAGCCAGTTGATTAACTAAGTGCAGCACACAACTTGGCCATTCAGAACAACAAAAAATATTGCAGCTTAAGTAATCTAAGTGTAATGCTGATTGTGCGATAGAAACAGAGCTAGAAATTTACCTTCTCGATTCAGTGGCTTAGCGCTTCTAAAAACATTTTCTTTTTAGTTGTATGCCATCTCTGTCTTCTTGTCTTTCTAAAAGATTTGGTGTAACATAACAGGATAAAGGAGCAATTATCTTCCTTCCTTTCATCTCTTCCAATCTGGTTCAGAGATTGTCATTGTTACTGCTAAGGTTCCCATAGATTCATAACAAATTAGAACACACCATTCCTGAATTTATTCTGATATTTACCCCTCTGGAAACAACCAACTGCTTAAGTATGCACTGCACTGGCAATAAGAGCACACCATCCTCCCCTCTCCTCCTCACCATTTCCAGCTTTTCTATGATTCTGTTTGTACCTTTGTTTTCTTCTCTTTAAATGAAAATTCAAGAATGTGCAAGTACTAAATTCTTGTCTTCCATGATGGCCATTAAGCTTGGATTTGCCTGTTAATTATTGTTCTTAGAGGAAGTAATTTGAGAAGGAACTAGAACTCATCATTTGTTCGATTGCCTAGTGCTAGGAAGCATACCAACTTGGTCAGAGCAATTACCATTAGAGAGTTTTTGCCTTGTGTTCTACACCAAAAAAGAAGTTGCTCCTCAAGCTCCAGTGCGAAACTAAGTAAAAGCAATTTTGGACATGCAACCAGATCTTCAATTTGTAATACTAGAATATTAATTTAACATAAATGTATGAGTTTCAATTGACTAAAGAGTTTACATAAACATCTTTCATGGGAGGCAGGATTATGACCGAACTAAAACTTATCTTGCAGCAGCCCTGCAGTAAAGGACTTGGGGATTCTGGTGAATGTTAAATTGAACATGAGGCAGCAACATGTGCTTGCAGCCCAGAAGGCCAACCATATCCTGGGCTGCATAAAAAGAATAATGGTCAGCAGCTTGAGGGAAGTGATCCTCCCCCTCTGTGCCACTCTTGAGACCCCACTTGCAGTACTGTGTCCAGCTCTGGTGCCTGCAGCACAAGAAAGGCATGGACCTGTTAGAGGGGGTACAGAGGAGGGCCACAAAAATCATCAGAGGGCTGGGATACCTCTCCTATGAAGAAAAGCTGAGAGAGTTGGGGTTGGTCAGCCTAGAGAAGAGAAGCCTCTGAGGAGACCTATTTCAGTCTTTCAGCATATAAAGAGGACTTACAAGAAAGGCAAAGACTTTTTACTAAGGCCTGTAGTTAGAGGACCGGCGGCAACAGTTTTAAAATGAAGGAGGGTAGGTTAGATTGGATATAAGGAAGAAGCCTTTTTACGATGAGGGTGGTGAGGCACTGGAACAGGTTGCCCAGAGAATTTGTGGATGCTGCATCCGTGGAAGCGTTCAAGGTCATGTTGTTATGGGGCTTTGAGCAACCTGATCTTGTAGTGAAAGTTGTCCCTACCCATGGCTGGGCCATTGTATTAGATGATCTTTTAAGTTCCCTTCCAACTCAAATCATTCCATTCCCCCATCCTTTCCTCCATCATCTTACAGTTGATCTCTTGAATACTAAATCATCAGAGGGGCTAGAATTAAGGAAAAGTGATTTCTGGGGTATCCTAAGTATTCAATAGATCATTCCAGACATTAAAAATTTAGTTGCTTAGAATATTAAACTTATCTTCAACTTCATATTTTACGCAGTGTTACTAAACTTAATTTTCTGCAATTAAACATTTTTCAGCTTTAGCTCTTGGTAGGAAATAAAGTGCCAATCTTCCTGTGTTTTACATGTAGAGCATGGTCCAGTTGTCTGGAAGACAATTAAATAGCGGAATATGGTTTTGTATTATTAACATTACAGCAGGTGGTCCTTTTTTGTTGTTGGGGTTTTTTTTTGGTGATGCTTTGTGTTAATGTTCTTTTTAGCCTAAGCAGTCATGAAAAAGATGGGTCAGACTACTTTTGGTTTTATATACAGTTTAGACCATCTCCAGAATTCATGTCTTTGAACCTTTGGCTATGGTTCTGAAACTTAAATCGGTCTTATTAATGGGTACTTGTCATGTGCTTTGCAGTGATCAGAGTGACTTTGTTCAAATACCGTAGGCTTTGAAATACTAGACATCTTGGACTATAGTACAGCAAGTATGGGTGACTTGAGTTAATACATATGCAAAGTACTAATGAAACCTCAATTCCTGTGGCGTAATCAATTTTAGAAAATCGTGAAGATCATACGCAAAGTATTTGTCATTTGCAAGTTAACATTTTTTTCCTGCTACAGCCAGTTTAACATTAGATGCTGCTCTGTGACAACTCTTAGACCTGGACAGAATGCTTTTTTAAATTACCTTATAGAAAATGTATTTTATAAAGCAACATACATAATAGTCACAGAAGGAAGAATTTATGCTTTCTCCAACAAATCAAGTAATAGTGAAAAATCTTGCTCAGACTTCTGGGGTGGGGGCAGATATATATTTTGATGCAATAGTGGCCAAAGTATCATTTGATCTTCCAAATAGTTTGGAAGCAAACAGATGCGAAAAAAATACTACAAAACTGTTTTAGACATAGCACTACTACGCCTCTCAGTTAGATAAGCCTGTGATACACATGCACTTGTTTAAGCCAGCATCACCTTGCTATTGAGACAACCAAATTCTGGAAGGTACAAGCATGTTGTTTCCTTACCTGAGCTGTAAATACTACAGTAGGTCACATTCAGACAGTTGGCATACATGTAATGACAAAGTCTAACCTACCCTGTAATTAAAACTTAGTCTGCCCACTGTAATTAAAAAATACTGATTCTTTAGCCTAACAGTGTCTATAGGAGTGTTTAGAGTCATTGATATAGGTAGCTGCCTGCCCTTTACAAAGGGAGGACTTAATGCAGCCCCACTTCTGCATAAGACTATTGCACAGTGTTGCTACGCAGTTGTGAAAGGAGCTGTTTCAGAAGGAAGGGAAGCTTCGTGCTGTATTTGCATTGAGTCCAGAGTGTTAGCGCTCCCTTTTAGAAACATTTGTAAAACAAATGGCAGAATTTTATGCTATTCATTTAGTAGGATTTTAAGTGTCATACTTTTGTTTGGAGTATCTCAGCATGAATTATTTTAATAAAAGTTTTGGAAGCTTTCAACGGTTCTTGATCTGTCCTGTATGAGTGGATGTTTTCTCATGGATATATTTCATCTCTTGAGCTAGTTGGATAAACCCATCTCAGTTTCCAAAAAATGAGTTTTTCTTTAATGGAAGTTTGAGCATTGAAAATTTAACTAAAACCTGAAGATTTTAAGAGTTGGCACATGGTATTTGAAAGCAGATCTCTCAAACAGGTCTTTAAAATGGAGATTTTTTTAATCTCTTATCCTTTGCAGTGTTAAGAATCTAGGTGTCTCAGTATTTGTAGGACTTTGTTCTCCATTTTTCTGTGTCCTTCCAGAGCATGCTATCACCATCAGCAGCATTTAAGCTGCCAGTATCAAGTCCCTTCCCATTATGGGCTCAGGATCATGACCTAGTTCTGTTATTGGTTGGGGAACAACTGTCTTGACACTTGACATTGATGTCTTTTACCAGTCAATGCCAGGAGATAACCAAAAATCTCTCTTTAGTAGTAGAAAGGTATATTAAGAGAAAGCATTGCTCTGCAAAGTATATGTTGTACCCTTGTACCTGAGATGACATCTGTCTTATGAAGGGAATAAATTCCCCATCCTGTTCACAAAAAGCCCTGCTTAGAGTGTCAAGCGCTATTTCTAGGGGTTGACTGGGAATGTATTGAAAGGGGCAGGGGGAACATTTCCACAGGAGCTAACAGCAGGGAGGGGAACAAAGCCTGGGGAAGGATGGTATGGCAAAGCTGGCCCTGGGCAGTGAAGAAAAGTCCTACTAGCTGTGCGACCAAGAAATACCTCAACACCAGAACAGTTGTGTGGAGCTGTGCACCTTTTTAGCCTTTCAGTAGTATTCATCAGGACAGTGACAGGCGGGAGTATGGGATCAAATGTCTTCTGTCCTTTCAGGCCATCTAGTTATTTCCAGCAGCAGTTCTCAAGAGTGGAGCAGGTATAGGAGAAGCTGAGGAAAACAACAGAGAGGAAACTGTTAAGATAGATACTGTGCTGGATGCCCATGAAATAAGCAAGGAACTGATTCAAGAGCCTGAGCCATGGTTATGATACTTATATGTCCTTCACTCTGTGGCCAACTGCACTTTCTGAAAATAGCATAGTCTTAGGTTCTGTAGTTCTGGAAGCTTTAGTGCTCATTTTAAGTATCAGTTTATGAGGCATTACTGTATTTTATTGCAGTATTGTATGCGTGATGCAGGCCAGGGTGAATTAAATAATCAAGGTTGGTTTTAGCAGAAAACAACGTTAGAGTTTATATTCTAATAACCTTGTTGCTTTCAGCAGAAGCTAAGTTATAATCTCTGTTTCTAAACACAGTCCTCACCTCACTTGATTTTACTTTTCTTGCCTTATCTCATTAACTTTACTTATTTTCAGTCATTATATGGCCAGTAACATTGTAAGTCTACTTACTTGCCTTAACTGACTGTTCATTTCTGGATTTTCCTCAGGAGATTTTCCCACATAACCTAGTTTTGATGATAACCTTGCATTGTTTTATGAATGCAAACAAGAATGGGCCTTAAATGCCTCAGAAAGCTGTTAGGGTGTTTATTTTGTTAAGCAGGTTCCTTGCACATGCTCATTAGGAGCATGGGGACTTAAAGGCAGAATTTCTCTTTCACTTCAGCAGTAAAGGAAAACTACTCAGCAGGTCTGTACAAGCCCCATCCGTGCAGCAGTTGTTTAATTGCATTAATTTCTGGCATGGATCCAAGGCACTGCTTTATAGGAAGCCCTTGACCCAGAATGTATGAAGTCAATCAGAACTCATAGATTGCCCAGTATATATGTATAGCCAGCTTTGTCTCGGTTGGGTAGTCATTATTAGTGGATTCAGCCACTATTGATTTTTCCACATTTTCTTCTTAAAATCCAACCACTGGGCTCTTCCACCAGCAGCTCAAACAGACTGTTCTTGTCTTTACGATTCACCCATTTGTATGTGCTTACTGCAGCAGGAAATGATGCAGAGGCTCTGTCTCAGGCAGCAGCAAGAATAGGGTTTTTCCACAAGAGTAAGTGAACTGGGGGTGACTACAGCACAGACAATGCCCTCACTAACCAGAGCACCATCCCACAAGGTCTGGACAGGGTAGGCAGAGTAGGGTGATGATAACAGGGTCCACCAGGAGTCCCACAGAAGAAGAGATCAATCAGATGCAAGCTCTAACCAAGAGACAGAAATAAAGTACTTAAAATATGGGGGCAATACCCACCAGAATCCATTATTTCTATAACATAGCTCGGGCAAGAATTGAATGCCCAGAACTGAGCTTAAATAGAGTATGGAGGCCAATGGTCAGAGGATGCATAGGTTGTGGTCCCAAGTGAGGCTGGTAGGGGTAGTTAAGGCCTATTACTGCCCTTAGGACCCTGACAGGCTAGTCCTTGATCACTGATGTGCCTACTTTACATGCCTTTTGTCTGACTTTTATGGATACACTGAAGCTTTTCCAAAGGCTTTTTAACAAAACGACTTGGGATGGGTGCAGTTTCCTGTAGCATCACCAAGGTGTGATATAATATAAGTTTATTTCCCTGAATGCTGTATTTCTGAAAGCAAAGAGGTCAGCTTTAATGGCTGCATACCGATATCCACAAGACTTTGTGTTATATTTTTACTTCTGATTATACCCTAAAAATTCCTAAAAGCAGTGGAGGAAAGGGCCTGCTTTGGAAAGATTGTCTCATGTCTGGTCATTCTTAAAGAGACAGAGTATATTTGGCATCCCACATGAGCAGACTACTACAGATTTTTACTCAGGTAGGAGCATTTATGCTGTTTGTTGTTGTCTGTGCAAAGGAAGCGGGCACAGCAGAAGTACGAAGAGTTTTGCAGGCAGGTGGATGGAGGACGAAGAGCAGTGTGGGAGGGATCAGTACTAATCCTGCACCTCCACACACACCTCTCCTGGATCCTGGACTTATTTTGTGAATTTTGGGACAATGTTCAACAGGTGCTTTGCGAGCTGACCTTGCGATCATGTCCTGATCATAAATTTGTTTAGTAGCTATGTTGTCCCAAAAGTGGGGTTGTTCACCTGGTGTGTGAAACACCAATATACACACAGAGCAGAGATATTTTATTCCAGTTCATGTTTGCACAAAGATGGGGGCTAGGTGGTAAACCACAAAGCTACCACACCTCATACCTAAATGGGCAAGCAATTTATGCAGTTTAGTTTTACATATTTAGTTTCCAAAGTTCTTCCCCAAAACTGTTACTGGTAGTTGCTTATCTACCACAGTTCCTATTGGGCTAAACTTTTCCCCACTTTGAATGAAAGGTATGCTGTTCTTTTGGTCTTGAATGGAGTCGGTGGCTGTGATCTCCCCCTGATGCCTCTACCTTTCCCCCAGTTACTGAAGATCTTTGCTCACTTCATGCCTGTTAGCAGTTATTCAACTTTCAGCACCTCCTGGGATAGGATGTTCCCTTCTTATCAATCTTTTAGTTCTTCTTCAGGGGCACAGTGGTTAGCAAGGCTGCCTTGTGTATACAAAGAGTATCTTATTTTACCAGACCTTTGTGGTCTCCTTAGGTACATCACTCCTTAATACATAATTTCTTAAGTACATCATCGGTACCATCAGTGTTGAGTTTAACCTTACTACTATCATCAGTTAGAAAAAATGTATGAGAATGTTAGAAAAGTGGACCTAATTTTTTAACAAGTTGCCATTCCTGTACAGGCATAACTTGAAGATGTAACTTTCACATTTCTTTCCTTCAGATAAGCAAGGCTATATACCTTAGTCGTGCAATGGGGAAAGAATATGGTAAAAAACAGAACAAAACTTTCTCGGGAGTGTGTCTTCTACTGGGAGCCTATTTACATCTAACTTGATGCTTTCTGCAGGCAGGGTCACACGGGAGAAGAGAGGCCATAGTGTGTCACAGCTAACGGAACACATGTTAATTGCAAGGATTGTAACATTTGTCAGTGGTACGGGTCATGTTGTTACCAAAATCCAGAATAAAACTCCTTAACACCAATGTGATGTTAAGAAGCAGGCACTTCATTTATTGCAGTGCTGGATGCATAGGGGATAATTCCACCAAGTGTGCATGCAACAGCTTCAGCACAAAGAGGTCTTAGGGAGTAATAATTACATTTTAATCCGATTAATATATATATGCGTAAAATTATTATTAGTGATAATAATAGTACTGCCTACATCCGATCATGTGCAATGACAAATTCATTTGAGTCGAAGGGCTGCTTTTCCGACCACCAACCTACTTGAGATTCTCCTGGCTGTTCTTGAAGTCCTTGTTCTTTGAACTTGAAGCTTAATGCAATTTCAGTCACATGTGGTCAATTTCAATGTTGTTCTCATCTAGTGTACAGGAACATCTAGTCATAAGAGCAAAGAACTGCAAAACTTATGAGTAAATACTAGTTAATCCCATAACTACACTTTTGTAATTACCTCTATTAACTAGTCACCTGGCTACACTTTTGTCTATTGTTTCAATTATAATGTTAGTTCTTAAACACAAAATTCAATGGTAAATATATGAGGTTTCTATAGTTATGCCTATCATGATTCATTGTACACAATTCCCTATAGTTACAATTTTAACTTGTAAGTACAAAACTGATTTTTGTATTGTAACAACATGAGTGTTAGAAATGAGAGGAAACACCTTGAAAGGAATGAATGCTTGGTGAATAATATACCCCAACCATGCTGGATCTTTTAATCTTTGGTTTTTTGTTTGAAACCAGTGAGAAGAAGCTTATCATGGATGCCCTGAACAAAAATCAGTTCTTGAAGAGACTGGAGCCTCACCAGCTCCGAGATATGGTGGAATGCATGTATGAAAGAACTTTCCAGCAAGGAAGCTACGTCATCAGACAGGGAGAGCTGGGCAATCACATTTTTGTACTCAAAGGTGAATACTGTTTACTCATAGAATGTACAAGTGCAAGAAACAGGAAAGTAATTCAGAAGTCTTTGCAGGAAACCACAATGATGATGTTTGTGGTCTTGAATCATTTGTGCTAGCCCTGCTGAGGGCAATGCAAATTTTACCTGTGAGTTTTATGAAACAGAGTGAGAGTAACAAAAAGCACCTTAGAAACTTGATCCTTGATGTAATGCTATTTCATTACTTCTTTAATTTCTGAAAGCCTAGAGGCCAGCAAATCCTTTCTGTTGTAGATAGAGCCAACACTTTCTTTTCCAAAGGAAGAGCAGGTATAATTTAAAATACAGAAAACTGCTCAATGGTGAGGCAACTTCTGAAATAAACTTACTTTTCAACATTCATGAGAGCTTATACCATTTTTCTATGTATGGGAAATTGAGAGATGAGGTCTGAGTTTACTGTTCTCAAAGCTTGGATTTTTTTTTTTTTAAAAAAAACAGCTGCTTGTTTTTTTCTAGGGAAAAAACCAAACCACAGAACAACAAACAAACTGTAGGATAAGAAGACTTTCCTAAAGTAATGCTAACAGGTCTGAAGTAATCTCACTGCCATCAGTCTGTGCTGACTGCTACCATGCTCACACTCAAATCTCAAATTACATATCAGCCATAGTGGAGCCCAAGTTTAACACCTGAAAGTTCCTCCTAGTGTCAATGCTCTCATCTCAGCATTAAAAACATAATCAGTATTTGTGATTAATTTGCATACTGCATCAATTCAGAGCCACTACAAGGCCCAGAGGCTCATATGAATTAGACTTCATGCTGTAAGAAGTATGTTCTGTTGAGGCAGGAATATTTAAGCCAGGAGCATACTGGTATATGTTCGCAAGCATATACTCTGTCTTCTGGCTTCATGTGGATGGGTTAGCTTGAAAAATTAATGGTAGCTATGTTAGGATACACAGATGCTGTAGGGAGAAGGAGGAGGTAGGATTTGTAATGGGCTAGTCATATTTTTGCTAGATAAAATGATAACATTTTGAAAAACAGATTAAATATGAGGAAGAAATTGTGCAACTGGAAATTTTTCTAGAACATTAGACCTTTTTTGAGGAGTCAGTGGGTGTCTTGGAGAGAAGAAGGCCAAACTTTAAGAACACGTTTAAGAGAAGGTTTTTTGGGCCGTAACCTATGAAGAAATTCAGACTTTTGACTTTTGCTAGGTTTGTATTAAGGCTCGAGGATAATTTCTTAAAGGAAGATTTAATGTGCTTTTCATTTTTCTGCCCTCTCCTTTGCATTCTGTACATATATACACGTACACTGTATGAACAGACAAACCTCATGAGCAATTTATCCTATAATCACTATTTTAAGACTTGTTTGTCTACACCACACTAGGCTATCTGAACCAGTACTGACTGGTTTGTTGTAGCAAAGTTTTATCCATCAGGATTTAGAATGACCCTTTTCCACGGCTTTTTTAGTGTTGAAAAGTTTCTTTCAGCTTTCCCTCCCTTCCAGAGCAGATTAGTTAAATTAGCAATACAGTTAAAAAAAAAAAAATCTCTACTGGTTTGTACGTGTGTTTCAAAGCACTGTTTGCGTTGTTGCTCCCATTCCTATGTTCCAGGGAGTGGTGAAGCCAGAAATATATTGATTTGTATTCCCTTCACTCTGTGCAGTTGAGCTAAGATTTAATACCTATTATCCTGATGATTTTTGACAGAGGGCAGTCTGGAAGTATTTCAGCAGAATAAACTACTCTCCTCAATACCTGTGTGGACAACATTTGGTGAACTAGCCATTTTATACAACTGCACACGGACAGCCTCTGTGAAAGGTACCTGACGTTTATTATAACAACATTGTTCAAATTGAAAACTATGTACTTTTGTGAGGTCCCTGTTATAGCCAGATTTTCTTGGAAGTTTTCATTTAATAGATGTATGCATGTCCCAATTATCTACAGTAAGGTCATGTTTCCTTCCTTGAGTTCTTTCTGCTTGGGAACTCTAATAATAATATGCTATGAATATAATGCCATCTCTAGCATGACCTTTGATAAACAATTAGGCATCTCTAAAGTACGCTGGTTAGCCACATCTGTACCAAACTAACTGCTAAGGAAGGATTATGTTTTAATGTTGAATGATTTAGTAGCAGCAATGGTCTTTGGCTCTTATGTTCTTGTGTCAAATGCAACCCTGAGGCTGAAATTACACTGAATTTGAAAAGATATTAGAACCATGGCATTTTTAATACAGCAGATAAAGCATAATTCAAGAGGAAATAAAATTATATGTAGGAATTAGTTGCTTTTGTACTTCTTTTAGTTCTGTATCATTAAGTTACTGAGTCTTGCCAAGATTCATTTGCACCTGGCATTTGCGACGAGCACTTGGGAGAAGATTTGAGTTTGATCTCAAATGTGGTAGTCAGAGAGATGAAACTTTTAGGTGAGACGTGCTGCTTCTCTGAGGCAAATACTGGCTCTTGCTTTGTGTTTACCAACTGACCAGGGTGGAGTTGTCAAGTGTTGCTCTGATACATACAAACATCCCTCTTCCTGCATAAGACTGGGTATTCATCCATTAAGTACCCCTTGATTCCTTTTCTAACCTGCATAATTATTCTCTGACAGACCCGTAAGTGACCAAATATGATTAAATTCATCACTTTTCCACTCTTCACCATTCCATAAATACTACTTATGTTTGTAGTCTAATTTCTGTTCTTGTCTAAATCTGCAGGAACTTTGAACCACCAGTAAGTATGAAGAGTTCATGTTGACTTAAAAAGGAGCAAATGGAATAAAACAAGAAGTTACTTGCTTTAAAAGCTTCTGGTCTTTCTTCCTGCACTCAGTTTAAGCACTTAATCATTGCTGGCTTTGCAGCAATGGAAGTTATTACATGTAATCTGGTTTTGTTGCTGCCTGATAAACAGAACAGCATCAATAGCGTGATTTGTTTTCTTACTAGCACGCTGTTCTACTTTAATATGTTCCCTGTTTTTCTTTTTTGCCTGCTGTATAGTATTAGCATTATAAAGTAGTGTTTCTGCATAGTAAGATGTCATGATGCTTTAGAATTTAACATAAATTGGTTTTGATGTAGGACGGGAATTGTCCAATTACGGACAAGAAAAGGTGTTTGAATACTTAAAATCACTGCAGAAACCTGCCCCTCCCCAATAGCTTTCTTGTCGTGGAGGAAGACCAGTACAATGCCGTAACTGAGCATGACTAGTAAATACATATGTGAAAACACTTTCCTGATGCTGGATCTAGTGACACCCTTTACCTGCAGTCTTTGAAACCTGACAAGCGAAGGACTTCAGCCAGACAGCATTTCAATAGCTGCTGCTGCTGCGCAGCAACATCTTTACATACAGTAGCTGTATTTGAAACTGAGAGCATAATTTATGTTTCTGAATTTCTCTTTTTCTATCTCATTTTTGAGATTACAGGCTTATTTCTAGCTATGTAATTGCTCTATTTACTTAAGGTGCAAGATACAGGAAATGCATTTGTGATAACTTGGATACTTGCCATAGTTTCTTCATGCAAAGTAAACTGAAAGATGTTATTCAGGAGAAAAACAAAACCAAAGCAATATCTTTTTTCTCCCTTCCAGTATCCAAAATATTTTTGAGCTATTTTGATAAATGGCAGTTAAGAGCATATGTGTATATCAGGGTCAAGTACAAAGAACGATGACTGGGCATCATTTTAAACCTGCTATTTTTCTTTCCATAAAAATGGTTCTATGTTTATGATAAATTGAGGAAATCAATTGCTCTAATTTTTCCTGTAGGTTTCCTTTATCCCAGAGAAAACAGTTTTGTTCCTTCTTATGACAGAAGGAAAACTGCTGAATATGGTGTAGCATTTTTTAAAAGAAGATATTAAATTAAATAGAATCACCTTATTTTGCTTAAAAAAAACCCCAAAATTCAATGTGTTCTGTTGTGTCAATGATTGCACACAGAGGCCACTTAATGATTTGCATCTTTGATGCTGGATCTTATGCATGCTTACTGTGTTAATATTTTGATTACCTTTTGAAAGATAATCATTAACATTTTGATTACCCTTTATTCCCTTATAAAATGGCGACATTGGAGGAAAACTGTGTATGGATCACAGGATTAATTGCAATAAAATGTATTTCTTGACCTCTGTTATTTCTATCTTATTGCATATCTCACAAACCTTTGCATGTAATCTGAATTAGAGATGGATCCAAGCCATGGTATTCAACATACCTCATAAATTTTGAAAAACTTCAGCCAAGTTTTTGTTTCTTTCAAATCAGCTCCTTTGCAGATTACATTGCAGCCTTTGAGTGCAATGACTGTCCATGATTAAAAGTAGATCTTCATAAGCATTCAGCCCTGTTTGTGCTCATAATAAATAGCTGGGTTTTCAAAGTTACTCAGCCTATGGAGTTGCATGGAAAGTGCTCTGTGGAGGAACCATTTGGAAATGTATGCCTTACTTTAGTGAGCATTGTTTAAGTAGGAGCTGAATTCTTTTAAAAGCCTGAGAGCAGTAGGTGCTGAATATTTTAAAATTTAGCCTTTGGCATTTTGAAAGAGCTAGTCTGTCTTGTACCATGACCTGATACTGGAATGTCTTCCATCAAATCATTTGGAAACATTGATTTTGTCGTTGGTTTTTGTTCTCTTAAAGCAATCACCAATGTTAAAACATGGGCATTGGACAGAGAAGTGTTTCAAAATATCATGAGAGTGACAGCACAAACGAGACAAGAGCAATACAGAAACTTCCTTAGAAGGTAAATACAATGCATTTCTATTTCTAATACTGGTTTGGATTACTTCCTAAGGTACACAACGCCACCACTGTGCCTGTCTCTTATAAAGAGAGAGAGAAAGAGGTGCTCCTAATGCAAAGGGCCTCAAAACCCTGAATATTTATCTCTCTTGATTTTTTTTTTAGGATTCACAAAATTTTTCTCATTTTGATTGTTTTTCTCTTGTATTACATTAGGAAACAGCAATAGGTGCTTGAATGATTTTAAGTAATGGAACAAATGTATAGGAAGGTTACATGGCTAGAAGTTAAAACAATATATTAAATACATAGAGTTAAATAAGTCCTCCAGCTAGAAGTTAATTTGCTGCTGTAGTAGATTAAGGAATATTCCTCATCCCTTGGAGACCTGAGTATGAGGACTGCATGTCTCTCAATTTATGAATTCCAACATATATTATGAGGAAATCTGCAGAGAGTAGAATAATTCTCTCTCCTGCAGGGAACACAGAGAGTTGTACAGTGCTTTTCATTAGGAAGAAGGTCAAATTAGAGGTTCCAAACCATAATTAGCTGGTTTCATATTTTCTTTCTTTAACAAAGAATGACTATTCTGTTACGGCTTCAAATCAAGCCTGCCCATGCATAAAATGTCTTTTGTATTTTTGCATCAGTCTCGATCTTTGATTTCTATAAATATTTCTTGTCTGAGCCTGAATAGCTAGAGAGCTCTATGATTTCCTAACTTTTACAAGTCCAGGTGCTCAGGATGGGAAGTTTTTTCATTCTTACCAGCAAGTTCACTAAGTCATCACTGTAGCTCAATTTTCTTACAATAGTTGTTCAAGTAGTACTGAAGTTGTTACCTTTGTCTGATTTTGCAGTCTTTGCAGTACATTTGAAAATATATTACTAGATTACTGTAATGTCTTGGTTTTGCAATTAATGTTCTTTTTATGACTGAATTTTGAAATTAGTCCATGTGCCCACTGGAATTTTTTCCCCTACTGAAATACAAATTTGATTTACAAACTGACCAACATTTGCCACGTGTCTAAGTTGTGAGTTGTGCGAGTTCTGTTTATGTAAAAAACAAGATGAGAATGCTTGAACCTTCCAAATTAAGATTTAGTTGTATACTATGCACCACCAGTTTAGCTAGTTATAGAGTGTGGTTGTACAAATTGTGTAGGTGAGAAGAGATCATGAAAAAAGCGTTAATAACTACTTTGGGGGTTTTTTTTGTTTTGCATTTCTGTTTTCTGGAAGTGTGTCCCTGCTGAAAAACTTACCTGAAGATAAATTAACCAAGATCACGGACTGCCTGGAGGTGGTAAGATACTGTTAAGTTTTTCTAAATAGTATTCTGTAAGCTTTCAAAATAGCAAAGAAGAATAAATAAGTAAAAACAAAACCAAAAAACAACCAAGCTTTTTGTAATATGACAGTGGTTTTGGAGCAGTCAGAGTGGAATTCCAGTTTGGCAGCAAATAATAACATTTAGTGGCCTAAAAGTTAGTTATCTTTGGCATTGAAGGAGTCAAGCAAGTAGATAAGAGAATCTAGCCTTTATTAAGATTAAGCACGAAGTTGCTGTCCACGTCTCTAACTCTTTCTTGGTAATCACGCTTTACCTGTTTGCAATGTGGATATGTAATACTTTCAAATGCCTTGGATCACATACACTGCAAAATATAAGGGGAAAAAGGCCTTAGAACTGCAACACATGAAACCAGCCAAATATCTGTGTGTCTTAGGGCTGCATATGCCAGCAGCCTTTGGAGGTAAAGGCTTGATATATGATCATAGCTGTGATGTTTTTCAAGAGCAGTAGTAACTATTAATGCTTTTTGTATAGGCAAAGTCTGTAGGAACCCCACTCTTGGAACAGTTCTGCAGATGGAGAACAAAAGTTCCTCAGAAAACTAAGAGCCTTGGTCCCAACAAGCTGGTGGAGGCAGATAGAGGTGCATGGCCATAGCACAAGAGGATGAGATCATGGGTTTAATTATGTGAAATGGCAAATGCCACAGCAGTATCCTAAGCAGTGACTTTTTTTTTTCTTTTTTTTTTTTTTTTGTGGGATTCCTGGCAAGGGAGAACTTTTAGGAAACAATCAGAGGAGAAAAAAATGAGGTGGTTGTTTTTCAGGAACAGATCACAAAGCTGAAAGTTAACATGGAAAAAATGCTTGTCTGAAAACAAACAATTACTTAATGAAGGCAGGTTTCCCTAGCAGAGACAGAAAAGTTGGTGCTTTGGTAGCTTGCAATAGATGATTTAGGCATTCCCACTGAGGTGTCAAGCCCAAAATTACTTTTGGAATGGGATTTTAATTTAGAACTCTTTTAAGAGCCTTTGATACCTTTTTTCTTTGTTTTCCCCTGCTTCATAAGGAAGATACCAGTTAATATTTTTTAAACAAATAATGTGCTGATGCATTAAGATATATTACAGGTTGGCCACCATGCACTACATAGTGGAATGCTTGCATATTATTATAGGATGCAACATATGCAGGAGTTACAATGTTAAACATCAATGGAACATCCAGATTTATTAAGAACACTGCATAATAATCAGAATTTTCAAAGAGGCTAATGATATATTGGACAGTATTGTCTTTCTCTTCCCCTCCCAACAGGAGTACTATGACAAGGGAGATTATGTTATTCGGGAAGGAGAAGAAGGAAATACCTTCTTTATAATAGCAAAAGGAAAGGTAAGGTATAATAAACCTAAATTATAAAGTTACATATACAAATTCCTGTATTTCAAAAGCTACCTTGAGGATTGTGGTCTTCAGGAAAATCTGTGCAGTTTTTGAGGATGCTGTTAAGTTCACAGTACTGTGATAAAAGCCTGGAGCAACATTTCAGAGATTCAGGGAGCCTAATTTTCATTTGCAATGAACCCATGTTAAACTGTTCTAATTATAATGTAATTAAAGTGTGTCCTGAAGCCTCTTGACACTGTAGCAGAGATGTAAACTCCATTTTTTGTAAATGAGATCCTTCGTCTTCTCCTGGATGTTTCAATATCTGATGGGCAAAACATAAGACTTGTGAAATATCTAAGAAATAATAGAGTCCTAGGTTTAATGGAGAATGGCCTTCTAGGTGACACAGGTTCTGTTCCTCTCATTAGTTAGTCCCAGAGGAGTAAGGCAGCAGCACTTATCCATCAGCTGTTACATTGGAGGCTGACACAGGACTTTAAAGAATAAAAGCAGGAGAATTTTTATCAATAAACTTCTAGTAGAGGTTTCAAGTTTCCAAAACGTGTCTGTGTCTGGAGACATTCTAGTTTGTTTTTTGCTAATGGGTGTGGGCATCAGCAGAATGTGTGCTACTGTGGAAGTGGAGTATCATGAGCGGGGAAATGTTAGTTAATGTTCTGGAGGCTATCTGTTTAGCTGAGAAGACAAAAAGCTCATATGATGGCTGCCCACTGTGGGAACTGAAGTATTTTTCAGTTTTGCATTAAAATGCAATTTATTTTGCTGTGTTTTAAAAGGTATGAGGAGAAAATTGGGGGGTGGGAAGTAATTAATATATTAATTTTTCCGTCTCACAGAAAAAAACAGAGAGGTGTCAGGGAATGTTTGATGGTTTAATTTTTGAGAGGAGAGAGTAATTATATAAATTTGTAACTATGCAGCATTACTGAGTTTAAGACATTTATGAAATACACAGAAAAGAAGGGAAAACCATACAATGCTTTGAAACTTACCTTGCTAAATTTTTGTACCTGTACTTTCTAGGTGATAGTTACCCAGAGTTCTGCAGATCACTTGCAGCCTCAGCTGATCAAAAATCTACATAAAGGAGATTACTTTGGAGAAAAGGCTCTCATTAGGTTAGTTCACATTGTCTGATTCACAATGTATAGTATTTCAATGGACCTATCACTATGTGTCAGATTGTACAACTCATGGCTGTTTTGAATATAATCTTTGCTTTGATTGTAAAGTCAACACATGAAGGCAGTGGCTGAATTTGTTGTAATGTTTTGGGTTTTTACAGAGAGAACTTGAAAGTATACACTGTCATCTACCATTGGTTTTCCCTCAAGAAGTTAAATGTTGGCCCTCTCTGCTTTGTTGCTTATTGTTTATATTTCAATAAAAGCTGTGATGAAAACTTGTGCTAGGCTCTATATGACTTCTAGCATGGATAAATTCCATCATTACTGGACTGAGCTGTTGTTTCTGTGCTGGTGCCCATGATAGTAAGAAAAAGAGAAAAGGAGTGCAGAGAAGATATGACCTATGAGCTAAATAGCTCATATAGCACATATTTATGTGGGTGATGGAGTAAGGATCATTTGGTCTCTGGAATGTTTTATATCTGAGGACTATTTCAGAAATTAGTAGTAAATCCTGATGTAAAGTTAATGACATCACATCCTAATTTCTTGGAAGGTTGCTAAAGGACGTCGTGATGCAAACTCTATTGAAACTGGAAAAAATACTGTGCAAGGCAATAATAATGACTAGTAAAATGCTATAATTGTTTATTTGGTTCAGCAATATTAATCCAGATACACACTACAGAGGCCTTCGAGGAGTTTCTCCTATAACAGCTATAACCCTCCACAAGTATGGTGTGAGGTATTTTGAGGATTTTTATGTGCTTCTGAATTCTTCTAATCTGTTTCAATTCTTAGTGATGATGTCAGATCAGCAAACGTTATTGCAGATGAATACAATGTGGAGTGCCTCGTTATAGACAGAGAGTAAGTATGCTACAGTTTAATGAAAGACTTGCATCCTTCTTCAGTAGGTTAACAATATTTAAGTGAATACTGAATGAGTGGTTATGCTTTTGGAATACTGAGCTGTGGCTATGCTTTAGACAAAGACCTAATGAAGAGAGACTGAGAGAAGATGCAGGAGCACAGAAGCTTAAGAGTAGTTCAGAGTTATTCTTCTCTTTCTCTCCTTGTGGTGGTGAAGTTTCACATTTGTTAAGTGCTGTTTATTGGCTCAGGGAACAACAAAAACCCATTCATGTCCCTGGTTTTAGGATGTCTTTTTGTCAAGGGGGACATGCAGCCAAATTCATGGCTTTGTCAGGTAGCGGCCAATTTTACACTTCTTAAAGTGGAAAAGAATGGAACAGATGGAAGGTAAAAGAAAGGAAGCTCCCTGTGAAAAGTGAAACAGCAAACCTGCATTTCTCAGGGCTAGCTGTAAGGTTGCTTACTTGGAATGCAGACATCCACCATCCTTTTCCTTGTTGAATCCCCAAAGGGCTCCCACTGAGGGCTAAGATTCTACCCCAACCCAGGAAATGGCATCTTGGGCTGTGAATGCATTTTCTTCTTCTCTTCTTTGGCTTGTTTAAATAGGTTGCAGAGAAGTGTGCCAAAGCTGGTGCGTTCTAGGGGAAGGGGACACCAACGGGATTGCAGTAGGTAAACCAAGGGTTGGCATGGCATCACCAGAAGGTGGCAGTGCTACTGGGAACATTTACACTGGTCCTGGGAGCACAGAGGGCCCAGGAGCATATCTGAAATGCTTGTACACCAATGCACGCAGTATGAGAAAAAAGCAGGACGAACTGGAAGTGTTGATGAGCTCCCAGAGCTATGGTACCATTCGTATTAGTGAGACTTGCTGGAATGAGTTGGAGTGCTGGGATGGAGGGCTACTGGCTGTTCAGGAGGGGTAGGCAGGGCAGGCAAGGTGGAGGTGTTACACTATATGTAAGGGAGAGGTTTGATTGTACAGCCCTTACAGTTAGTGATGGTGTGGTTTGAGAGCCTCTGGGTGAGGATTATGGGGGTGGAAAACAAAGGAGGTGTTGCAGTGGGTTTCTACTACCAATCACCCAGCCAGGATGTAACCACTGCTGAATTACTCTATAGGCAATTAGGAAAAATTTCTGGATTGGTAGCCCTTGTCTGTATGGGAGATTTAAACTTCCCAAACATCAGCTGTGAATATCACACTGCTGTGACAAGCAGGTCTTGGAAATTCTTGAAGTTAGTAGAAGATAACTTAAGAACGACCTTTTAGAAGCACGGGAGCTGGCAATCCTACTGTGTCATAAGTCAAGCAAGCAGGGCAGAAGACCAGCTTGGCTGAACAGGGAACTCCCTGTGGCGCTCAAGAGGA
>JANZLQ010000007.1:26107438-26118650 GCA_026212715.1 Elanus axillaris | reverse complement strand
CTATGAGAAGTGGCTAAAGACTCTGGTCTTGTCTAGTTTGGAGAAAAGGAGGCTGAGGGGCAACTTCATCGCTCTCTACAGCTTCCTGGGGAGGGGAAGTGGAGAGGGAGGTGATGATATCTATCTCCCTGGGATCCAGTGACAGGACTCATGGGAATGGCTTAGAGCTGCACCAGGGGAAGTTTAGATGGGACATTAAGAAGCATTTCTTTACCAAGAGGGT
Organism: Elanus axillaris; assembly: GCA_026212715.1. Lineage (NCBI taxonomy): Eukaryota > Metazoa > Chordata > Aves > Accipitriformes > Accipitridae > Elanus > Elanus axillaris. Next base: position 26,118,427 of record JANZLQ010000007.1, on the reverse strand, counting down.
GGTCAAACACTGGAGCAGGCTTCCTACAGAGGTGGTCGAAGCCTCAAGCCTGTCAGTGTTTAAGAGGCATTTGGACAATGCCCTTAATAAGAGAATTCAAATTGGTCAGCCCTGAATTCATCAGGCAGTTGGACTTAATGATTGTTGTAGGTCTCTTCCAACTGAAATAGTCTATTCTAAGTCTATTCTTCCCACAGTGCTGTTACTCCTCTGAAGTAGGAGAGGTGATCTCAATCACTTTGACACTGTGTACCAAGAGCTCTGTCCATTGGGACAGAAGGACTGATAGCCTGAACTCATGCGGAGCTGGTTCCTGTAGAAGGGACGGTGGAACCGCACCTAATAACCATAGTGTGTATAGGTGGCAAAGTACAACCAGCCTGCTCTGAATTACTTAAAAATAAAATGAAATGACCTGAGAAAATCAGGCACTCTGTCCCCCTACCCTCTGGCAAAACAAGTTTGGTACTTCAGCTGGTTATCGCCTCTTCAAAGCTCTTAAAATTTGTCCTGTCAAAGTGATAGTGTAAAGCTCAGCCTGGGTCATGACTTAGAGGCAATGTAAAGCCTTGGGGCATCAGCACAGATACTGTTTTCTTTCTCTTTCCACTGTATGTTTATATTATTTCATTCATGGTTTTAGGACATTTAATCAAATTGTTGGAACTTACGAGGAGCTCCAAACTTACCTTGAAGGTTATGTGGCTAATCTGACCCGGGCTGATGAAAAGCGACATGCAAAGTAAGTCAGATCATTTTTTAGGCACATCTTTAGTAGGTAATCATAACAAAGGGTGATAGACATGTAAGTAAAATCATGGATGGTAGTTGATGGAGGTGGGGCCCTAGAAATGATAGCAATTGCTATAATAAAACTGGCCGGATATGTTTATGGAGTCCAAGATTTTTTTTCTGAAATGGAAATTACATAGGACCTCAGTATATTGACTTCCAACCAAGAATTCACTCTATCCCAAGAAAACTGAGTACAGAAGAGAAGTGAAAGCGTGCTCAAATAATTTTTTGTATTTTGATGGTAAATTATTTGACTGGTAAAACCCTTAAAGGTCAACTTTAACTCCAGATTGAGTTAATGAAACTGTATTACTGTACAAAAGACAAATTGCCATTTCAAAGAGAAATAAGCAGGCATAAAAGAAACAGTTTATTTCTAATGTTTCAGTGTAGTACTGGTGCTATTAAAGAGTTTGCTTTTAGCTTTTAGACCACACTTTTAGTGTATCTGCCTCTGATTTCAATCTGAGCGCTATTGGAAGATTAGCAGAGTATGTTTTTCTTCTGTTTAGAAATATAGCTGCGTTTTATTTCTGATCATTCTACTGGAACTGGTACACAGTCCTTCAGGAATTGGTTCTCAACTTGGAGTGCCCAAAGTTTTGCAGCTGACTGCATAATTAGGAACCTCACCATGGATCAGCTCTTGATAAAATACTGTTTGATTGTACTCAGTGAACTTCAGTAGCATTTCGCTTCTAATTTACTTCCATAGGATGTCCAGAAAGAAAGTGCTTCTGCATAAAATAAAATTAGGATTCTGTTAGGAAATAAGAAGGCTTTTTTTTTTTTTATAGGAGTATTAGAGTACTGTGATACAGGTTGCTGGCAAGGAAAGCACTAACCTGTGTTAATTTTCTTAATACAGAGGAAGATCCTTCTGTGGACAGTTAGCCGAAGAGGTGTCTCTGGAGATGATAGAGCTGAAGGAAAAAGTAGCCCAGTTCCCTCCTTCCCCATTCCAGAATTTAGAAGTTGTCACAACTCTGGGTGTTGGTGGGTTCGGAAGGGTTGAGCTTGTAAGAGTTTTGTTTTAAACATATTCAACTAGTTCTCTGTCTTAGATGATTGATTTAACCACTGAAAAATGTGAAGGATTTTATTATTCTGCATGCTTGTGCTGCTCAAGCAGAGATAATTCCATATAAAGCAATGCATAGTTAAAAAATATTCTCAGGACTTTGGTGTTCAAGAAAAAAATCCATTCCTGTGTGCCTTCATCTCCTGCTGTTAAAAGCATCTTCCTGGTCACTAGACATGTATGCATCAGTTTGTGCATGTGTAGTTTACAGATATGCCTGCCTGCATTGTGTTCCCTGAGTTGCAGGCCTTTTCCCAAGATTCTGCCTGGACCTGAAGTAATCTCCAGCATCACATAGTCTGTGTTATTAGAATTGCTTCAGCATGTCTCACAGCAACTGTAACCCATGTGATCTAGCTTTGATTTTGAAATTTCCATGAATTTGTAATGGCTCTTTTGAGTCATATTCAGTAGCATGACAGCTGTGTTTCTGGGATGCAAAGAGCCTTGTTAGACTAAAGTCTTAAATTCCACTCTCCTCTGGCTGGGTAGCAAACATCTGGAAAGAATGTGAATGCTTCTTGTGCAGGCTGCTGAATATAATGGTAAATTAAAGGAGACTATGTGATTTTAGTGAAGTTGGTAATTGTTTACAGTAGTTAGACCATCAATTGTTTTATTCCAATTCATGCTTCACAAAACAAATTTCCACACTGGTTGACTGCCAGCTTGGAAATTCTAGAACATCACCTGAATAATAACCTAAAAACTGAATTCTTAGCCAGCTGTAGAATGCTGATAGCTGCTTCCTTAGTTTTCTGGAAGCCCTGTTTTAACTTCTGTCTTTTTATTGCATATTGGATAATATTTCAGTGTAATGCAAAATCATTTGTAAACATATTGGATAATATTTCCATGTAATGCAAAATAATTTGTAAACATTCTTCATAAACTGTCTCTGATTTTTGTTCTTTTGTATTACGCTAGTGTTTAGAAATCTTAAATTGAAGTTAGGACCCATTGTGGTATAAACTCATTGTATAATGTAGTGCCTATCCAAACTGCTGCTATTTTGTATACATAAAATTAATACAGGGTACATTTCTTTTCATTTTACAAGTGGGGACTGGGGCACTAAAAAGATCTGGTGCTCGACTTAAAACCATACAGAACAGTTCTACAGAAAATCTGGAATTTGTCCCTCATTACAGTCATCAATTTCAGCCCTGTGCTGTGTTGAGACAGATGGATATCACTGTACCTATTGAGAAGAGATTGGTAAGAAATCCTTTCTTTGCCTCACATGGAACTCATAATTTTTATTCACAGGTTAAAGTGAAAAATGAGAACATAGCTTTTGCTATGAAGTGTATAAAGAAGAAACACATAGTGGACACCAAACAACAAGAGCATATCTATTCTGAGAAGGAAATCCTCGAGCAGATATGTTCTCCATTCATTGTAAAGTAAGTTGACCACAAGGTTTCCTTGAAAGCTGACCCCCAGTTGACCCCCTGGACAGCATTATTAAGAATGAGGTTTGACATATATGAGTTCTGGAGAAAAAACACTGCAAGTCTTGCATTGTATTTTGCTTTTCCTAAATTGCTGCCGTTTGTCTCCACAGACTATATCGCACATTCAAAGATAACAAGTATGTATACATGCTACTGGAAGCTTGCCTTGGAGGGGAATTGTGGAGCTTGCTAAGAGACAGGTAACAGCAAACAAAGTGGAACCTTGTCCTTTAAAATCACCAGGCAGCTCCATATGTCTGCTGAGGAGGATCTCTATTCAAGGGCTGTCAGATGAAAAGATGTTTGGCTCAGTTTTCAACCACATGAGTGATGTACTGAGTGTCAGTACAAAAAAGCTGTTAACTGGTTAATGAGCAAGACATTTTCAGAAGTTAATTGTCTGCAAGGATAGTGATTATTTTTCTTCCAGAGGCAGCTTTGATGAAGCCACTACCAAGTTCTGTGTTGGGTGTGTGACAGAGGCTTTTGACTATCTACATAACACAGGAATTATCTACAGAGACCTGAAGCCAGAAAATTTAATTTTGGATGCTGAAGGATATATAAAACTGGTAAGGAATAATCCTTTTGTAATGTTATCTTTTTGTGCCTGTATACTGTTTCCTTGCAGGGGGAATAAAAATAGACAGCATGTAGTTATAGTACCAGGATCCTGGAGTTGAATAACCTTACACTTCAGTAGAAAAGAGGACGGGCTACTCATTGCACAGTGAGAAACAAAGGCACTGCAAAGCCATTGGAAGCCACAGACAAACTGGGGATTTGCAGCCTCTGAGAGCTCTTGCCACAGCATAAACAGCAAAAATAATTTCTCACAGCAGCAAATCTTAACATAAAGGCAGGAACCACATTTCCCAGGTGCAGAATTACCTCCCTGTCCTGCCTCAGGCCATCGTAGGTTCTACATTATCTCTGTAGAGAGGGAACACAGTGAACAGCTCCTGCCATACTTGACTATGACTGTAAAAAGTGCAAAGAGCACTTCAAAGAGCTTGAAATATCCACTCTGAGGACAATGAGCAACCCACCATTTTCCATGGGCATTCTTGTGTCCTCAAGGAAAGCATGGGTTGTTCTATCCAAAAGGAAAATAATTCAGGAAATTACTCGTAAGAATAAATTAATCTGTTCTATAACATTCAGTAATACAGTGGAATTACTTCTTTCTCCTTCACAACAACACTATGTAATTGTTTTAGCTGTAAACCGGCAACTCTGAGATCTTTGCAGGAGGTGAGGAAGCAATTATGACCTTAAGACTTCCCAGTGCAAAATACCTCTGCATTATGCAGCATGTGTTGATTTTGATTAGGTTGATTTTGGATTTGCAAAGAAGATTGGATCAGGGCAGAAAACCTGGACATTTTGTGGAACCCCTGAGTATGTTGCCCCTGAAGTTATTCTGAGTAAAGGCCATGACTTCAGCGTGGATTTTTGGTCCCTTGGGATCCTTGTGTATGAACTCCTTACTGGCAGGTAAGTGTCTCCTAGTCCAAGTTCTTACCTTGTTTGTTTGTTTTTAGAAATGTTTTTCAAGGTTATTTTTAAAATAAATAGTTTGGGTTTTTTCCCATCACTAAACAGGAATTACTTGCAAAATGATATTTCTTTTTGGCCCTGCTGCATGTCTTATCTTCCATGATTTCAGAAACGCCGCAGACAAAGTGTGGAACATATGCTTAATTCTCATTTATCCATCCAAGGAAAGGGCCAGACGCCAGCTATAAGTGGCTGGTGTTGAGCTCCTTTAACTGATGATGATGTTTCCTGTGAGGAACAGCTGACAACAGACTGTTCTTTCCCCCTTTCATAGGTGACAGGGTACAATGGGGTGGGTGAACTGTAAGCAGGGCTCATTCTTTGCCTCCATGCACACTTCCATGGCAACTCTTTGTGAATGCTCAGTGATAGTACAACATGGAAACTTCTTTGAGCTAGGCTAGAGGCAGAGCTAGTGAGTGTAGAGGGACACATATGATCATGTATTTTCCCTGGTAGCCTCTCAGGCAGCTTCTCAGCTTCAAACCTTTCTAATACCTTAAACAGACTGAAAGGCTGAACATTGTAAAACTAGGAAGGTGGGGTTTTTTTTCCATATTCTCAAATACTTGGTTTGATGAGCAAAGGCCATATCTGCTATTGCCAGCCATTCCATTTACCAGTGTTGCTTTCTTTTTCTAGTCCACCATTCTCTGGGGCTGATCAAATGATGACATATAATTTGATTCTCAAAGGCATTGAAAAGCTGGATTTTCCTAAAATAATAACAAGACGGCCTGAGGATTTGATCCGCAGACTCTGCAGGTAGGAGGGGTGGTTTGTGGCAGTCTGGGTGTAGATAGATTGGGCTATTTAAGATCCAGACTAGAGTGTTGAATTCTTGACAGCTTCATTTAAAATTGTTATGCCTAGCATGGTCTATTCTAATTATATTCAGTTACACACGCATGCCTCTGAGTGTGTCACACCTCTTAGTCTGCAGGGGTGTCATCTACAAATGCAGGCTCTGGGCTTTCTCTGTAGCTGTGAATTTTTTCTGAAACACATTTTAAGGAAAAATTATTAAGGGTGGGCTGAGGAAAGAGCTAAAGAATTTAATGTTATTATCAAGCACAGTGTTTTAAAAAAATACTTCCAAAATCACTTAGGCGTATAGCTCCTACAGAAAGCGTAGGGCACTTAAACACTCACTTAAACCCACAGGAAGATGTGCAAAAACATTGTATCTCAAAAGGTCCAGCACAACTCAGAAGCATTAGTGCATAGTGGCATGCGCAACCTGTGGCTCATGACACTGCTGACTTTGAACTCCTTGCTCCAGTGGGATTTCATCCATGGCGCTTAGGGACAGTATACACTGTGTTTGTGCAACAGGACTGAAAGTATCTTTGTAGCTGCAAATTTTGGTCTGCTTCCTTTTGTAACTCATGACCAGACCTGCTGGTCAAGAAAAAAAAGGTGTGCAACTAAAATTCAGCCAGTTGATTTCCCTCTGCTGCTTCACACAGCAGAGTGACACTGTTTTGGTTTCTTGGAAGGTTTCTCCATCCTCAAAAGAAAGGAACAGTGAGCAACACTTCATTATGTCTCCTTATGAGACCACACGTTGTGTGCAAGCTCTATCCCTGTGAAATGGTTAAATGCAAGCAGTTAGGACCCCTAAATGCTCTTTTTAAAAAATAAGAATATTTTTTAAAATTCTGATCCTTATTCTTTTTCTCTTTTTTTAAAGGCAAAATCCTACAGAAAGATTAGGCAATCTGAGGAATGGAATTAATGACATCAAGAAGCACAGGTAAGTGAAAGAGACTGCCAAGAAGAAAATTTGGGGTTTAATTTGAAAATATTTTTAATATTTTAGAACCCAGTCCTGTAAACCCATAAAGCTCCAAGTATTTCCAGGCAGGCTGCACAAGAGAGATCTCTGTCACTATCGAGTGTATTTTTGACTACAGCAAGCAATGATACAAACTTCAGTCCTCAGCATGATTATCTAGAAACATCTTGTTGTTTACTGGTTTTGTCACAGGTTGCCAATGTAGGGGTTTCATTCAGTTCTCAGAGAAATCAATGCCAGTTTAGCATCTGTCTTTCAGACCTCCTGACCTTTAAACAGCTGCTTTTTAAGAGTGGTAGTTAAGAGGTCTGGAGCTATACTAGGTTTTTGTCCTCTTTCTTCTAATGCAGAAAGTCCTCTGTGGATTAAACATTTCCTGCTTTTTTGTTTTATGTAAGTTTTTCCAAGCTCTGCAGTTTGTGCTTGGGAAAAGTGCTTTGACTTTCCTGCTTGTCTCCCTGTCCTGGTTTTGGCTGGGATAGAGTTAATTTTCTTCCTAGTAGCTGGTACAGTGTTGTGTTTTAGACTGAGGCTGAGAATAATGTTGATAACACACTGATGTGATAGTTGTTGCTGAGCAGTGCTTACACAAAGCCAAGGACTTTTCAGTTTCTCCTGCTGCCCTGTTAGCGAGGAGGCTGGGGGTGCACAAGAAGTTGGCACAGGAAACAGTCAGGGTAGCTGACCCCAACTGATCAAAGAGGTATTCCATATCATGGGATGCCATGCTCAGCATATAAACTAGGGGGAATGCTGGCTGGGGGGCTGCTGGCTGGGGAACCGGCTGAGCTTCAGTCAGTTGGTGGTGAGCAATTATTTTTCATTTGCATCACTTGTTTTTCTTGGGTTATATTTCTCTCTCTTTTTGTTATTTTCCTTTTCATTACAATTTAGGAGTAGGAGCAGTAGTATATTTCAATTATTAAACTGTTCTCATCTCAACCCCTGAGTTTTCTTACTTTTACCCTTCCAATTCTCTCCCCCGTCCCACCGGGGGAGGGGGGTGAACAGGCAGCTGTGTGGTGCTTAGTTGCTGGCTGGGGTTAAACCATGACACTCGCTCTTCTCATGCTCTTAAAAAAGTTGAATTCCAAGGGGACACATACATCTTTGCATGGCTGTGCTAATACATATATTAACCTGCCTGTCACTTTGACATTTCTATACAGAGGAGACGCAATGTGTCTGGTGCTCCTGAAGCTTTCCCTGCTACCACACCCTTGTATGCCAAAGACAGTGTTCAGGTTTCCTCCTTGTAACAACTGTGTTGTCACATGGACAGAGGATGTCATGAGAAAATGTTATAGCCCTTGTTCACATGTTTTTCAGCTGTTAATAGTATAACAACAGAATAGTATCATGACAGAAAACAATCTGGTTTTCTCTCTTGGTCTCTCCCTGTCTGTCTGTCATTTCTTTTTAATCAGGTGGTTGAGTGGTTTTAACTGGGATGGTCTGAAAGTGAGGAAATTAACATCGCCTTTAAAAAGAGAGGTATCGGCTTTGGCTTTCAAGATCATAATGCTTTACTAATATAAAGGTGCATGGCTCGCTCTGATGGCGAAAGCAAAATTTCCCAAAGATGCATTTGAATTATTATAGCTCACCGTTTCTAGTGAAAATTGAATAAGAAAGAGAGAGAGAGCAGGCAATATATAAATTCAGTCAAATAATGGAAATGTTATTCTGCCTATGTACTTTGCATTAGAGTTTCACCATTACTAGAATAAATAATGTTTGGTCAGAAATGAATACTGAAAAAACATATTTTCCTTGGTAATGGGCATGTTATTAAGATCACTGTTCACATTACTGTGCAGAGTACAAATCCCTGTATTCTCTTGAGTTACAGCACATCCTTGAATAAGCTTCCTGTTTTAAATGGCCCATTTCTCTTTGCCCTAAAATGAAAAAAGATTGAGGGTTAAGAATTTGAAACTCACTTTGAACTCAATTTGAAACAAAAAATAATTCTGATATCTGCTTTGAGTAGCTACCCCATGAGTGTAGATTTGGTCTTAAACAAATTTGAATCAAAATTGTACACAGCATGGCCCAGTTTGCTTCCTGACTTTATAGAGCTTTGGGTGAAATCTACGATTTGATAGTATTTGGGGAGTGTTTTTGTATAAGGATGCTAATGTCATTGTTCTGCTGTACAATTTAATTACTGGAGGTTTATCTTTTAAAGAATGAGGAATTGCATCCGTTGAAAGAAGTCATCCATGTCATGCTAGCCTTTCATTCCTTCACTGGTAGCAAAAAAAAAACCCGCATAATGAATGGACAGTATTTTCAAAAGTTACCTTCTGAAACAACCATTTGTTTGTGTTTTTAATGTCCTAGTTGTCTGGACCGACTGATTACAGCTACTTTGACAGCTATCCACCTGAAGAGGGAACCCCTCCAGATGAACTTTCAGGCTGGGACAAGGATTTCTGATATTTTTTCCTTCCAGGACATTTATAGAAACTCATAGGCATCAGTTCTAAACCTGCTCTCTTGTTTCTTGTTTAAAATCAAATTACACAAGGTTTGTGGCAAACAACATTCCTTGAAGGATCGAAGACAGTACAGCAGCCAGAACTTGTTTGTGTAATGCTCTAAAATATGTGTGCATCTCTTTATAATGAGGGTGTGCATTCAGTCAGCAGATGTAACCTGAAAGGTTTTGATACACAGTGTCTCTATGAGCATTTTCAGACCCTATGGATCAGATGTATGGTTTTGCCATTGGAAATATCACTAGCTAATATTTTGATATTAACAAGGTTACCATATGTCTTTATTTTGAATGGAGAGGATGAGTATTGGAAACCAATAACTCTGTGGCATTTGTCAACAGCTGACACTATAGGCATTTATTTTTCATTTTATCTTAAGTCTGCTGTGTGTTTCGCTTTTTCCCGTAATGGCCAGTATTGCACTGATCCAGAAGCATGTAGAAAAGAGACTTAATGAAAGGTTGATTTGATCTCATGCTGCAGCTAAAAGGGTATCACTGTGGGAGCTGCTTTGTCAGTCTAGTTTTGCACCAGGTTGAATATATGAGACAGGGTATAACAGTGAAAATGAAAATCCAGTAGGAAACAAGGTATATACACATAATAGAAGCTGCCTGGAGAAGCAGACTGTGGTATGCATTTCCCATACTGCTTCAAAGAGCCGTGCCCATTTTTTAAAATGTTTTGCTTTTGCGTAGTGTGAAGATAAAATAGATGGACAAAAAGCATTTACCTTGCAGGACAGAAATATGTAAGTATAGAATCATATTTTTTCCTTCAAATATATTTTCAGATTGTTTTCATTGATATTTTGCTGAAAAGCTACATGTATTCACATCAGTGCTAAAAATCCTACCCATTTCAATGTTCCCGTTGGTAGCGCTAGATGTGAACTATCATTTCAAATCATATTTCATCAGAACTCTTATTAACATATGATTATTCTGAGTTCTACTCATATAGGAGTGGAGAACAGGAGAGCAAAATCTTGATTTTTTTAGTCTTGTAAGGAATTCTATTCATGAATCAGTTTAAATATTGCTTTCTTTTGACTGCCTTCCCTTCTCTCTAATGGCTTCTAATGAGATTTAGAAAGACAAGAAATTCCAAGCTCCTCTCAAAAACAATATAAAAATATAATTGTGATTTGCAGCCCAATTTTTCAAGCTCTGTCTTCACCTACTTTGGTACAGATTGCTAACCAGAACTGTCAAGCAACATGAGCAGCAGAGTCCAGCAAACAGCTCAGATAGTCAGGAGGGTGGAGCACATGCCCTGTAAGGAAAGGCTGAGGGACCTGGGCTTGTTCAGCCGAGAGGAGGGAAGGTTTGTGGGAACCTACAGCTGCCTGCCAGTGCCTACAGGGAAGTTACTGAGAAGACAGAGCCAGGGCCTTGTAATGGTTTAAGCCTAGCTGGCAACAAAGCACCAGGAAGCCTCTCGCTCACTCCTCAGCCCACTGGTGGGTTGGGGAGGAGAAAACACAAAGAAAAGCTCATGGGTTGACACAAGGACTGGGAGGGATCACTCACCACTTATGGTCACGGGCAAAAGAGAGGCTTAACTTGAGGGGAAAAACAAAACCAATTTAAGTTACTACAAATCAAATCAAAACAAGGATATTAGGAAGTAAGCACAAACCTTAAAACAACTTCCCTCCACCCCACCCTCCTTCCCAGGCTCAACCCCACTCCCGATTTTTCTCCCTCTCCTCCCCCCAGTGGCACAGGGGGATGGGGAATGGGGGTTGGGGTCAGTTCATCCCACCTTGTCTCTGCCGCTCCTTCCTCCTCA
>JANZLQ010000007.1:26092730-26107338 GCA_026212715.1 Elanus axillaris | reverse complement strand
ATCCCAACACTCAGGGCAGGTTCTTCCCTTCTTAACTCTGCTCTCCCAGAGGCGCTACCACCATCGCTGATGGGCTCGGCCTGGGCCAGAGGCAGGTCCGGCTTGGAGCCAGGGAAGCTTCCAGCAGCTTCTCACAGGAGCCGGCCCTGCGGGCTCATTCTCCACTAGCAAAACCCCACCACACAAACCCAATATGGAGCTGCACAGGAAGGAGGGGTCATAAATTGGAACAGGAAAGGTACTGACCTGACAAAAGGAAAAAAGTGTTTCCCTGGTGAAGCAGGATCCCAGATAGGTTCTGCAATCTCCTTCCTTGCAGGTTTTCAAGACAGGACCAAACAGCATCAAGTAACCCAGTCTGAATTCAGTGCTGACCCTGCTTTGAGGAGGGGGTTGGACTAGACTTCCCTTCCAGCCTGAGTGATTCTGTGATTCCAGCAATTAGTTTTATCTGTCAGGTGTTTGTATAATCAGAATATAGCACAATGCATGTTCCCCTATGAGTTTATAGATGCCGGGGCTTTGCCACTTATCCTTTAAATTGCCAGAACAGGGGAATTAGTTTGAAATATTGATTGGATAATAAATGCATTTGGATGTTGTGCATTCATGGTTTATACAGGAAAATTCTGTTGCTCTCTATTATGAACAACTGCTGTAGAAACAGAGATGTTCCTGGGTGTCATGCTGGGCTTATGAGATCAGTGCATCTGCAGCCCCTGCTAGGATTTGCTTCAGCTCCCATTGAGACAAAGTCCAATCTAAATTTCAATACTGAAGCTGCCACAGCACATTGCATTTCACGTGCTGGATGGAAAACCTCCCTGGCAACTTGTAATGTATGCTCAGGGTTTAGACTTCCGTGGTGCTGGTCATGACTTATCCCAAATGGGTGAGGGAGGGACTGCCAGAGGGTGCAGTTCCATGGTTTGTTCCATGGTTACAATTATTTTTTTACTGCTGGGTAGCCATCGCTTTGACAGCAAATCAATGTAAATATTCTGTGTAACACTGAGTCCAAATAAAGGCCATAGAGTATTTTCCATTGGATTTAATGAAGGTTGGATTGAGCCCTTGGAGGAAGACACTACATGTTTAGCTGGTTTTGTTTCCCTGCCTGGTTGTAAACTATTGTGGAACTTGCAGCCAGCAAAGCCTGTGCAAAACGGTAGTATGCATATACACTCAGAGAGAGTGGAGCAGAGGCTGTAAGCTGGGACTGTAGATGCTTTAGACACAACTAACTCTGTTTAGCAGTACCAAAGACCAGATTTTCTTTTCAGGATTTAGACAAGCACTAGACATTAGATATGTGTGTTTCTCTCTGTGTCTTTCTCTCATAAATACTATTATGACAGTCAAAATAATATTGTGCCAAGTTTTATAAAGCTTTTGAATGTATTTTTCCACTATATTTATAGGTAGTTTTCTTATCTATATATATAAATAAGTGTGTATATATGTTTTTTAAGTTAAGAAATAACCATATGATAAGTTTAGTGCAGTTAGCATTAAGTCTGTGCAGCTGTAGGATATGTTTTCTTTGTAAAGCTTGTTCAACTTGCAGTGTGTGCAAATAAAGTAAGCTTACAGTGCAATGGACAGGACATTCATTTTTTACAACCGGATTCCATAGAGCAGTCTGGATTCTTAGCCCTGAATTATACTTCTTGTCCACATGATTCAGAAGAGACTGAGGCAGAAAAGACTACCCTGGAGAGTCACTGATGTCATTTCTTGGGACCATGTCCCCCACTCAGACTATGCTTTTTCTAGTGGATGTTGAGAAGATGAATGTGTAAGAAGCTGCAATACATGAGGTCACAGATCATTTTGTATTTATGTAGAGTTCCCATGTTCCCATTGATTCATTTTATTTCTGGCATGTATGCAGTTGACTGAGCCAAAGTTTTCCAGAACTGATACAGTACAGGCTAAACATTACTTAAACTAACCCAAATTGTCTTTAATAGGCAGATGTACTTCAGACTTCAACTCAGCACCAGTGGAGTTATGCTGTTGTAAAACAAAAGGATAAATAAGCGATTCAGGCTCAAGTAGTTTCACAGTGCAGATGATGGAAGATTGGATGGACAGTTATGATGATGATGATGATCAGATTATGCTTCTTGGTGCCTTTTCTAATTTAAGGTCAGTGAAAAACAGATTTTGACATTCAGGTTTTGGGCATGCTGTGGATGTGTTAGTAATTGTCTGAGTTCTCTCCTTGGTATTCTTATCTGTGTTTTGCCTTTCTGTCTTACCAGTTTTGCTTTTATTGTGTGGCTCCCTGAGAAACCCAGCTATAGGTATGCTTTTTTCCCTATATTTCTGCCACAAGAGAACATGCCTCGGGCGGCAGGAGGATGACAGTTCTTCCTGACAGGAAACACAGATGGGAAGTGGTTAGCCTGGGCTGGGTAGATGGAAGCACCTTTCCCCAACTGCCACATCAGAGCAGAAATGCAGGTGAGCACTTCAGACATGTAGGCAGGAGCAGCAGCACAGTAAAAGAGAAGATTCCCAGTTATATGATAATTCCATCCAGGTTTTAGTGCAAGTGATGAATTTTCACTATGTCCTCACAGCTGTGAGTTCAGGCTTTAGGAAGGGGAGGTTGGCCACCCCAATGCCTGAATGCATTATCTATTCATAGAAAGGAGAAGAAGTAACCTCAGTACCCCAAATATTTGCATTCATACATAAAGGGGTGTGAGGTTGATGTTAGAGAGTATAAGTCTGTAAGATTTTTCCATTGAATGAGAGGAAACTGCTGTCCTGACATTTAGAGAATCTCTGTGATTTCAGGCAAGATTTAACAGGTGTCACTTGGAATGAAAAGCATCTGAGATCCTTTTCTCCTCCCACCACTCAACAAGCCATCTCTGAACCGACACAGCATTCCCCTGCTGTGGTCCCCAAGGACCTTGCAGTGTAGTGTGGAGAAGAATTTTATCTTTATTTGACAAAGTGGGAGCTGAAGTCCCAAGAGCTTTAAGCCCCTTGTGATTTTTTAAGTCCCTCTAGAGAGCTGTATGTAGCTTTGGGTTTAGACATGTTTGACAATTTGGCTTCCTCAAGATTATGTGGAAGGTGTGGGAAAGAAGAGACAATTAAAGCCAGCCTTCTCAACTGTAGCATAGCATGCTGCCCTAAATTCATCCTCCCTTCCCATTCTTTGCAAGGAATTACAGGACTGGTGCTCTGTAACTCTTGACTTCCTTGTGCTTGAATGTTGTAGCACAGCTGTTTTGCTTCCTGGCATGGGTTTGAACATTTCTGATTGACTTCTTTACTTCTTGATCTAGGGTTGAACAAGCAGGAGTAAATCAAGATATACACACAGACATGCACAGCTGAATATGCCTGTTACAGAATGTTGTTTCTCAGTTTCATTTCTCACCACTGAAGTGGCTACATGTCCACGCTCAGATAAATGGTTCATATGGATGTGGTGCTCTTCAAGTGTGTTGAGGTGAAAGGCCAAGGAAAATGAATTTGCACCATATTATGATTAATGTATTTTGTGTGTGGTGCAGTTTTAGAGAGAGGGGGGAGGCAGTGCTAGAGGTGGAATGTAGCATCAGTAAAACCAGATAATTCCTCCCAAAGGTGGAGAGTAAGGAGGAAGCTGTGCAGAGAGCAGACATGAAGATGTGAAATTAAACGGATCCGTAATCATGCACAGCCATGACCTGTCTTCCTTGAAACATTATGTCCCTGTGGCTTGGGAACCTCGGTCACCACCAGGCGAGAGGGCAGGGTGTTACTTTGAGACCCAACACAAATTTACTTGGAAGGTTGGGCCAGCAGGGAACAAATGAGCAATCAGAAGCATCTTTTCCCATTGGAAGTCAGTGTCTCTGCTCTTGTCACCCTCTTGTAATCAGAGACAAGAAATGAGGGCCTGGTTCTTCTGTACATTGTATCCAAGATGATGCTAGACAGTGTGAGAAACAAGCCCACATAAAATTTAAAGTGTTCTATTCAAACAAAATCAGTGGAGCAAAGTACAGTGCTGGGTGCAAAGCACACCATCAGGCCTAAATTGTGCAGGTTAAGTACATGTTCTACATACATACTCACTAGATGTTAGATACATATTCATTAGTTTTCTGGGAAACTATCAGCATATGCAAATGTCCTTTACGCAAGTGCATTAGAGGTCTCTGGTGGTCTTCAGGAGTCCTCTGGTGGTCTTCCATAGTCTTCCTCACTTGTCCGCTGTTTGACCCCTTTCGGGTGATTCTGCACAGTGAATCTTCTGCACAATTTGATACATCTTATCTTAAAGAAAATTCTTGTTAGTGCCTCCATTATCTATGTCTACACTTTGACGTGATCCATATGGATACTCCCAGGCCAAGTTATCTAAAAAAACTGGAGTCCTTGCCTCCCTCAAGAATTGCAAGGCCATCCCAAAAGCAATTTTCTTTAGTATCTCACATCAGTCACTTACCAGGCTAACCACACTGTTGGTTTACCTAATCACAAGACTCAGTCATACATCTAACTTTCAACACACAATTTAACAATACTATGCCTGTCTAATTTTAGCAATAGTTGCAGCTGTAGCTCAACTCAATTACTTCTAATATTTGTTCAATTTCTTCTAATTTCTTTTTAGCAAAAGCAAGCAAAAGCAAAAATCCTATCATTATTTATCACAAAAGGGAGCTAGACGTTCAGAGCAAATTGGCTTGCACACCAGATGCAGAAAAGGTGGGTAATTATTTTCCTGCAAATCCGTGATCCGTTGTTTGTCACACAAATACTGCCCAGTGGTCTGTTTTGGGGATAGCAGCAAGACAGCAGCAAGATTTACATCGTATCCTTTGGCAGAACTCCCAAATGTAAGCTAGTTGTGACTCCTGATATGCTGTGGCTCATCACTGGTTGGTCGGAGTTGGGACAAAGCTACTGAAATAAGGTGAACTCCTGATCCACAGAAGTCAGGGGTTGTCCTGGGTTCAGCTGGCATAGAGTTAATTTTCACAGGAACCT
Source organism: Elanus axillaris (assembly GCA_026212715.1). Lineage (NCBI taxonomy): Eukaryota > Metazoa > Chordata > Aves > Accipitriformes > Accipitridae > Elanus > Elanus axillaris. The sequence continues at coordinate 26,102,334 of JANZLQ010000007.1, read as the reverse complement.
CGGAGGGGGCCCAGCCAGGACAGCTGACCTGAACTAGCCAAGGAGCTATTCCACACCATGTGCCATCATCCTCAGTATAGAAATGGGGAGTGGGCTGGGGGGGTCTCTTGGCTTTTGGGAAGTGGCAAAGCATCAGGTTGCGGGTGGTGAGCAGTTACACTGTGCATCACTCATTTTGTATATTCTTTTATTAGTACCATTGTTGTTGTAACTTCCCTTTTTGTGTTGTCCCAGTAAATTGTCCTTATCTCAACCCTCGAGGTTCCTGTTTTTTTTTTCTTTTCTTATTTCTGATTCTCCTCCCCATCCCAGTGGAGTGGGGCGGGAGGAGTGAGCGGCTGCATGGTCCTTTGTTATCAGCTGGGCTGAAACCACGACTGGAGTGTGCTGTGGCTGACCTCCACTAGCCAGCATTTCATCCATGTGCAGCAGCTGAGAAGTGGCAAATGTAATTTTAAAGCTCATCTGATATGCTTGCAGAGCCAAAAGCTGTTACCTGTACTGAGCAGCAGGCCAGCAATGCCGAAAGACAGAATGAATATTCTAGTTAAATTGTGGGACTAATAGCAGGAGGCATGGCTGCTGAATAGTCTAGCCAGTCAGTAGGGAAGTAAAGTCCAGCCCCGGGTAGATTGTTTTCCATGCTGTCTTGCTAAGCAAAAAGCATTCCAGAAAAAGAAAGCTGAAACCACCCTAATGGGACTCAAAAAGGCACCCAGCAACATTGTACAGTTACACTGCTGTAGTGCCTGGCTGCTGAGGGCTTGCGTTAGAGATGTTTCTGATCAGCTTCCCTGACTGAGAGGAAGAGCAACAGAAACGTGCCAGATGTTATTTTGAACTGTGTCCTCTGTGCTGCATCACCCTGCTGGGGACAAAGTGAGAGGGACTCGCGTCCTGGTTCCTTCAGCTTGTGCATCGCCCATCACTCGGGGGGCATTGCACTTGGGCACCGGAAGCAGGTATTTTCCTGGGGGACTGACTGGCCTTCTCCAAGGCAGCAGTCTTGTTTGCAGTGTGATGACCAGCCAGGCCTCCCGTGGGGAGTTAGAAAGCTGCAAGGTACTTTCTCCTCCGCACTGTATTCAGGAAGATGTAGTCTGGTGCTATTCTAAGAAAGGAACGTGCAGTAATCCTAACAGAAGGCAGCATGGGGAGAAATCCAGCCCTCGGGATACTGAGCAGCTCCCACCTTTCTACTGAGGCTAAGAGGTATGTACCTCAAGAGCATAAAAAATACCGTAAAGGAAATTATTTTGTTGTTAGAGTGTTACTCATCACCAGACAGCTCACCTTGAACAAAGAAATGGGACGTATTGGCACAAAGCTGAGGTTGCCTTGTCAAGCTCTATGAAATCTATTTTGCAACAAGGTCTCTCAAATTGAAAATTAGATTTAGTTAGGTTTATTGTTTGAGTGTGTGTGTTTTTTAACAGTAGCCATTATCAGTTTTATAAACCATGGATTTATTTGTGCAGCTGTTACAAAAAGGCAGCTATTGGAAACTACTGCATTTGGTTTTGCTTGCACGGCCTGATGTCTACTGAAAATCCGAGCCTGCTTCCAGCTTAGCAGGTGGCATCCCCCACATGTACTAATGACACCAGGCCCAGGAGTGGACGAACAGATTAAAAGGTGAATGCTACAGTACAGTCAGCCTGTGCACATCACTACTTCTGACTGTCCTTAAAAGTCAAGACAGGAGCCCACACAGCTCCACACCAGAGAGACGGGCTCATTTTCATTATCAAGACACAGAAGTGAAAAGGTCTTTTTTGTCTGCAACTGTCTTTTGCAGCCAGGAGGAGAGCACAGCTTCTGTCTTCCAGTTTTTAAGTCCATCTGATTTGCACACAGAATGTCTGACTTTTTTCCTGCCCATTTGCCTTAGAGAGAGCTTGCAGATTTGGGCCCAGCTTGCCCAATAATGGCTTAATGGTTTTCAAGTTCTTTCTGCCTAAAAACTATTGGGATGCTGCTGTTTGCATTTTATTTATAGAGATACAGAAAAAAAAAAAACCAAAACCAAAAAACCCACATTCTTACCATCTCCTGCCTGAATGTTTTTAAAGCTCTTGTTACAAAAGACCCTTAATGTTACTAGAGCTCAAAGAGGCTAGAATTTCTCCTGTACTTGTTTTCACAGGCTGATTGCAGCTAGTGACTAGCTGATTTCCCTGTGCAGCAGTTGGTTTCCCCTGTTTGCACAGCCATTTCATACCGCAACAAAGGAAAGAAAGGTGTTTTGAAAAGGAAGAGAACATAGTTCTTAAACCACAATAATTGGCCGAGGGGCAGGTGTAATACCTAAAATGACTTGAAATTCAGTCAATAAAAGAGGGTTTACAGTAATTTCTGACTGTATAGCTTTACCATAACATCATAAGAAGGACCCTGCAATTGAAGTTGAGTTTTTTAAACTAATTACTTTCAAGACATGTTCCTGTAGCAATGGTATGATTAAAAGTGCTTTCAAAGGAAAACTGAAAGTCTTGCATTTGAAGCTTTTATCTTTCCAATCTCTTCTATTTATTCTGGCTTATATTCTTCTATCTCTATCCAGAGCCTCAGAAGTTGCAGAGCAGCACACCTCTATGGGAAGCACTGAAGGTAAGTAGATTTATATCAGCTGGAGGTCTGGTTATTCATGGTTGCTCTGACTGGCAGTAGGAAAGAACAGTCATGTGCAGAAACTGATACACAGACTCAGCTGTAGTTTAAGACTATGTTTGCCAGAATTGTTAGTGTTCAGCTGTAACTCACATATCATCTGACCTTCTTCCTAGCTTTCTTTTGAGAGTCACAAGGGATGGAAAACCACTCACTGTTGTGGTACCCACAGGCAAAGAACTGGAAAAGGCTCTGTCTTAGAATATTTACTGAGGCGAAGCTCACTGTGAGGCCTGGCCTAAGCAAGACATGGGCTGGTAGTGTCATCCCAGAAACATCCCACAACAGTGACACAGCTGTTACAGAAATCACAGGATGAACATTCTTGGACTTGAATACGTAGAAATAAATTGGAGTGGATAAGTCAATGAGGGAGAACAGTGCTGGAATGTAAGTAGATATACTGTGAACGATGTACATCTTGTTGTGGTTTAACCCCAGCCAGCAACTAAGCTCCACACAGCTGCTCACTCCCCCCACCCAGTGGGATGGGGGAGAGAATCAGGAAAAGAAGTAAAACTCGTGGGTTGCAATAAGAATGGTTTAACAGAACAGAAAAGAAGAAACTAATAATGATAATGTAACACTAATAAAATGACAACAGTAATAATAAAAGGATTGGCATGTTCAAATGATGCACAGTGCAATTGCTCACCACCTACCGATCGACACCCAGTTAGTCCCTGAGTGGCAATCCTCCCACCCTCACTCCCTCACTATATTTCCTAGATGTGACATCCCATGATAATGGAACACGCTGTTGGCCAGTTTGGGTCAGCTGCCCTGGCTGTGTCTGTGCCAGCTTCCTGTGCCCCTCCAGCCTTCTCGCTGGCTGGGCATGAGAAGCTGAAAAATCCTTGACTTTAGTCTAAACACTACTTAGCAGCAACTGAAAACATCAGCGTGTTATCAACATTCTTCTTCTACTGAACTCAAAACATAGCACTGTCGCAGCTACTAGGAAGACAATGAACTCTAACCCAGCTGAAACCAGGACAATATTTACTTCACTTGTAATGGATTTCGGGCCTGGGGTTTCTTTCAGCTTTGTCATAGGCATAAAAGGTTACTTTTTTGAGTGACTCAGACTGAACAATTGTATTTTGAGATAATTTAGCAAGATTAATGGAAAACAAATTTGCCTGAATAGATCAAATGAACATTCATCAAAATCATAAGCCAAAAACCCCAGCCCAAACAACAAACCACTAATAATCCAGCCTAGTCCTGAATCTGGTGCTTCTGGCTGAAGCTCTCATCCTATCCCTCTCGAGGACTGAGCCATGTAAAGAGAAACTTGCCTTTAACAATTGTTAAGATGCTTCCTTTGATTAATCATGTCTTAGTTTTTTCTTGTTGGCTGTCCATTGCAAGACCACACCTGTCACATGCAACACCACCTCTTTTCTTGGACTAGAAACAGAGATGAGTTTCAACAAATCCTACCAGTCCTTGGTGTCATTACACAACACGGAATCTTACAGGGTCCCAAAAATTTGTCTGGTGGGTTACCTGGGAGATCTAGGAAAGGCCTTTCCCACATGTTGCAGAAGAGCCAGAAGCCCTCCAGGTAAAAAGCAAGGACAGAAAGGTTTCATTGCCACATATTGAGAGTTGTGTTTCAGAAGAGAAAGAGATTTGCTCCTGAAAATATGCAGTTAAATTGCAAACTATATGGTTAAACTGCAAATGAAATCACTGAAGATTTCCTTCAAGGCCTCTTGCTGTAGATAGAGGACAAATGGGCAAATTCTTAGGGAAGTTCTGCTCATTGCAGACAAAATGCTGTCTCCTGAAGGGGCTGACAGCAGGGATGGTATAGTGTGTTAAAGGAGTAATGGCAATGTAATCAATTAATTTAACTGATTCAACCACATTAAGGACAAGGGGAAGCCTATGAGAGACTGAAATTTGCAGCCAAGAAGTGCAACAGTCAGAGCAGAGGATGTAGAAAGAAAGCACCTTGAAAGGGAAATGCTGTGGATGTGCCATTTCCAATGCAGGGCTGGCTGGTCAGTCATGGGCAAGGAAAAAGTCAGAAACCAGAGAAAGCCTTTGTACTCCCCCACCACTCTGAGGAACATTTGATCTAAGAGTTTTATGGAAATGCACTTTTCTGCCATCAAGAGGAGAGAAAGACAACAGCTAGCTGATTAAGTATTTTGCATAAATACTTATAAAAGTGCTAAAAACTGATAACCACTTCCAATCTATTGCTTTGGCATTTGAACTGTGGAAAATATTGGAGGAGGAGGAGGAAGAAAGGGATTAGTGAACAGTGTGTTTGTAGGACTGCTGCCACCCAATGTCAAGTGAGAGTATAAATATAATCAGAAAGGCCACAGAGATGGGATTTCAACCAAAGGCTTAGAACAATAGGTTTAGAACAAGAAGTATCTTTAATCAGATATGCTTAAAGGAGCACATATCACTCTTCTGGGACTGTACCTTCTTTCAAGGAGGGCACTGCTTATATCAGAACAGAGCAATTTGTATTTGTCATCAGAGCTAATGATTTGAAGACCGATTAACAGCAGCAGGTCTCAGCTGTGACCTGCTGACTTGTGTCCCCACGTATGTGCCTGAAGTCCTGGGCTGGGGCTGCCCTCAGTTGCAGACACCCCCCCACCTCTCCTACTCCCTGGCTGGGGCACTAGGATGTGGGGTGAGGCCCTGAGGCGATCCCCGCGCCCCTTTGGACCTGATGCAGACGCTGTAGGACTCCACTTGTGTGTTGTGGCTCTCACCTGGCACCCTCCTGTTCACTGGTCTGGCAGGGGCCTGCGCCCAGCAGGACAGGAGGTCCTCCCCTTAGGGCCAGGGAAGCTCAGAAGCCTGCAGAGCAACTCGACTGTATCTGCGGCAGTATCACTGGCACTATTACAATGCATGTTACCAGACAAAGGAGGGATGTATTTGTTGTGAGAGGCCACTACCCACCCAGCATTTACTGTGCTGGGCTGGTCTTGGTAGTGAACAGCTGGGTTTGATACAAGCTGTATCAATACTAGTGATATTTTTCAAAAAATACATAAATGCTGGACCATAACTGGCCTGGCTGCCTACCTTAGTGATGTTAAAAGTTTCCTCTATGATGTGAAAAAACTGTTTTAAATCGTGTCAGAATTTATTTCCCCTTAAACTGTTTGGGTTATAGCCATGCCCATCCCACTGAAGGGAGACAGGTCTGGTTAGGATTATTTCTCTCCCACACCAGGCAAGAGGTCATGAGATTGGAAACATCCTTAGGGACACACCACTGACTGGGAACACAACTGTTCTTACTGACTTCTTGTGAAATTTGCCTATAATCCTCATGGGGGAAGCAGATGCATTAATTATATTCATAACCACACAGCCTAACTGGAGGCTTGCTGCCCCTCATCAAGAGAAGTAAGTTTTCAGCTGTAATAGGATTCACTGGTTAATTTGCTTAACCCATAATTTTCTCTTGTTTTTACCTTAACCCTTCAGCCATGCTAATTCACCTGTAATTTTTTTTTTTAACACAAGCAAGGAATTCTGTCTTTCCTTTGCATGAAGGTAATGAAAATAGCTGAATCAAACATAAGCAACATATAGCTAAAAATACCCTTTGTACTGCAAGGAATCACTGAAACTTCTGTGCTACTAAGGGAACACAATACCCACGCTATAACACCTCTCTTGGTAGGTGCTTAGATACTTGGGCTGATGTTAAAAGCCGTGTTAACTGCTTTCTGGATGCTGAGCTGCAGTCTAGTGTTGACTCTTCGTTTGCCCCAGTGTGGGCCAGGCACCAAGGCCAGTTGCATCCTCCCAGCTGTGACACTGCAGCTGCTTCCTCACAAGGGTCTTTTTCAGTGCAAGGGAGCAGCCAAGCAGCAAAAAGGCTCAGCCTGGGCCTGGGCAAGGAGCATGGTCCTGGCATGGGCAGCACTGGGGGACACTGACATGGTAGGAAATATCGGGTGACTCTGAAGCAGCCAGGCAGCCAGGCATGCCATGCTCTGGGGGTGACTGGCTGGGTCAGGCATGTGGGAACACCCCAAACGCCCATGAGCTGAGGAAGCTGTGCCTGCCTGTGGTTGAGGAGGAAAACAGGCTTTGCTTGTGGCTTGTGGTCCTGGTCCTGCTGTGGGGTGGTTTGGGGCTAGCACCGCTCCTGGGAAGGGCCCCCATCTGTGGCCATGGTTGCACCTCACGTCTGTTTTGCCTGGCTGTTGCTTGGGAGGAAAATGTTCTTGCTTGTGGCTTCTAGTTGTGTTGCGTGTCCTGCTGTGGGGTGTTTGGGGCTCTGCCAGCAGCATTTCTGGGCAGGGGTCTCAGCTGCAGCAGTGCTGGGCCAGGCCAGGGGTCAGGGCTGTGCCCCACAGTTCTGGGGCTGGTCACGGTGGGGGAAGCTGATGGAAGCTCTGGTGCCACAGCTGCCCCAGCGCAGCTTCTCCTTGTGCCATGAGGGACTACCCAGCAAGCCCTGGCATTGGTGTGACAGCCCTGTCCTGCTCTCCCATGAGCCTCCTGGTTGTTCTGGTCCCCTCCTGAAACCTATTTGGCTTGGTTTAGCTTTAGTTGAGGTTTAGCACTTGGCCTGGCAATGACGTTTAGCAGGATGCAAAGTGGAGCCTGTGGCTCCCCTAGTCTCACTCCTGGGCAGTGTCAGGGTGAGACTGGTGACCATGGGGGGACAACATCTGTGCCAGGCCAGGCCCTAGATGGGAACAGCGCCTTCTCGGCCCCAGTATTGCACCATGTCATTTTGTACCTGAAATGCTTCTCACTGAGCAGAGAAGTTTCAGCAAGGTGTTCATTCTTGCCTGCTCTTCTGGGAAGAAATGTGTTTTTTCAGGCTGAGCCCCAAGCTCTTCTGTTGTCATTTCTCCCTCCCCTCCCCATATACTGTGTGTGGTGCTGGGCAGCCTCTGCTGAAAGCAAGGGGTGGGCAGGAGGGAAGAGTTGCCCTTGCCTGGGACAGGGGCAGGCATCTCCAGTGGGTTATGTGGGGCCATGCGGGGCCACGCTGTGCACCCCAGGAGCTCTGACTGACGGGTTTATCTCCCCTTTCACAGGTTCAGAGGAGACGATGAAGCCTCATGCCACTGCCTCATCTGCACCCTCCAGCCTGCACCCCAATGTAGCATGGCTGCCCTGGGAGAGCTGGGAGGGAAGAGGCTGGGATCCCTGCTTGCAGAAGGAGAACTCACTCCCTGCTGCTCCTGTCTGGGAAGAGGTCCCTGTTGGGGACAGCCCTGCCTGTGCCTGCCTCAGAGTGTGCATCTGGTTGATTGACACCTTGGCTCCAGGTAATTTCAGCTCCAGTCAGGAGACATTTCTGCTCATAGATGCTCCTTCCTGTTAACAGCTGCAGGTTATCTCAGCTCTGGCTAATAGAGGCTATGGATAGCAGATACTCCTCTGTTTAACTGTGCTGGATGCTAATGGATACTCCAGCTGTACGGCAGCTCCAGCAACTGGATGCTCCGAATAAGAGATGCTCCTGCTTCTTACAGCTGTTGCTGATGGACAGTCCACCATGTTACTACTCATGAAGCCCCAGCTAATTTCAGTTCCTGCTTCTTACAGCTCTAGCTCTATATTGTTTGCAGGTCCAGCTCCTGAACGGTTGCAATTAGAGATGATGATGATGATGCTTATTTCAGGTTCAGATTATTTCCATTCCAGCTACTGGATGCTCCAGCTTCTTATAGCTCTGGCTTGTTTCAGTTTAAGGTAATTTCAGGTATAGCTTATTGAAGCTCTAGCTTTTGCATGGCATTCCATCTTCTTACAGCTCCAGCTGATGGATGCTCAGGCCTGTTTCAGTTTCAGCTCCAGCTCATTCCAGCTCTGGCTATCGGACCCTCCAGCTAAGAGATGCTCCTGCTTCATACAGCTCTGGCTGATGGACGCTCTAGCTTGTTTCAGGTTTAGGTAATTTCAGCTCCAGCTCCAGCTTGTTGAAGCTCTACCTCTATATAGCATCTTTGGCCACAAGATGCTCCAGCTTGTTCCAGCTCAAGTTTGAGACTCCAAGTTATTTTAGCTCCTGCTTCTTACAGCTCCATCTTTGTGAAGCTCCAGCTCTACGTTGCAGCTCAGCTACTGCACAGTTGGGATAAGAGATGCCTCTGCTTTTTACTGCTGCTGCTTGTCAAAGCTCCAGCCAATGGACACTTGAGCTTGTTTCAGTTTCAGGTAATTTCAGCTCCAGCTGTGTACAACAGTTCCAGCTACAAGATGCTCCATCCTGTTCCAGCTCCAAATGATGGACACTCCAGCTCAAATAATGTGAAGCTCCAAGTATTTCAGCTCCTGCTTCTTACAGCTCTAGCTGATGGTCGCTCAGCTTGTTTCAGTTTCAGCTCCAGCTCCACTTTGTTGAAGCTCCACCTCCAGCTACTGGACACTCAGGGTAAGAGATGCTCCTGCTTCTTACAGTTCCTGCTGATGGATGCTCCAGCATGTCACTGCTCAAGTTATTTGAAGGCCTAGGTTATTTCAGTCTCTGCTTCTTAAAACTCCAGCTCTACAGGGCAGCTCTGGCTACTGGATACTCCAGAAAAGAGACGCTTCTGCTTCTTACAGCTCCAGTTGGTGGGTGCTTCAACGTGAGCTCATATACGCTCTTACTGCTGGATATTTTGGCTTATTAATTAATGTTCCTTCTTATTACAAGCTCATTGCAGCAATCTAGACTTTTGGCAAGGTTGTAAATCAATCACCATCATAACTTGAATATGAATATTAACTGTCATAATTGTATGTCATCAAAATAATGACTAATTATTAAATAACTATTCTGCTCATTCAACAAACCTTAAATAAAGAGTTGGAATAAAGCACTTTCCCCCCAGAGACTAGCTCAGATGTTGCGTTCAGCCTGGTGCATGCTGGCCTCCCTAACTTCAGGGACCAATGTGACCAGACCCACACACACCCAGCCCCCCCCCCCCCC
>JANZLQ010000007.1:26073219-26074922 GCA_026212715.1 Elanus axillaris | reverse complement strand
TTCTGTTCTATTAAACCGTTCTTATCTCAACCCACGAGTTTTACTTCTTTTCCTGATTTTCTCCCCCATCCCACTGGATGGGGGGGGGAGTGAGTGAGCGGCTGCGTGGAGCTTAGTTGCTGGCTGGGGTTAAACCACAACAGCTTCAAATGTCAGTGGCAAGAGGAATACCCTGCACTTTGTTCAGTAAGGAATGCTGAGACACTCCCATCAATTGTGCCTTCTTGGTGATACATCCATTACAATCAAATCTCAGAATCAAGTCTTGACTTGCTAAGCATAAGGCAATGCAAACCCTCTGCTTCTCCCTCTGTAAAGTTGCCCTTTGACTGTATTTTCTCCCACCTAATCCTCTGCCACTTGCAGCTAGAACTCATTTAAAAAGAAAAAAAAAAAAAAGTTTAAAAAGCTGCTACCACAGTTTCTGGGCCAGTGAAATGGCCAGGCTTCTCCATGGACACATCCTACCCACTTGTTTTATTATTTCATAAACTGACACCATCATCCTGTCCAACAGATACGACCTGTTCATACACACCAAAGTGTTCTTATCCTTCCAGCAAGGAAAGATGCAAGTTCTATCTCTTACTACAAACTGTTGGTTCTTTTTTAAGAATTACGTTGACAGTATTACCTTATGGAAGATGTGCAGGTAACGTTACCGTCTCTAACTTCAAGCATAAGCAAACCTGGGCTTCCAAAGGTGTAGCACAGAGCAGCAACAAACCCAACCCCACTACCCTTTTCCACTACTCCTAAGCAAGGCAGCATGGCAAGAGCATTGTTTGCCAAAGGTGACTCCTGGCTGAGAAATGGCAAATTCCAGTTTACAAGACTGAAACCCCAAGGTCACTAAAAAACATTCCTCCTCATAGCTCACGAGAGCCAAAATGAAGAACCAGTTGGGCTTAATTTCCCATACATCTGGAAAACAAACAGCTCAGCTAATAGAACACTTCATTGCTTAAACAGCAAGAAAACAAACCTGCGCAGTGATGACACTGCACTGAGAGAAAGCTGATAGTTCTTTCCATCACATTTGTCAGGGAACCATTCAGATGCCTGCTTTCATGAGACTTCAAAACAAAGCTTCATTTTTTCTAAGATGATAAATTAACCAAATTCAATACTTACATGTTACTCGCTCTCCTTTCTAAGTTGGGCATAGCCTTACCAAACACCAAAGTAGTTGGTGTTGTGCAACCTACCCCTACCCCAAAACCAAGCCAAAGACAGTATTGAGGGTGTTATCCAGCTTGAGGAACAGAAAGCTACCTAGGGAAGTTCCTTCAGTAAGTCTATGCAGCAGAGCTGAGCCTCTTTCGGTAAGAAATGTATGTACAGCCCAGGGTGTTCAGTGACACGGTAAGTAATCAAGAACAGGAGTTGCCATCACAACCCAGCCTTACACACACCTACCATTAATTCTTACTCAGCATGTGCTGGACATGCCTAGCATGGAAGGGAAGCTGGACAAAACTATCAGCTTAACGGAACAGAGACTAGGGACAAAAAACATTCCTAAAGTCAAGTGCATTTGAAAACTAGGCAAAGACTGAAACTGCTGGCATGTAATGTAGAATATACAACCTTCATATACAAAGAATTCATGGTGATTACTGGCCAAGCATTGCAAAGCACAGGTTAAACGGAAGGAAGCTGAAGCAGCACACACACTGCCTCCCCATGCTTGTTAAACTGTT
>JANZLQ010000007.1:26060719-26068219 GCA_026212715.1 Elanus axillaris | reverse complement strand
GTGCCATGGCAGTGGAAGCTTACCTCCACCTCTTCCTCGAGCTCTTCCGACAAATCCTCCTCGACTCCCCCACTGCTGCTGCTGCTGGTACTGTTCTTTTGACATGGCTACTTTTATTTCACACTGGAAACAGAAAGTTAAAGTCAGATCCAATTAGCAAAGGTAACACCCACAAACCATTCTTAAACTTACAGAACACTAAGCAGAAAATAGGATTTGGTCACCCTGGTGCTCTCCCTGAAAAAAAAATGGACAGCTTACACTCTCCAACTTGAAAATAGTTTTAAGACACTGGCATTATAGAAACATTTAAAGTTTCCTAATATTCTGCCAGTAAACGCAATTCTGAAAACAATGTTTGTTTCTTTGTATGTCTTTCTGTTTTCCGTTTGAAATAGACCTCTGCCATCTTTTTATGTGGGAAAGGTGAAATCAAATCTGAGTTACAAAAGTATGGTCAACATGTTGAGGCTTCCACTACATATTCATCCAATGAAGAGGCCAGCTATAATTTGAGTGTGTGTTACTAGGTTGAATTTCAACCAGGTTTCTGAAAGGAACGTGACTTCCAACAGGAAAGCCTCACTTCCCATTTCATTTTGATTTTGGAAGGACTCCAAGATAAATCGATGTTTTGCTTAAAACAACAAAATATTTCCATATTAAACACACAAAGAGCCAGCTACCAGGAAAATATAGTGCTGCCTGATAACAGCAGATCAGTGACACAGCGCTCTGACCACACAGCTAGAGAATGTGGGAGCTTCACAATGAACAAATATGCTACAGTCCAGCCCTCTCCCCACAGGGGGTGCAGTACAAAATGTCACCAAAAACCCTCTCAGCTCAGAAGTTAGGATTTCAGTAACCTATTCCTAGCACCTACATAAATACTTCATAGGCATAATGCCCACATGTGAGAAATAATGCTTACAGGTATTTTCAGATTATTATCCCCAGATACAACTGATAACGTCATTCCCTCTATTGTCATTGTTCAGTTTCTCTAGGAAAAACTCTACCTACTTTACTAAGCCCAACATTGTGGTATTTCTTTTCCATTATTTTCTTCACTGGCTCCTCCTCCTTGAAAGTAATGAAGCAAAATCCACGCCTCTTGTTAGTTTTGTTGTCCATGGGGAGCTCTATCGATTCCACCTGGCAGAAGAAAGTTATTTTTATCCTTTATCCTGCCACTCATGCCACTTAAAAATGCTTCCAACAGGTTGTATTTGTTAAGTGAAATTATTTACCCTTGGAACATGGTAATATGCCTCCTTTGCAGGGCTTTACATCACCTTCACTGGAAACAGTGTTCATAATTGTGTAAAAGGTTTTTTCCTCTAACTCATAGTATTATCTGGCCATTCAGGAACTCATACAAAATATGGTGCACAAAGAATATTTTAGTTGTGCTGGATAAATAATCTCAGTTTGACTTTCAGTTTTAACTCAGTTAAGACTGAAGTAACTAGGTGTTTCAAACCTTCAGCAGGCCTAAACCTTCAAGTTTCATATGAAAAAAGATGTAGCTCTGTGCAAGTGCACAGTTCTGTTCATCCACAACAGCTGCTAAAATCATATGTTAAACAGGACAAATTTTACACCTGACCACAAACACAGAGTAAAGTCTCCTTACATATGGCACAGGAGACTTCAGCCTAGACAAACAGTAGTTATAGTCTATAGTCCAGAGCAAACTGTCTGTAAGGTAGAAGATGGCAGGTATTTGACAACTGAACTCCCTGATAACAGAGTTGTCATGACAGGGAAGCAGCAGCTGTACCAGACTCGTTTAAGGCCAGCTTTTAAGGACTGCTTTTAAGGACTGCAGTGGTATTTTGTTCATCTGCACCACCAAAAAGTGGGCACAGAGAGAGACAGAGACTACACAGTTGCATAGAATTTAGGCAAACTGTCTGAATCTGTGCCACAGCCGATCAGCTGGGGTGGCTGAAGAGCATCTCACCCAACTGACCAAAGCAGCATGCTCAAAAACACTGCCTCCCACGCCTGTTCCAGTCAAGACTGTCAGACATGCCATGAATCAGTTCCTGACTCTGACTTATCCCAGCTCCTCCTTCCGTTAACCGAGTTTATGCAACTCAAAGCCTGTAATTAATATCCTTACCATTAAATTCTGACTACTAAGACACATGGAGCTACACTGGCCATTAAGCTTACAGTAGCATCCACACAGGTTGCATCTGGGGGCTGCTTTTTATTACTAAATCTGTGGAGACAGAACAAGTTCTACAAGTATAAGCAGTTTATTTCACCACGTACCTCACCAAAACCTCCAAAATATTCCCTTATTTTCTCCTCAGGCGTGTCTGGAGATAAGCCCCCAACAAAAATCTTTTTAACGGGTTCTTTTGTTTTCATGGCTTTAGCTCTTTTTGGATCAATGACCTTTCCATTCAGCTTGTGTTCTTTCTGGTCCATGACCTGTGGAAAGTTAAAACATGATCTTACTTGCAGTTCAAGCTAAATGTTTCACTGATATTTTGAGCAAGGCCCAGCTATTTTATACTTAGTTTTTGTTAATCCTATCGCTTCAATTTCAATACTTTGATTACAGCAATAATAAAAGCACAAAACCAAACAGTTCCATGATTTTAATCACTATCCACTGACACAGACAGTTCTGACAAAGCCTTTCAAGAGTCACCTGGAGCCACATATCACCCAAGGGAAGTAAGAGTATAACTTTTCTCAAAGTACCCTACAATCCCACCCTCAAACATCACAAGGAAAAGAATCTGTACTTTAGATATCAACAATGGTCAATGAAGGTGAAAACTTTTCAGTGTCCTGTGTCAACAGCATTTTAGAAAGGTTAACAGCTAATTTTTGCTTGGATAAAGCCCAGATCTGTCAAAGCCACTGGATCTACTCTAGGAGTTCACATTGCAGCTCTGGAATGCAAAGACTTGAAGTTCTTGGTAAACTTCTGCTTTCACAGTAGTAGGCAGCAGACATCTATATACAGTATTTTTAAAGCGCTCAAGTCCAGCAGTTTGCAGTACACTCCCCTGTAAGTACCCAAAGCCATACTTTGGGAATCACTGCTGGTCCTGGCCACTGCACCATGAGTAAGACGGTTTAGGAAAAAAACATTTCAATAAGCATCTTAAATATATTGTATCCCAGAATCATCTTTAACAGCTCACATACAAACAACTATGCATACAATCATCTGCATGCTGTATCTTTTGATACCTAAAATTGAACATGTTGTTTCATTACATTAATATTACCTTATCTACGCTCTCCGATTCTTTGAAGAGTACAAAGCCGAAGCCTCTCGATCGCCCAGTGATGGGATCTAACTTCAGAGTGCAGTCTACAACTTCACCAAATTTAGAGAAATAGTCCTTCAGGTCTTTCTTTGTAGTGTCCCAGCTAAGGCCGCCGATAAACATTTTCCTGTTAAGACAAGATGGCTTATCTATTAATGTGTCTTACCTAAAATCCTGTACTATCAAGCTTTACGAGCTCAGTTACCTAATGTAAGGTATAGCAGAATTTTATCAGTGACACTACACACACAGGCCTGCGCTCTTTGAGAACTTGCTTAGATGATCCTGGCCACACACAAAAGTTCTGCACCATCTTCTGCTGCAGTTGCTTACTCTGCTACCCAAAGAAACTACCACAAGTAACAAAAAGATACTTTACTACTTCCTTGCATCCCCACCACTACTGACCCACCACAGGCTTAATTCCATTTAGTTACCTGTGGAGCCTCCAAACAACTGCTTATAAAACAAACACAGGCAGAACAGCTTTATAAGGCAGTGCAGTTAAGCCGAAGCATTTATGTACTAGTCTGGACTGGACATACACCAATATTAGTAAACTAAAATAAATAAATAATAAAGTTTAGTCAAGTCCCCTTCCCCAGAAAGCAGTAAAAAAGTACTGGATGGTCAAAACTTCTCTTTCCTCCCCAAACCATGATATAAACACCTGGCATAATCCAATACAATCATGAGAACATCTTCCGAATACACCACCTACAGGACCAGTGTTGCTGGGCAAATGTGTACATTTTACTCTGATCATGACTTGTATTTCCAAAAGCATGCTGGAAGCTTGGAATTAAATCATG
Organism: Elanus axillaris; assembly: GCA_026212715.1. Taxonomy (NCBI): domain Eukaryota; kingdom Metazoa; phylum Chordata; class Aves; order Accipitriformes; family Accipitridae; genus Elanus; species Elanus axillaris. Next base: position 26,064,105 of record JANZLQ010000007.1, on the reverse strand, counting down.
ACCATCCCATCCCATTAGTAAGAAAAAAAAATAAAAAAAAAAAAAAATCAAGAACCATTGCCTCCAGAGGAAATATTTCATGATTTGCATCAACTAAAAATCAAGCCAATATGCACAGAAATGAAACCTTCCTAATTATTAGGCATAGGGCTTATGTACCCATTCAGAAGAGGATTTAATTTGAGATGATCTCTTCTAATACTGATGAAGAAGATTTTACAGCAGGCTCAAAACAGAAAGTATGATTCATTATGATCTATAAAAACGCTTTCTACAAAGCTTTGTCCGTTTTCACTGTACCAACTTATTCCACAATTGCACACACGGTTATCAGAAAACCTGAAAAACCACTGAAGCACATTTCCAACTTCTCCACTTTCCACACACAAATATTTCTGCCAATCATGTACAATTGTGTTGTACTTCCACAAGTCAAACTCTCTCAAATCAAAAGCTGCTCATGTGAACTAACTCTATTGAATTAGGTGTGCTCTTACAGAATTAACAAGAGCATTCAGTTTCTGACAAACATATCTAACCTCCATACAGATGAGGGGGTTCAGGTGCTTCAGATGTTTTGTAAGAAGTCTTGAAGTCTATAAAGAGGAATACTGATTCCCCATCCCTTTATCCACTTTTCGCATTAGTTCCAGACCTCTCTTCAACAAAGTACCAAAAGCTCTTTCTAGTGTGACATCTGATCAACTTCAGGACCCAGATGGAAAAAACAGTCCACACTGGTAAACCAGCAGCCTCATACCAGTACCGACAGTAATTCAAAGGACTAATTCAAAAGATGCTTTGTGCCCTTGCATTCATCCATCATTAAGGTTCTTGTTTGGTTTGTGGGTTTTTTTTAAGCAGCAAAACTGAACACCTACAGAGGATGCAGCATCCTATTTCTGACACATGGGGGATAGTGATATTCTAGTAGTTGCTACCGAACATACACTTGCTACCTGACATACAAAGCACCTGTTTTACAGTTATCAACAAACCATTTAACATAAACATACAAAACCTGGTTTATAGTTATTAACAATCCATATACAAGACCCTGCTTTACATCACTAAGCACATGAAAGACCAAGAATGTGGGTTTGAAACTGACAGCCCTCTGAAGGATTTTCTTCCCACCATGCAGTAACTACATCTGTGAGTCCAGTGACAGAGCGGCAAAACACGACTGCTTCAGCTTGCCACTGCAGAAGTTAACAAACTAATGCTCCACTGCAAAACCGAGGTAAGATCAAGGCTACAACACAAACATGAGCACAACAAACAATTAATGTCACAGTGCTGTCAAAAGTTTGTAAAGTATATACATTTCCCAAACCACAGTTTGGCTAGCATAAGTCACATCAGCACATACAGTTTTCCAAAACAAGTTACCAGATGGGTACTGGGAAAGTTTTCAAACTTCAGACTTGGCTAAACAGAGCACAGACACCACCAGGACTACTGGCTTTGGCCTTCCTGACAGGCTAGTCATAAGTTTCCTGGCAGCTGCCAACATGTGGATTTCTCAAGTCCACAGTTCTCACTAAGGAGATCTGAGGATATGAAAACATGCACAGAGTTTTTTCCTGAAGACACTGTCTCTAATTCCTAATGCAAAAGGAAACACCAATGTACCCGCATCCAGTGGCCACCAATCATGTGCTGTTTTCCCTCAAGTACCAAGACAGCTGTCAAACACTTTGTTTTCTGTACAGCATTACCCATAAGTATTGACAGGTCAAAAAACCCCAATTAAACTAAACTACAAGTGAATGTATGCTACAGGTGATCACTGCCCAGTGTCACTGCACCACTCAGTAACAACTTTTTCTGGCTGTGTTGACTCAAAAGACAGACCTCCTCATGAAAACTCTTTAATAGGTGCGTATTCAAGGGCAAAAAGTAAAACAAATACGCAAAGTGCAAAAGTACTTAAAGCCATTAAGAGCAGGTGAGAAGTAACAAAAACATTCTAAGTTTTCACTAACCCTAGCAAAGGTTCCTGTTCTCTCTCCCTGCTCTCAGCAACATCCCGTGTTATTACAGGATGAAGCAGGAAGGTTTCACAGCAAGTCTCTACAGGACACAGTAGCTGGTGTTCCTTTATCCAGTTTATTTTCTGCCTTGACCAAGACCAGACCTGCAGCTCGAGTTTCTTATTGGCCTGACAGGAGACAGCATACAGCAGCAGCCTGTCCTGTAACTGGATTTATCATATGTTAATTTCACCTGCTATATATGAAAGTGATGCTACCCCATGCCAAGCATCAGGCACAGACCCTTAGAAGATTAAAAGCTGCCTTCATTCTTGAGCTGTCACCTCAAGCGATCTTCCTCACAGCAAGTGTAATGAGAAAAGGAGCAATGACTTAAGGTTGGAAGTCAAGGTCCCTCATGCCTCTCACTGACACACAGCTGACATACTGTTTATGTTTGAAGCATAGGGCAACGCTAAGTGATTGCAACCTGAGCATGAAGTTACACCGACTTACAGTCCTTATATGCACCGCACATCTGGGAAAAAAAAAAAGTTTGTAGTTTGGCACGCATCACACCAGATGTACAAACTGACAGCGGCATGAAACTTTCCCCACCTGACAGCATTATTTGGAACTCCCTGACAGCGCTGCACCCACTAATTTCGAAACCGACCCAGCGCACCCCGTCACCCCCGACTCCCTGCAATACCGCAGAGCAAAGCAGCTACCGACCCGGCCGCGCCTTCCCGGGTCGGGAACCGGGAAACCAGCCCCCCCCCCTCCCCCGGGCCGCCTTTACCTTTGCAGCCTCCAGGTGAGCCGCTCTGCTCCGGGGAGAGCAGCGGCCCGCCCCCGCGGCCGCCACCGGAGCGCGGCCCGGCTCGCCGCGGGGCTTCTCCCCCGCTCCTCACGACCCGGAGCTCCCGGAACACAGGAAGGCGGGGGTGCCCGAGCGGCACCGCCCGCCCGAGCCCCGCCGGCGGCCCGCCCCCGCCGGCTTGGCCCGGTACGTGACGTCGCCGCGGCGCCAAGTAAACAAACAGGGCGGCGAGCGGGGCCGTGCCGGGCCAGGCCGAGGCAGGAGGCGCCAGACTCCGCCGCCCGCCCCAGCGGGACGCCGCCAAAGCGACAAAAGCCGCCGAGCGCCCGCGCCGCCCCCCACCGCTCACCCCTCGTCCTCCTCGTTCTTGCTGGCGTCGATCTTGGCTCCCTCCGACTCGATCCCGCCGCCGCCGCCTCCCCCGTCGGCGCCCCCCGCCCCAGCCCCCGCCAGCCCCTCAGGCTGCTCCGCCGGCTCCGCCGAGCTGCCTCCGGCGCCCGCGGCGGCCGAGTCCATGGTGAACTGCTGCTCAGACATGGCGGCGCCGCCGCCGCTGACCCGCGCCGGCCGGCCGGCGGCCGCCCGCC
>JANZLQ010000007.1:26033326-26053651 GCA_026212715.1 Elanus axillaris | reverse complement strand
CGCCGCCGCGCTCCCCCGGTGCGCCCCACGTGCCGCCGCCGCCGCCGCCATGGGCGTGCTGCCGGTGCCGGCGGAGGTGCGCGCCATCCTGCTGGACATCGAGGGCACCACAACCCCCATCGCCTTCGTCCAGGTGAGAGCCGGCGGGGCGGGCGGCAGACGGCCTCCCCACGCGGCCGGGAGCCCCGCTGGCACCGCCGGGGGGCTCCGTTAGTGTCGTGATCCCTCCCGGCCCCGGCGGCCCCGGGGGACAGGCTGAGCCGGCCCGGTTTCTGTCACGGCCCCGCTACGGGGGGGAAGCGCCTCTCCCCGGGCTGCCGCCCCGCGGAGGGCAGGCCTGAGGTTTTTCCTCCGGGAGCGTCAAACCGTGACACGTTTTCCGTGTTTTTCTGAAAAATGCTTAGGAGAAAATACGTCTCCTTTCCCCGTGCGCCTGCCTCTTGCGGGCAGGGGAAGAGGGGAGCTGTTCGGATCCAGGGCAGTTCAGTAAATGGTTTTTTTTCACGGATATAGGGCAGTTGGAGTGCTCCCAGCCGCATTTAGGAAAAGCCCTCGAGCATCAGAGTTGCTCAGATGCCTGGAGATGCAGCAGCTCACCGAGTTTGCAGAGAGCCTGAAGTACTGTATCGGGGTTATCCACTGCCTTTTCCCTTCAAAAGGGTGATACGGTCGGATGCCTCCAGTGTCACCAGACGTATGTCCTTCCTCCGGCATGCACAGGACCAGCACAGGGGGAGGCTAGCACAGCGCATCAGGTGTGCAAGAGGAGGACTGTACTAACAGCGAGCGTGTGTTGAGTGGCTTCCCTTGCCTAGGAGAAGGCTTAAGACTGTTGAAAACGTTGCTTTAGGTGCAGAAGCCAAGGGACTGGGAAGCAGAATGCCAGCAGGAGGCATTGGGACAAAGACTGTAAATATGCTATTAAAATCTGTAGTTCTCCGGCCACTGTGCATCCCTCCTCTCCAAGAGGGTTTGGTCCCTAACCAGGCTTGTGTCCTTCACAGGAGGGAGTAACTTGCTTGTATTTAAGACACTGAATGGAATTATCCCTGCTCCTGCCATTAACCTGTATTTCTCCATGAGACATTATAGCTTATGGTGGGTCTTTCTTGCTGGTAGTTTACAAAGGTGCTTTGTGACCCACATGATGCATGGAGGAGTGAAGTCTCTTGCCAGGCTTTCTAGGTGTTTCTGCTAACACAGTTTAACAGATGAACAACATGACCTACATCTTTCCTGTCCATCTTCTTCCAGTGCTCTTGAAGAAACTTCAGGTCTAGATGGCATTACAGTTGCCTCCATCCCCTTGACATCTTTCAATTTAAACAGTTTGAACAGCTCAGATTTCTTACCAGACATCTAACAGAGCAATGAATTTGATTATATCCACGTTGAATCCATTTTGCTGTCGTGCAAAGAACATGCAATATGCCCAAAATGGTTTCCTACCCATAGTCTTTCTGTTGCAGGGAGGCTAAATGAGTTATGGTTCTCAATAAAACTCAGTTTTATTTCAGGAAATCCTGAAAATGCTAGAAACAAGTTATTTCACTCGGACTTTCAGTTAACCTCCATAATTTCTGTTTCCTTATAAAAGGTCAACTGCTGGTTCTGCAGACATTTTATTCTTTAATTAAGGGACTTTATTTAATCATTTCTTTAGTATTGGAATTATTGAATATGCAAAGTAAGGAAATACAATGAGCCAGTTGATGGGTGGATTAAGGAAAGATACCAGAAAAGAGAATATTTGGTGGCCCGTAGTTAGAGGTCACCAAGTTTTCTCTTTTGCTGGGTCCACCCTGGCAGAGAAAAGTAGGTGGTAAAGATGTAATTTGATGAACTACATCCCCTGGGATTTGCCAGATCTCCTGTAAAAAAAAGCAGATTGTCACTGAACTTTGTGACAGTTTGCATGGACATTGAGAGGAAAATTGATCCTGGTCGCTTGAAATCCTACAAGTGCTAAGCGTGCTACGTGGGTGTCTACTGACGGTGAAAATACTACCCTTTCTATGCTGTGGTTAACATTGCTGTAAGCAGTTGCAAAGGCTTAGGAGGGCTGTCAAGCTGTGTTTGCTGACAGCTGTTTCTCCATTCTGCCAAGCTGTGTTGGGGCCGCCACATCTGGGGCTGGATGTCTCTGAGGAGCCTGGCCATCTGGTGGTGTGGTCCCAGAGAGATGGGAGCTGTGCACAGGCAGGCTCGGGTCTCCTGCTAGCCAAGGTAAAAGAGAAGCAGGTGAACTTAGAAAGGTCAGTAACAGCCCTGGTTAGACCTATTCAAGAGTTTGCAGGCACCAACTTTTGCTGAAAGCTGAAGTCTCGGAGATGGAAGTATTTCCCTGCAGGATGCAAGGAGTCTTTCTTCCACAGAAACTCATGGCCTTGTAAACTTAGTACATCGTTGCCTGGGATCGCTCCTGATGTCCATAAACCATCTGTCCCACTGGCTGTCCACCACTCTAGTTGTCACATGGGTGTCCCCTCTTGGACCACAGACTGATGGCCAATGGGCCAATGAATGATTTGCCAATGGGCCAAGGCTTTTACCCTTTTAAAATCCACTGAAGCATGGAATACATTGTGCTTTCGGAGCCTGCTTGGAAGTTTTTCTTTGCGAGCATGTGCTGGTTTTGGCTGGGATGAAGTTTGTTCTCTTCATAGTAGCTAGGGGCTATGGTTTGGATTTGTGCTCAAAACAGTGTTGATAACGCAGGGATGTTTTAGTTACTGCTGAGCAGTGCTCACACAGAGCCAAGGCCTTTTCGGCTCCTCACCCCACCCCACCAGCGAGCAGGCTGGGGGGGCACAAGACTTTGGGAAGGGACAGAGCCAGGACAGCTGATCCCAACTGACCAAAGGGATATTCCAGATCTTATGATGGCATGCTCAGTATATAAAGCTGAGGGAAGAAGGAGGAAAGGGGGGACATTTGGAGTGATGGTGTTTGTCTTCCCAAGCAACTGTTAGGTGTGAAGGAGCCCTGCTTTCCTGGAGATGGCTGAACACCTGCCTGCCCATGGGAAGTAGTGAATGAATTCCTTGTTTGCTTCACCTATTAAACTGTCTTTATCTCAGCCCATGAGTTTCCTCACTTTTAGCCTTCTGATTCTCTCTCCCATCCCACTGTGAGGGAGGTGAGCGAGCGGCTGCATGGTGCTTGGTTGCCAGCTGGGGTTAAACCACGACACAACACAAGAGCACAAAACACTGCTTTTGGAAAGCAATCAGGACCTTTTGACATCCGAGTTGAAGGGATGTTAAACGAAGTCAGTGGGTTGGTTGCATCTCCCAGTGGATACTCTTTAATTTCCTCTGTCATTTAAAAGATAGTTTGGAAGCAACTAAGCTCAAATAAAGGAAATGAGAGAGTAACTGGGGGTATTACAAGGCTGTTGATTTCCCTAGACAAGTTAGTGGTAATTTTCTAGGCATTTAAGATATTTTCCTTTCCCCTAAATTTACATTGTTTTTAAAATATACAATGTGGAAAATGCAATATTGGAGTAATAGAAAATCCCACAGTTCTGCTACTACATCACACTCTCAGGACCACCATTTTCTTAGTTCAGTAACAAGTTAAAGGTGACATACAGTGAGGAGAAAAAATATCATTGGCCATTTTTTGAGGAGAGATGAGCTCAGGTTAGTTTCTTCCCATCTCCTCCCCATCCCAAATTTTTCTCAGTTAAGAAAAGCTCAGTTCTGTATGCGAAAGAAGGAGCTCCCTGCCCTTCCCCTTGTCCTGAGGCTCTTCCCGCACCCAGAGATGCCATCACAGCAGCTGCTTGTGGCTTCTCAGTTGTGAAACACCACTAATGAGAGCAATTTGTAGTTATTTCTGGTTGCCCTTGGGATCTCTGGGAAGGTTTGTAATTCTCCTGTGGTACTTTTCCCTAACCCCATTTAATTTCATTTGCAAAACTGTCCTATGGAGCTCAGTGTCACTGGACTAGACTTTTCTTTTTAAAAAGGTCCTCTAGCTCTGGTGAGAAGTTGAGATGTGTTTTCAGAATGACCTTTGTTAGGACAAGGGCCCCATTAAAAATAGAGTAGTATAACTTGTCGGTTCAGGCTACCTACACAGTCAGCCTTGTACTCCTCAGCTGATGGGAACTTGGGGTCACATCTGCCATTTGAGATATTTTTTGGCAAGCCAGCAAAAGTTATCACCCTCCTTTCCATCCTGGGATTTAAAAATCGCAGCTACATAAGCATTTGTGCAAAAATTCCACCTGCGCTAATCTTGGCCCAAGGTTGTCTCTGGCCTGTGAGCAGGAAGACACCTTTGGCAGGCAGCTTCACAAGCTGCAGTACTGTAGGGGAAGCTCGAGTGTGAAAAATAACTGTACACACCAGCATGTGCAAATGATTGCTTTAGAAGTAAGTCAGCCTTACCTCTGCCAGGTTAAAGGAGCTGCCTGTTTTTCTTGTGTGCTGCCAGGAGACCTTGTTCCCTTACATCAAAGACAATGTGAAGGAGTATCTGCGTGCTCACTGGGAGGAGGAGGAGTGCCAGCGGGATGTTGGACTTCTGAGAAAACAGGTTAAGTAACAGAGCTATCCGTGTCTCTCCGAGTTTTCGTGGCATGCCTGAGACTTCAGGTCACTCAGACTCCCCCGGTCACCCAACATAAGCCTGTACCTGTGTTTGCCTCCCACAGAGGCTGATTGCCTTGACGGACTGATTGTTGTGTGCAGGGAAGGGCTGGTGCTTGGTAGGCAGCAGCTCAGCTGCCTCCCTCAGTTCGCCTTGGTCTTCACAACCCCTGAGCAGGCAGTGAACCATGGCTTTTCAGCTTCGTGTCTGCACTGTGCTCTTCACTTGCTGAATCTGCCACCTGCGGCTTCCAGGCACCTGTTTAGGAAGCAGCGTTGAGGGATGGCAGAGTACCTGTCCTGCATGGGGCAGCGTGTCCTGCCTCTGTATGGGGACATGGCATCAATGTGAGAGCTGTGGCTGTCTGAAGCCAACAAATGCATTTGCTTCTTTGCCTTAATTTCAGTAATTAAATACTTAAGCAAGTATAATTCTCACTAGAGTATTTACAATACAGCTACAGTAGTGCTAATTGTTGGGTTTGGAAATACAATCCAAGAAAGTGTTTCTAGACACTACTAAATTCTGAATTTCCCATTGAGAAAAGCATTCAAACAATGTTGTAACCCTTCATGTGAAGTGCAGTTGAAGTTGTGTCCTGCACAGAGGTGTGTTGATGCAGGTGTTAGACCCCTTTCCTAAACTGAGGTGTTGAGATCGCTCCACCTCTTACCTCACCTCTTTTTTATCATGGATGATTTCCAGGCTCAGGAGGACTCCAGCTTGGATGGGGCCGTGCCGATCCCTTTGGAGAGTGGAAGTGGGGAAGAGGAGCTGGAGCGGGTCATCCAGGCGGTCGTAGACAACGTGCACTGGCAGATGTCTCTGGACAGGAAGACCACAGCACTGAAGCAGCTGCAGGGCCACATGTGGAGGGCAGCCTATGCAACCGGGCATGTCAAAGGAGAGTGAGTAATTGTGTGCCCTCTGCCCTAGGGCAGGTATGGGGTGCATCTTTCCTGTTAGCAGAATAGCTGCATAAGCTATTCCTGGAAACAGCCCCATGTACTTATGCAAATAGGGTTCTCCACCTAGGTGGAGAAGCATATACGTTTAGGTTCAGTCATGGCTTAAGCCAGGCCACTGCTGTCGTGGAATCAGCTGCAGATGCTTCAGTTCAGACTTGATCATGCAGTGAAACACAAATCCGTTGAGCTTAATCTTTGGATCTAGGGAACCAAAAGCTTACAGTAACCTCAGTACTGACCAAGTTGTTTCAGTCCCCACTGCGAAGATTATAAGTGGGTGAGAGTGTTTCTCTTTAATCAGCAGGTACATGCTGGGGAACAGCCAGTTCTCCAGTCACCTGGGCAGGGTCTGTAAAGGAGATGGGGGTCTGAGAAATAGAACAAGGTAATGGAGGTATGACACGGGGCGATTCTGCTCCCACGACCAGTGGAATATTCATCTGAGACCACTATCTTCTGCGTTAAAAGTTCAGAAAATGTCTCAATATTTCTCTACAGAGATTTCTTGGTAAACCAAGAGACTGAGGCACAAGTATGAACTTCTTACTGTTCTCCATCTTGCATTTTTTTAATCCCTGAATTGCACTCACATTTTGGAACAAACCTAAACAAGCTGGGGTTGCAGGCTCAGGTCCTTACAGTTGTTTACTCCTGCTTTGTCTTTTACCTCCTGAGCGTTTCATGCCTTTCCACTTCTTTTTGTCTTCAGACTCCTCTTCATGTTTCAGCCACAACACAAGGGCGCATTAAGTAGGGGCAACTGGAGTTAAGCCTGATCTTCTTATTTAGGTTGAAAGATACTTGGTTAAACTATGCATTTCACGTTCCTAAGGAAGTAAAACAAACCCTTAAGTTTACAGAGTGTTTTGCCAAAGGAAGAATGAGGAAGAAGAAAAAGAGCTCACAGAAAAATGTAAACAAACACCAGAGGAAGCAACAAAACCCAAAAGCAAGTCAAGAGAATCAGCCATCCTGTTGGTTTTCTTTTTAAAAATGGGGCTAATTGTCTTATAGTGGCCCAAAAACTTTGGAGCTAGCCTTGCTGCTTGGCAGCATCCAAGGAGTGAGATCTCTAAGGTCTCCCCCTCGCCCAACTGTATCTGGCGCATCAGTGTCTGAAATCCAGGCACTGAACTCAGCACGTGAAAACATGAGGGTGGCTGGGAATTTCTGCAGGTGCTGTACAACTTCAAAATATTTTCAGCTGATGCCAGAGACATTTAATAACTATGAAAAAAGTGAACTTTTTTTTTTTAAATATGTAACATAACAAGGCCCTGTGCAGATGGCCAGGAAACTGGAGATGAAGAAAGGGCCAGCTGATTGCTACAAGTCTGGAAAACTCAGTCCAACACCTCCCTTTGCATCTATTTGGAGTCCTCTTTCTTTAGACGTTCAGGTGCTCAGATCCCCTTTTTGGGCCTTGGCCCAAGCGGCCACACAGAGCTGTGCAGGTGTGAAGGCTGTGATTTGGACTGGGGTGAAAGCTCAGTTCCCTGGGGATCACGTCTCCTCCAGCTGCTCTCTCCATCCTTCTGCCATATCAAACTCAAACATCCTCCCTGCCCTTCCGAGGCTGTTTGTGGTCTTTCCTTATTAACCATCACATGTATTACTGAGGGGACTTATTGTCAGCCCCACTTTGTCCCTCTTGAGCATCCTCTAGCCTGCAGTTCCCTCCAGTACATGGGTCATCTTGTAAATGTCCTTTGCATACAAAGAGCTTTTACATACATGTAAGTAAGTGCAGCACTGGAGAGGTCTCATGGTATAAATGAGAAGGGTATGAGGGAACCAACAGACATGTCTGTTAGCAGTTACGCAGCAGTTGCCTTGGCTTTGGTCCTCCTTCCCTCTTTCACAGCCCTCCCTGCTGATGGGCTTGTCTTCAGGCAGCTACTACCTGGGAGTTAGACAGAGCTCACATATTGAGACTCGTCAGCCCTTTGCTAGTCCAACATCCTTCCCAGCACTCTGCAAGGCCAGAAGAATAAGGGGAGGGATGCTGCTGCCTAGTGAACGCGAGCTGGTTTACCCTCTGTAGTACAGTTAAGCCAGGGACACATCTGGCCCATGGGTAGTACTGTATAACCTGAGTCACTGAACAGAGTAGCTCTGACCTCAGTCCCTTAGGGGACACTCCTTTCCCAAGTTGTTGTCTAGCTTCAAACAGTTCATACAGTGCTGTTCATTTAGCTCCTGCAGCTGCAACCTCCTCAACTCCTACCTATGCACAGTCAGAGCCTGAACCTGTGGGATGGGTTTGCCCCATGTGGATGCAGCTTAGAGCCATAGCTCTTACCAACAGGGAAATCTTTGTAGCTTGCCAGGCAGGTGAGACTGCAGGTGCCTGTCTTCTCTGTCCTCCCTCTTATTCCTCCCTCACAGAGAAAAATGTTGGGATGCCATTTTCCCCAACCTTTCCTCCCCTCTCCAAATTGAAGCAGCTGGAGAAACTCCTGCCAAATGTCTGAAACAGCTCATCAGAGCTGCTGTCTGCACAGCAGTCCATGAGCTGCTCCATTGGCTAGAGCTAAGAATATATCACCTGCTGCTGAACTAGAGTCCCCTGTTGCAGAAGTCCTGAGTAGTTTGAGAATTAAGTCCCCTTGCAAACTAATGGGACAGTCGTCACAGTGCCTGGCTAAAGGTGTTCCTCCAGGTGCCCCTGGGTTTGCCCTTACCTGCCTTGTTTTGCTCCAGACTCTTCGAGGACGTGGTTCCAGCCATCCGGAAGTGGCGGGAAGCAGGGATGAAGGTCTATATCTACTCCTCAGGCAGCATTGAAGCCCAGAAGCTTCTGTTTGGATACTCTACAGAAGGTGATATCCTAGAGGTAGATAACCTTATTACCTTCTTTACAACTTCTCCCCCTGCAGAGCACTTATGTCCCACAGCTGCCCTTGCTGTCATGTGTCATGAATAGAGTCTGGGACAGGACTGTAGGTCAGGTGGGGCAGTGGGTTTAACCCATGGGAGTTCAGCTCAGCCAGTTGAGTATGCGGACATGGCTGCATCGGCCGCCCCATTACTGTGGTAGAAAGGAAAGGCCACATCTTACTCAGGAGTGAGGTTTACCCTTGCTCTTCAGGTGGCATCACCAACTGCTTTGCTTTTCGCTCTCTTTCAGCTCTTTGACGGCCACTTTGATACCAAAATAGGCCCCAAGGTAGAAAGTGAGAGCTACAGAAGGATTGCCGCCAGTATTGGGTGCGCCACCAACAACATCCTCTTCCTGACGGATGTCCCTCGAGGTAGGTGGCCTGCCAGTCCTGCTGGCTCTCACCTGCAGGAGGGAGGCAGGTGCTCTTTAAATGCATGCTGCTGACTTGTCATGAACACCCCAGAAATGCTACAGTCCATGTTGCTTTGGTAGCATCCCCCTAGCTGCTGCCATCTCATTCCTTACACATCCAGGCTCTCACACACCAGTGGGATATCTGTGAGCAGGACTGCAGTGAGGGAAAATAGGTCAAGTAGAAAACCTGCCCTTGCACCAGCAAGCAAGGAGAGCCTGTTAAAGTGGAGTGGAGCGTTTGCTGAAGCAGTTGGCATGCCCCATTTACAAACGGGGTCAGTGGTTTTGTGACCTGTGCTTGGGGGGACAGACGATGTCTGCTGTGCTGCTACGTGGCACACGTGGTAGCTGGTTCTTTGTGCCACTTACTGTTAGGTCGTGTTTAGCAGCAAGAAAACATTGCTCCTGGTCACCAAGACTTGACCCGTGGAAAGCCAGGCTCGGGAAGGTAATTTAATTTCCTGCCTTTGCTGGAAGTGTCTTTCTGGCATAAATGGCTCTGGATTGTGATCTCAGCCTAAGCCAGCTTAGTCCCCAGGAGTTAGCCCTTTCCTCCTTCTCAGCCCTGGCAGCAGCGCTGGTGGGAACTTGCAGGTACCTCTTTTTCCCCGGTGTCATCTTCTTATGGCCTCTTGCTGTGCTCGGGGAATGAAGGAAGCTTGTGAGGAGTGACTCTGGGCAGGGGATGTTGGACTTGCTAATGCCACAGCCTGACCACAGCCCAGCTTCTTTGTGACAGAAACTGACCTGCTGGTGCCCGGTGCCTTGGAAAGCCATCAGCTGGGGGGAAGGGGCGGAGATGGCAAGGCAGCCAGCTCCCATCTGCTTGTATTACGCAGCAGCTACAGTCATCCACAGCAGGTCTGCCAGGAGCTGGTCCCTCTCTAGAGCCATGCAGCACCACATGCAAATGCTACTCTCTCAGTCTCAACCTTTAAAAGCACTTCAGTGTTTTGGAGCATCTTCAAGCCTTAACGACCCTCACGTGGAGAGGTCGGTAAGCACATCTCAGCTCCGCTCTCCCCACCTCTGTTTCAGAAGCCAACGCAGCCGAAGAAGCGGATACTCATGTGGCTGTGGTGATCAGACCAGGCAACGCAGGACTGACGGATGATGAGAAATCGTATTATAGCCTCATCTCATCTTTCACCGAACTTTTCCTGCCTTCCTCCACTTAGGGAAAGTGGTGCATGCACAAAAGACTGTGCTTCACCTGAATTGTCCTTGTGTAACATTGGGTAATTTTGTCCATAATCAGAATTTAAACCAAATCCACATCATGTCTTGGACCCGCAACTAGTGCAGGCAGGTATGGATGGAGAATATGGTGTGGGGTCCCTTGTGCAGTAGAATGGAGGCGTGCAGCAGCCAGCTGGAGCTCGAACAGTGTGAGGAGCAGCACCCACGAGTCCTGCTGTTCCTCCCCTTTCCCAGCTAGCAGTTAGCTCAGGGGATGCTTCCTTCAGAATGACCCACTGAAATCTGGTGCTGAGATGCTCCACTACAAGCTCTGTCATTTTTAGAAACAGTCTGCAAACAAGGTGTATGTCCCTCTGTCCCAGAGGGACCTCCAGGGTCCATGAGGGGATACAAGCTTCTTTCTCCCTGCAGAGGGGGTTGCTGGCTAAGTCAAAACTTTCAAAGTTGGGGAGATTAGGATGCCCAAAGGAAAATGCCAAATGTGCAGTATAATACAGTATATTTGGGCTGCCCCAGGAAAACCCAGTCCTTGCTGCAGGCAAACTCTTTAGACCAGGAACAACTTAAATCTTAGCTATATCCACAGCAGGTCTAGGTACAAAACAGCACAACTTGCATATGGAAGCTGCTTAGAACTACAAAACCAGCCTACCAGCATGGAGTATATATAAATATAGCTTTAAAAATTAAATTCTGGACCCACCTCACTGCTGCATCATGGTGCTGGGCTATGGGATGCAACCTGCTGAACACCAAAGTCAGCTTACTGCCTATCTGAAGTACCTCTCTAGCACTAACCCCTGGAGCTCCTTCTCAGTAGCCAACATCACCCTGTCACACATTGATAGCACTGGTCAGCTGTGAGGAAACCTTGACAAACAACTGCTTCTGAGGGACACATCCTGCTGCATTTAATGAGAATTAAACCCCTGACCTTTTCACCCACAATACCTAAATTGTGCCAATTTATATCAGACAGTCATGGAGCTTTTCCAAATGTAGTAAATCAAAAGACAACTTTCCTTTCATTGTGTTCACTCCATCCCAGTATTTTGCCTTCCTGTCTATAACCAGTGATCCCAGCAACTAAAGGCAAATCTCTTTTTTTTTCAACCTGTGAACACTTTGTTTCTCTGCTTTCACCCTCGCTGGCCTTTTCTTTAAGGCAGACAACCCTGTCTTGCCAAGGAAGCTGTATTACCTCCCTGACCATCTCACGATTTCAGCAGGGGCTCTGCAGGGTTGCAGGAGTGTGAGCCACAGCTAGGTTATACCTAGTAATAGTGGAGGCAGAGGCTGTCTGAAACCCCAGTTCCCTGCTGCTGGCACTTCGTGCATGGGTGTCACTTGCTACCTACTCGTTTCTGCATGGCTGCGCGTGAGCTTGCCCTCACGGACAGCCAAAATAGAATACTAACACATGTTGCCTTCCTGAGCTCTCATCTGCACCTACAGCTGTCCCTGTTGAATGAGGCTGCAGTGTAGAGAACAAGCAGGAGACAGGCATTTTGGGAGAAAACCACATCATGCCAGCATTACCCTTCTAAAACTTTGATGGTAGCAGGTAAGGCTGTGAGGCAGCTAGTCTGGGTGCCTTTCTGGGCTGTGTAATGAGTGTGATCCTCCTCCTAGAAAGAGCCTGCTAATTAGCACTGTTACAGTAAGTGTATCTGCATGGCTGAATAGTCCCTGGCTTCCTTAAGTGTTAATTTTAATCATGACACTGTAAATACTCACCTTCTGTTTTGCCTTTGCCATCAGAAAGCTATGCATGGGGTAGGGGACAAAAATAAAACTCACTTTCTCCATAAAAGCACTTTATTTAGTGGTCATGTTTCAGTGTGTATCAGCTGTCATTTAGTTGTACTGAAATGTGCTGTTAGAAATACCCTAAGAAATGTACAGAGTTGCCACCAAAAACCTGAAGTTCAGTTTGGATTGCATATAGGAAAAAGAGAGAAAGAAAAAAAAAAAATCACAAATATCATCTTTTTTCCTTTGATAAAATTACAAAATATAAAATGATAAACTGAAAGTATTAACTGATTTTTTTTAAAAAAGTCACGGTGGACTATTTACAGTAAAACACCCTTAAAACAGATCACTATTTTGTGTTCCATATGCATTGAGTGTGCGTGCCCGTGTAAGAGGATCCAATCCCCACCTGCATCTTGTCCAGGCTATTCCCTCCTGCCCTTGCCCAGGAGGAGGTCCCTGGCTGGGCTGCTGGGGAACCCTGCACCTTGTGCTGCTGTGCGCTTGGGCCACCCTCAACACATCCCTTCAGGAAGGCTTCCCACTAATGACACAGCTACGACGAGGAGGCCTTCAGCAGTCTAACAACAACCCTCCATTGGCTGGAGACGCTCTGGATTCGTAACACAGCTGCCTGAGAACAAATTTTGGCCCACAGAAGATAAAGAGCTGGCTGTAAACTTTCTACTGACACTAGTTTTGACAGAAGTTTTTCTCAACTGTCTCTCCCTTCAGGAGAGGCCTCTGACCTTCGCAGAAGACTGAATGCCTTCGTGCCTTTTCCCTCTCTGTCAGAAATGCCACAGTGCAGGTCAAGCTCCCCTTCAAAAGCCTTTTACCACCATTTTAATTTTTCCTTATTTTTCTGCAGCTCAGACAAGATGCAAACCTAAGCTGAGCCTGACTCGAGGAAAACGGGAGCCATGTTCATGAGAAGCATCTCCCACTGCTCTCCTGCCCATCCAATATAGCAACCTTCCCAAAATCAGGTTTTCAAATAGGCTTTGAGCTCCTGCTTTTTCTTTGAAAACAGACCTTCTGTTTGAAAACCTCCCTTCAGGGAGGAAGAAGCCCTTCTGGTTTTGCTGTTCCCTTCCTCCTGGCACCTCCGGCCCTCAAGGCCACATCACCCAACCTCTGGGGCAGAACTGCCTTCCTGCACCATGGAAGCCTGCTTAAACCTGTGGCAGACTCTACTCAGGACAACTGGCCACACTGAGGGGTCCAGAGCCCACGCCTAGTGTCAGGGTGTCTGAAGTTTGACTTCTAAGTGCACAAGGAGCAAACCCAAACTCTATGCCTAGAACCACCTGCAACAGTTCTGTTATCATTGCAGGTGAGCCCAGTGTCTCTAACACAATGTCTTCCCCCTCAGTGAACAAAAACAAAGCTTTTGAAATATTACACACAATACGTGGTGGAAGTACTACACACAAAGAGCAGCCTTTTCTGGGTCAGCTTCAGAACACACAGGCATTCCCATCCTAATTCAGCACCTCACTTCCACCAGTCCCCACCACTGAGTCTGAAACACCAAGCTGAGCACAGCACCCCACTGTGCCATCTCCTCTGGCCTGGGAACAGTCTGCCCAGCTACAAGGCAGCATCACCCAAGTCTCGCTTCCTGACCACAGCACAGTTTCTCCCAAATCTGGCTTTACCATCAGCTGCTTTTCAGGGTGGAAGAAATGCCTGGCTGCTCACCATAAAAGCCAGTCAAGTTGGGGTCTTCCACTACCCAGTTACAAGTCCAGAAGAAACAGCTGCTCTTTTTCACCCTACCAAGTTACACCAGTTGTCAGCAAAGAAAACAACACAAGAAACACACGGAAGATGTGGTCTCGTGACTCAGGAACCAGCAACTCCTGAAGACTCTTGGTGCCCGGAGAAATCTGTTTCTTTCATCTCCTCCACAGACCAGGCTGAGCAGTGCCTGTCTCAGAGGGGCATCATGACAACTGGCTATTGAATGTTTTGAACAACAGGAGTGTGACAGAGCCACTCAGAGTCACTGGCAGCACAACTAAACATCTTGTGCTCTCTTATGCTGCTGCTGAGAAGGATCCACTCCTCTTCCAGCAGACAGTTATTTTTGTTTGGCTCTTAATGAGACAGCCACCCTCAGAGCCCTTTGGCAATACAATCATGATTGCACATGAAAACAAACTCATCAAAAAAGTGTAAATGAGGTCATCTTTAACCCATGAGACCACACCTGCCCCCCTCCCCCCCACCAGAGGACAGGCTACACCTGATCTGTCTGGTACTCAGAGGCTTCTGATAAGCTTTCGGAAAAGCTCAGAAAGTTTTCCTGGTACTCAGAGCAAACGATCTCAAATCTGTAGTGCCTGAACTCCACTGCAAAGGTGCCAAAGTAGCACAGGAAGCACATCACCAGGCCCCACTGAATCCTGGAAGCATGCATGTGAATGCCCTGCGCCATGAGGATGAAATCTGGAAGAGGAAAGTCAAGGAGAATTAGTGGAAGCAGAAACACTGACCAGAATGAGAGAAAGCCAGCAGGGAAGACAATGAAATCTTAACAAAGTCACCCAGATGACAGTCAACCCAGCCAGCCATCATCAGGAGAGCGTGAATGTGGTGCCAGAGATGGAAGGTATATCAGGTATCCAACTATGCCTATGGAGTGCAGCGGCTCTCCTATATGGACCAGAGCTTCCTAATCCCAGTTGAGGCTGATAAAACATTTACGGAGGGAAAGACTTAGGTGCAGAGAAGTCAATGACTTGCTTGAACATCCAGCTAGCCAGTGACAGAGCTAGCAAGCTGGGGATCTGGCTATGGGCACCCACCTGCCAGGAGATTCCCCGCGGGAAGTTGATCACATCTCTGCACCACAGGCAAAGGGAACACCTTTCAACCTACACTGTGCAGTCTTTCATTCTCTTTAGATCACCTGCAAAATCATCCCTTTCTGTGAAATCCAGAAGCATCACTCAATGCAGTATGTCATGTTAATACTGGAAGGAAAATGAATGCTGTCAGAGCCAGAAGCTCCTCCAGGCTCACATACCGTGTGCATGGACCACATACTGTCTGGCATCAGGGTCTCACTACTGTGCCTTAGTTTCTGTTGGAGTATTCCAAAAAGCCATTCTCAGCTCCCCTAAAGCAGAGGACACCTTCCTGAGCTGGGGCCCTGACCTAGCCCAGTGCACATCTCCTCTAAACCTACCAGCTCTCCTGTCTCTCAGGATTTCCTCTGCACTCCAAGAATGCAGGATCACACATCTTCACAGGTAAAACAAACAAACAAGCAGCCTCTCCCATGCTTTAACTGCACAAAGGAGATAATCAGAGACTTTTAATCTTGGGCTTAGTGTAAGCAACCAAAGCTTAATTTCAGCAAATGTCATTCTGTGACTGGCTTTAAAGATCTACTTTCCCTGTAGTGCAAGGGTTATGCCCAAGCTGCATGGGATGAGGAGCTGGCCTTTGCAAAGCCAGCATTAGGTGGGAGGGGAATGGGACCCCTGCCTCAGCCTGCCCCACTCTACAGAGGGCCCAAGGCCCTCAGTGCCAAGCAGACGGCTGGGGAGGGCTGGGCTGGGCGCACCTAGCCTGTCAGCACACCCTGGCTTACCCAGCTGCTCCTGCTCCCAGACTGGCAGAAACCTCCAAAGACGACAGTGCAGCAGAAGCCCTGCCCCAGACACCCTGGGGGAGCTTTGGGCTTGGGGCAAGGGGAGGAGGGGAGCACCACAAGAACCAGGCAGACTCCCACCTTACTTACACCAAAGCGTGATGCTCAGCTGAAAAATTTTCCAAGGAAGCTTAAGATGTGACTGATGGTACATCTTCATACCAATCTGCTATTCCTCTGGATACTGGCTGAGATGTTCAAAACCAGCCAAGTGACTAAGGAATTGTTTTAAGAACAGGCTGTTCCCCAAAGAGGGGGATTAGCTTATTCCTCACCATTTATTCCTGCCCTCTTGCTTATCCCAGCACTAAGGCTGATGCAACTATGCAGCGAATGGATCCACCCTAAACAAACCCCCACAGCATGTGAGTGCTGGTGTGAACAGAAGGGCTGGAGTGGGGCTGACAGCCACAAGGTAGAGAGGAAGTCACATGTACATCCAGTCTGAGCGACCACAGTCCCCACAGCTCAAATCCCTTTTGTAAAGCACCTAGTCTAACCCAAAGTCCACATGACCCAGCAGCTCTCGACTGTGATAACCATCTTAAAAGGCAGAGCTGGATGTAGCGCCCTGGACTATTTCAAGAAACACATCAAAATTTTCTCATCTTCAGAAACCTGATTTCTTCCCCTGTTCCTTTGTTCTCCTGAGAATTTTTATCTCAATGTTTTGCATAATCTTAAATGCTACTGTGTAGGTAAGCAGTGGTGCCATTAAATCACACAGATACTATTCAATATTGTAACCACTCTGGATATCACTGGAAGCTTTAGAAACATTTATGAAGGAAGTGAGCCCATCAGTGAAGCAGTGCACTCTGCTAAGCACAAGTAGCAAAATGAGCCGATCACAGGATCATGCCATGAAGACAAGCTGAGTAGCATTCCTAAATGCTTTGAGATCATAGGACAGATGTGAGAAGAGCCAACGCTCCCTGCTGCAGAGAGTGTTGGACACGTATGATACCTGGCTTCCCAGGGAGGAGGGCAAAAGGATACAGAGTACCACACAGAGGGTGATGCTGGCTGACAAGGCGACTCGTGGAATCCCAACTTTCCGTCCCTCATTCTTCAGGTTGATCTTGAGGGTGAGGGCAGACTGGATCCAGCATGCCAAGGTCCCAAAGCCAAAGGTCAGCGATGTGCCCACATTGTGGATCTCCTCATCGTTGGAAAGCTAGGAACAAACAAAAAAATGATGATTGTTTAGATGCAACAGGAATTATCTTCTAGCTACCTTGGATTGCTGCTGGGGTGGGATAGAGAAAAGTGGGAATCACTAGGGTGTGAGGCAGAGATCCTGTGTCACTTCTTCTGGCAGAGGTGTAAGGTGTAACATAACCAAAATGAGTTGACAGCTGTCACAGTCAAGCAGATCTTCTGCCCAAAGCCCAAGCACAGTGGAAAATGCAGTTGCTTGGGGACTGCCTCCACAGCTCCCTGACAAGACTTACCAATGCAGAGCTCAGAAATAAATCCTTCCCTGGCTCGATGTGATGGCCAGGGCAGGCGAGGTCAACCTGCTGGGGTCTTGTACAGTTCCCTGCAATGGAAGCAAACTGCAACCTTCAGTGCCAGCTGCGTGGAACAGTGCTGTCTGAGGCACAGGGTAGCCAGAATACTTACACCTCCGTTGAGTTAGGACAAGCCAAACCACAGACGTATGCTCCTGGTTTGGCAAGCTTCTCCCACCAAAAAGCTTGACTGCCTGTTCCCTCTCCTGCCCATCCTCAACCACTGGGGTCTGAGGCAATATGAACCCAACCTCTCTGGAGTGCTTCTTTGTTCCTGGGGCTCCTGTGTTTCACAGGGCTCAGTGACTGTGCAATGCTGCAAGGCAAATGGACAGCCAGGTTCAATGAGCAAGAATCTGCAAAGAGATCCCTTGAGGCTGCAAATCCATTCAGAAAGCCCAGCACGGACAAGACTTAAGCCAAACAATTTCCCTTTTCCCTCTGCCTCTGAGGCTTTTCTAGAAAAGAAACCAGCAGTCTGTAATTCCTCCCTGCAGCCTTGATTCCTGTTTGGGGATTTAACAAATTCCCATCAAACAAGACGCAATCTACAAGATAATAGTCTAGTTACTGTGCCTCCACTGATCTCTCCCCTCTCCTCCCTACCTTGAGGTTTTTTTTCAAGGGTAGGTCCAAATCATAGTACAGGTAAAAATGGG
Organism: Elanus axillaris; assembly: GCA_026212715.1. Lineage (NCBI taxonomy): Eukaryota > Metazoa > Chordata > Aves > Accipitriformes > Accipitridae > Elanus > Elanus axillaris. Next base: position 26,035,991 of record JANZLQ010000007.1, on the reverse strand, counting down.
ACTGAGCAGCCTTTCCCAAGGTAGCCTGCACTGCAAGGGACTCACAGCCATAACGTCTCTCTAACCCACCCAATCATTACAGATTTTCCAAAAATATGATTTAATGACACATTCAGCTTGGCAGTCATGCAGGGATAAGCATGGACTAAGGTCTCATTACCACATGCTTTCACAGTCTGGCAAAAGATCTAAGCAAGGATACAGGTAACTAACAGGGAGTGGATAATTAGTTCAGAATTTATAATCAGGCATGATTAAAAGTATCCACTTCTAAATAGCAGTCATTGGCTCAGAGGAGTGAAAAAAGGAAGGAGAGGTTGAAACTGCTTCCTAGTGCCTGCCCTGTAGTAGAAAGACTCTTCTCACACCTAGACAAGGCTGTTACAAAAGCCTCATAGTTCCTAGCTAGGAAAGTCTCAATGAAAAAACAAGACTCCAAGTTTTTGGTTTGTGCTATGGAGTTAGGAAGACCACATCCAAAACAGTCAAATTATCTCACACCTCATTAAAAAAAATAACCAAACAAACAAAAACCCCACCAAAACACAGAAGACTGTAAAGGACACAAAGGTCCTGCAATTGCCCCACAACCCAAACAGGTACTGGCCCTTCACAAAACAAGTATCTTTTCTGTATTGGCAGGAAAAACAGCTCCCTGCCTGCAAAGCCAGGAAAAAAGCCAGCCTACACTGACCTTTCTCAGTTCTGGCCATTATTGGGGGCCATTACTGAGGCAGAGCATCAGACACAGCAAAAGGATGGGGAAACCCAAGTGTCACTGACTAATGCCTTGATTTTTCACTGCAGACCTAACAGACACACCGGTGACCACAGTGGACACCCAAGCCTACAGAGCAACGTTGTGGCACTGACAGCTTGTTTATTTGTTGCATGTTGCAGAACAGATTGAGAATCGGAGGGACCTCATCCAGACATGTGTCACATTAGGACAAGTTGTAGCACTCCTGTGATGTATCCCTCTCATGGCCAGTCTGAGGACAAGCAGGAGGTAGATTTAAACAACATAGGTTTTAAATGAGGGACACTGAACTGCCTGCTAAATCTCTATGGGCAGTTGTGCGTGTGTTTGCACAGATGCATACATAAACTTCCAGCTCAATTCTTCTACCCAGGACCATCTGTGCCAACACCCCGGGCTCAAGAGATTGAATAGGTTCCCTGCTCTGGCTCTCGGCAGGTCAAGTGTAAGCATGCAGGTGCAAATCCTGCTGGGAATACGTGAAAAATTATTGTGGCCCTTCATCTCAGCATGTCACTGGAGCCATGTAAGTGGCAGATAGAGGTGGCAGAGCAGGTACAAGGAGGGCTGGGGCACAGCCGGACATGTTATCTCCTGAGGTCACATCGCAGGTAGTTCAAAGACCTAAGCAGATCTGCTAGGGAAGCAGGAACCTCACAGCGTGGACACAGCGGTCCAAGCCTGGAGTGCAGTACCTGAAAGTTGCCGAGTAGGGTCATCCCAAAAGAGGCCAAGCATAACGCCACCAGGCCGCTGATGTTCAGCCAAGGGTTTAGCACCTTTGGCTTCAGCTGAATGAAGCGCAGCACAGCCACGACAAGCGCTGAGAAGGAAACAGAATGCAAGGTGCATCATTAGGTAGGACATGCTGCAGTAACCACTTGGCTGGGGGCTCACAGACCCCCCCCACCCTCTTTCCACCCCGAGGGGAGAGCTCACTGCAAGCTGGCTAGCTTAGTGCTTCTGCTTGGCCCCCTCCCACTTAGTCATGGACGAGACTAAGCACAGGAAGCATTTCTCTTGTAATCCAGTTACGCCAAGCTCCCACGCTTCCTTTTCTCATGATGTTTTGTCTAGGAGCTGGGTTGCAAATTTTCTGGGGGAAAGAAGAGCACCTTCCTATTTTCCTGTGAAGCTCCCAGCACAGTCTGTCACATACACACCATGCATTCACATTGGGCTTGCATCAAGTTTCACTCCACTCACGAGCACTAAGCTCTCTTGGAGGAGGTATGTCAAAACCCACCTGTATTAGAAAAATGTATGAACGGCACATACATATTTCTGCAGGTTTTACCATAATGCCCACTGCCTCTTCTCCTCTGGAACAAGTTGCTGGTGCCATGAACATAAGCCAAAATATTGCACTAATTTTCCACAAAGACTGGAAGAACAGTCCTTCCAAGCTTACAATTAGCCCAAGCACTATAATATAATATATGATACATGATATATATGATACATGATATATCATATGATATGACAAGCCCAGGAGATATTCACATTTTATATTCTTGCCCACTCTAGGGAATGCTGCATAGAACACAGAAATCCAGGCAATCAGTTGGCCTTCAGATGGGATTCAAACCAGACCACTAAAAAGCAATTTAGCTGAACGGGAAAATTTGCTGGTTACCGCCAAACACTTTCTTACACTTATGCTCATACTGATAGTATGCAGGTCATATTGTTGTCAATTCTCTGCATTAGCAAATTAGATCTGTATTTTCTACAAAACCCCTGATATAGTACCAAAAACATGGTTTAGAAAAATAAGGGCATTGTAAGTGAAAAATATCCACTTTTATCCAGACTGCAAAAGATGTTTGAATTTACTCTCACAATTTACTCTTGTTAATCAGTCCACTCCAAATCCTTGAATACAAGAGAACTTCATTCCCCCCC
>JANZLQ010000007.1:26015424-26030911 GCA_026212715.1 Elanus axillaris | reverse complement strand
TCCTCTTGAGCGCCACAGGGAGTTCCCTGTTCAGCCAAGCTGGTCTTCTGCCCTGCTTGCTTGACTTATGACACAGTGGGACTGCCAGCTCCTGTGCTTCTAAAAGGTCATTCTTAAAGACTGACCAGGACTTGTGGAGTCCTAAGCCCTCAAAAGCAGATTCCCAGGGTACTGTGCTAAATAGCTCCCTGAAGAGCTTAAAGTTTGCTTTCTTGAAATCCAGCATAGCAACTCTGCTGTCCTTTTTTCTCATTACACCAAAAATTTTAAACTCAACCATTTCATGATCACTGTGGCCAAGACAGCCACCTTTCATCACAGTTCCTGCGACACATTTACAGCCTGGAGGTTCCCTGGTTATATTTCTTCTTGCAATGGGAAGAAGCAGCAACAAAAGCATACAGTACAGCTTAGCTTCAAAAAGCCATGTCTTTTGTTTGCCAGCCCTTCTTCACACCAGCTGTTCCCCTCACACTCATGCAACTGCTATCCTCACATCCACCCAGATCACAGGGTAAGTGAGCATCAAGCTAATTCCTGCCCTTTCTTAAAGCCCTCGGACTCACTGGGACTTGGTGCAGGTCCGCAGAGACTGCTTGAACAGTGCTATGCAGAAATGGGGCCTTACCTAGAAGCAGCTCAAAAGACAGGCATGTGTGTATTCACTACTTATTCACTACTGTCAAGCAGCCTTTTTAACCTAAGAAGTAGCATGCTATGCGCATGTTGTATTAAGTAGTTTGGGGATCAGAAGTTTAAATCATATCACATAATCACATTGCACTGGCTGTCAGGCATATAAATAAAATGTGTGCAAGACCCTGCCTTAGCACAAACTGGGGCCAGTATTATTTCTACTAACTGAGACCCTGGCTCAATATATAAAACAAGATCTAAACTTGAAACAAAAGCATACACAGAAACAAAAGTGTAAAGATACCTAAACTGCCTAAACTCCACCCTGAAGTGATACTTGAAAATAAGGGAGTTCATGTCAAGGTTCATGATTAAACCTATTTTACCAGGTTTTACATCCAAAGTTTCATTTTTATTATGTCAGATCAAGACTGTTAAGGTATCTTACTCGTGTACATACAGGTCTGGATTAATTTCAGATCTCAACTCAACTGAATTGCCTAGGTTTCTGAAAATAAACATAATTTTCCTCTTACTTCCTCTGCTGGAAAATGGCAGTATAAGTTCCACAGATTTAGTAATGGAATTTAGGAATGGGTGGGGTAGGGAGAACTTCAGCACAGATGATATTTTGCATAATCAGTTGCTGCATTTGCCAATATTCCCATGCAATTATCTCACATTCACAACATATAACAAAACACCACCATAAAATGAAAAACAGTCACACAGATTCAAGACTAAGATGAGACAATTAAAAACATGAGAATACATCAGAAACCAATAAAGCTCAAATGCATCCAGTTTTACTCTGTCTTTCTACTAATGAAGACAAAATAATACTGTCTTAATCAGTAGTAATCACAGTTTAAATGATTTCACATCATAAGATTCAAGAACAATATGTATGGGGTATTACTTATGTTTCAGTGACTTCTTAAAACAAATTATGAGAGACAAAGTAACATTCCCCTTGTTCCTACCTAGAAACGCCGCCATGTTCATGACTTGGCTAAACACGCAGCTTGCAGGAGGTGCATCACCTGCAATACTTAGAAAATATAAAGTGTATCATTGTAACTCTAGGATGGCAAAGACATATAAATAACAACCATTAATTGGAACAGTAATTGGAAGAAAGTCATTAACTTTACCTTATATAAGGTGGTCTTTTGGAACCAGGTTTCCTAAGAGACATAAATGCATAGGAACAAAGATTCAAGATTTTCTTTCCCATTTAGCTTTCACTGTTTTATTATTTTAAAGAAACAAGTGATTGAACGTAAAGCCCACAACCAGCTCTTACCTATCCGGTACGTTTAGTGGGAGAATTTTATTATCTTCCACTGCTATAAAGTACCTGTCAAAAAAAAAAAAAAAGGAAAAAAGAAAAATATTAAAACAGTGTAAAACTTCATCCTGGCTTCAATTCCAAGTATCATTCAACACATTAAGTGTCTTAAAGCCCACTGGCAGGTTCTGCTGGAGACAGCCTATGTTTCTCTCTGCTCAAGCAGGCAGTTTTGCTCACTTCCCAGCCTAATTATGTGCCATCCTTTGTGTGCATCTGTTTTGCGTGGTCAGGTGGACAAACAGGGTCACTGAACTGAGCTGCCTTAAAAATATCCAACCAGGGGAATGTTTTCATTTTTAATCTGAATAATTTGATTCATCTCATTTACCATGGTTTCCCCTCCACAAAAGCTGTTTTAATACAGAGGGGATGGGACAAGAAGAACAACGAGCAATACGGGTCAGTCAAATGGCTTAAGCTGCCCCTGCTGCTGAAAAACATCCACAGATCATGGCCAAAGCCATATCCTACAATGTAACTCCTTCTCAGGCTGAGCATAGCTGCTGATTGCACGTTTATTGCTCCCAAATTCATGCTGCAGTCATCTGCCTGCATGCTTGGAGAGAGCCCAGCTCAGGGAAATGCACATCTTGTGTGCATTTTGGTAAGAAGTGTTAGTGAGAAAGTGAGGTGTCAGCATTAAGATGCTGGCAGGTTGCTAGTGCAGTGCTGGATGCTGTGGATTTTGAGTCTGCACCCCAAAGCAGGGCTAAGTGCTTCTTCAAGAGCTCTGCTGAGTCATTCAAAGAAAACATGAAAAGGAATTTTGGCGGTTTTGTCTGTCTCTTCAGGCAGCTCCCAGTAACATGTGCCAGGAAGAAGGCAAGGTCAGAAACTTGGCCTGAGGAGCACAGAAACTCAGGGATAAAAATGTGATCCTCCAAGCCATGAACTGGCACAGACTAGCCCCTGCCCCTATCATGTGCCTTCCCAGCCCCACAGTAACTCAAGGACAGAGCACCCCAAAAGACTGTCTGTACTGAGACACAGCCCACACCACAGTGGTACATCAACTGCCCAGCCTAACTTGTTCTGCCAAATAACCAGCAGGAGATAACTTACACTATCCATAATCCAGCTGATGTAAACAAGGTAAACACAAGAGGTAAAAACATCCATATGCTGCATTTCTTCCCATCCATACCTGCTAGAAACAAACAACAAAGTAAAAACAAAAGAAAGAGGGCAGAGGTACCCACCTGCCTTGGTCCCCCTCTTTTGAAAGCAGGAAGAACATCCACCCAGCAGGTGCTGGAGCATCCCAGGATCAAGCTCCTAACGGCCAGGGAGCAGTCACTGCAAACCTTTCATACTGTCATTACTGGCATAAGGGGTTAAGCTGCTGCACACAGGCAGCATCACCCACATTGTGCATAAAAACCAAGGCACAAAGAGCCTGGAGTTGTGGAGGGGAAGACTTTTCAGACACACCTATAGAATTTGAGTGGGTTTCAAAGTATTTTTCTTAAGCATTTTGCACAAGGTTGACGTCGCAAGACCCGCAGCCCTAATTTCCTGCTACTTCCCATAGGCACAAGACAAGGCAGCCTCCTTCCCAGGATCATTACCAATTCCACACACGCTGCCTCAGCAAAGCTTGCAGCATGAAGGGAGAAGGATGCACGTGCTGTTTCCTCATCTCCACAAAGCACAGGACCAGCTTCCATCCTGGCTGTAGCAATCCACTAAAAATAGCATTTGGCCGCACCCAGAGCAGAGCCAAGCTCAAGTGCCAGCATTGTCAGGACAAGGCGTTACAAACAGGATCAGTTCTTGACATGTAGGCACCATGAAATCCTGCACAGGACGTAAGGATGCTGCATACACCTCCTCCTGAGGAAGCATTTGTCCTCCAGGCAAGATCACACTGGATAAGCATCTGAGATGCCGGGGCTGTTCCTGTAATGCGCAATTCAGAAACGCAGCTATGTTGCTGTGCTGTGGACACAGAGAGTCCTGTGTCTCCCTATGAGTCCTTTGACAACAGATCAAGTATTTCCTCATGCTCTGTCCTCCTCCATCAATGTTTCTCCAGGCCCTGGCACAGCCAAGAGACACAACCAAAGGCTTACGGCTCCAGTGCCTGCTTTACTTTCACCAGGGCAGCAGCATCTGCACCCCTGCGCTGTCTTCTCCTCCCTCCTACAGCCTGCTGCAGGGCAGGCATTTCCTGGGGTTACCGAGGTCCTCACAGGGCAGCAAGGTACCCTGGGGTGCCAGGGCAGCTCAGACGTGATGGCCTTGCACTACAGCCTGCTTGTATCTGCAGGTCAGTTACCCCATCCAGGTCCTTAAAGCAATGACTCTTCCCTTTGCTCCAGAGAAGAAAGCGCCCATGTTGTCGTCCTCCTCCTCTCAGCTCCCCTGGCCTTCCTACACCTGCAGCACAGTTGCTCTCTGGGCTGCCACCCTGCTCTCTCCCTGCTGTGAGGGCCCACAGAAGAAAGTGCGTGCCCTGGCTCTGTCACAACCAGCTCCCAGCTCACCACTGCCACAAGGCAGCCCCAGGCTGCAAAGGCAACGGGCCCCAGCCACCGACTCCGGCCCTGCCCCATGGTGGCAGAGGCTGAAGGACTTGAGGTGAGGCCCCCAGACCCTGCAGAAGGCATCGCAGCCCCACGCTTGCCCTTACAGGTCAGCTGTCCCGTCTTCCCCACACATTGCCTGGCAGGGGTACAAAACAACACCCTTGCAGTACCCTGAGCCACACCACACTTGCAAAAAACCGTGAGGCCATGACTTGGTGCTGTCTGTTCAGAGGCTGAATTGCAAATCTTAAAAGACAGAAAAGCAATCAGATAAGGTCTCTTCCCTGACCTGGGAGCAGAGATAACTGCAGACAGGGAGCATGAAACGATGCAAGTATTAAGTACATCAGTTTAAAAGGCAGTCAGCTCCCACGCATATACACCCCTTTAGCATGGCACAACAGAAAAGAAATTACTGGTGAGGTTGGACTAGGTTTCCCCACCCATCTCATCTCTATTCCTCTCCTCCCGCGCAGGAGACACAAAGTGCTTCCCAGCTCTGTTCCCTGCACAGCCCCTGCTGTAGCAGGTGCAACTATTCTGTGAAGCGCTGCCCTTGCCTTTTCCTCCCGCAGCCCATCAACATGCAGCAGCATCCCTTAGCTGGCGTTGGCCATTGCTCTGCTACTAGGAGACCCGTACCGGGAATGTCAAGGACTGCTTCCAGGTGGCACCTGCCTCGCTTGTGGCAGAGCCATGTCCCTGCCAGACCCTGGCAGCACAGTGCCCAAGCTCTGGTGCCTTGCGCAAGGGAGCCATAGCTGTAGCAGAGATCCCCGCTTCTGTCTTGGCAGGTAATGTCACCTCCTGTTACAGCCCATGTTTCTTCTGCAAGGTAATTACTGCTCACGCAGTGCTTGACTCTCCTCTTTTCTCTGGTGGTGGCTGGACTAAGCCAAGATAACCATTCTTTCAGGTCAGGGGATGGCAGTTCTTATTATATACCCTTCCCCTTTGGAAAGGTACAAAGGATTCATTTACAAAATTAAAGCAAATACTAGCCATAACACTTGTCTTCATTAATGGGTTGCCACAGGTCCTGCTTTCCAGCATGCCTCCCAGCCTTCGCAAACTATTTCAGCATTGTCTGTTGTGCAGAGAGGGAGGTGGCACAGGGCTTTTTCCCCCAGGCAGAGCATCAAGGCAGCACACAGCGGGGACTCCACACCAGGATGAGGTGGGAAAATGCAAAAATGCTGTCCAGATAACCATTACTCTGCGCTGAGCTCTGCAATGGAGCAGGGGCAGGACTGGTGCCCAACCTCATCAAAGTCAGTGCAACACAGCTACAGATTCACTCCCTTGGAAAACAATCCTGTGTTTAATATTCACTGTGCCATACAGAGTCCCCTTCTATCAACCACTAACAGAAAATGACATCCGAAATCATTGCATATTAAATGAATGAATAGCACAGAGCGCAGCATCCCAGGGGAAGCCAGGTCCATAGTTCAGAGAAACACATTCATTTCAGCTGTTTAAAAAGAAATACCTAGAGAACACACACCCCGCACACCTCTCACCATGGCCAGTTGGGTTTGCACCAAGGAGGAAGAACAGCACTCCCAGGGAGTACAACAATGACTTGCATGGGGCCAGGTCTTCACCAGAGCTCAGTGCAGCCAGGGCTGGACCTTTTGGAAAATAAGCACCCCACATCAGGCCAGCTGGCCTCAGAGATGCTAAGCTCTGTGCAAGCTTGCCTCTCACAGCAGGCAGCAACAATTGACCAGGGAAGGACATTGCCACTATGCACCCTCCTCTGACAGACTCCATCCTGAGGCATGGGTGTGGGACAGCATGGGCAAGTACTCTCTGGTACACCCTTGGAAGAAGAGCATGGGGGGCAATGGCTGGACTAGCAGTGTTCTGGCCCCTGCCAGCCCACACAGGAGGAGTGAGCCACCTGCATCTGACAGATGAAATACCAAAAGCAGGAAAGAAGGGTCCCTTTCCCCCATGTCCTCAAATGGCAACACCTTTTAATGCTGTCCATTGGCACATCCCACACATGCTTGAAGCTGTTTCAACATCCCCATGTAGGAAGAGGATGGTTTAAAAACAGGACTCAGCTCTTGCACATTTCTCATTTACTCCCTGTTGCACTATTCAGAACAAAATTGCACGTAACCTCACTTCCTTCTAAAGGAGAAACCGCAAGCATGTGCCAAACCTGCATAGCTTTGCACTCGTGTTCAGTGGATATCATTCTCAGCAGTTACCTTTGGGTTAACCTCTCTTCAGGGATGGCCATGATGTTTGTATCTTCAAGCCAGGAGACCTTCATGCATGCTAAGACCAGCACCTCTAACAGCAGGAACAAGAGAACAAGAAACCCAAATGACAGCCTCCCCTGTAGCACCACAGCAGTTTAGCTAAAATAAAATGCCAAGAGCAATAGGAAAAATAACCTAAATTCTCTGTAGGAAACATAGAAACAATTTCTTTGACAGCTAATTGCTCCACAGGGATGACATAAAGCCAACCTTCCTCCTCCAGAGCTCTGTTCTGCATTGCTGCCGTGACCAGTGATGCCAAATCTGAGCAGTCAATGCCAGCTGGTGACAACAGCCATCTCCAGCGGCCTGTGTTTTCCCAAATAAACACACTGCATCCAGGAGGCAGTTGGTAATTGCATACACCCATTTGTCTTCCATTTTTAAGGCTTGCACAAGAAGGCCTTCAGCAACAGAAAGCCCTCATGGTGCAATGGCTCACAAGGCTAATAAAAACATGTTTTCAGCTTCACAGCTAACCCCAGCTGGAGTCAGCGCATCTTCCCAAAAGCACACGCTGTGGTTTTCCAGTCCCCCTTGACTCACGGTCTCACACCAGCATTGCAAAAGCCCTGCCTAGGTGCACTCCTGCTGCCAGCTATTATGGGTCACGGTGCAGAACTGCAAAGGGTTATACACATCAGCAGTGCCACAAGGTGTGTTTTGAGAATTCTCTCAAGCAGGCTTACTCCCTTACTTCATTCCCATTTTTATCTCTAAATCGGCTCAGACTGTCAGCTCTATGCTCTGCTTTTATTACCATTGCCCCACTACACCCCCTCAGCCAATTAAGCTCCCATTCCTCTAATGTACACACTTCAATTACAGGAGGCAGCTCACCAAACATATACTGCTGCTTGCTCAAGGTTCATTTAATATGGGCATCTTAATTTAATCTGCCAAGCAAAGTTACAGGCTCTTCCTGAAGTTGTTTTCACTAAACATGAATGTAAGGACAGACAAAATTACCACATTAACAGTCATACATCTTTTTTAAGAGTAGAGGATGCAGATGCATTTCAAGGGTCCATATACACGCTGCACAATAAGCCAGAAAAACGCTCCAGCATTTCACAGTGCTAGGCCATTGAGTCATTTCACAGAACAGGTACAGAGCCAGAAGCACTGGGAGGAGGATGCTGTTCAAAACATAAGGCAAGTCATAAAGAACTGCTGCCAGTCAGCAACAATCAAAGGGGAACAAACACAATTTGTCTTTTGGGGGAGCCCACTATAGCTCTCTGTTGCTTTTAAAAAGCAAAAATAACCACAGTCACTTGATACTTAACTACTGTAACTGAGCAGATACAAACCAGCACATTACACAACCTGCCACCCACAAGACACAAATGCCAACATAACAAAGCACAGCGATTTCAGGTTTATCTCAAGGTTCCCAGCCTGAGCGTACAATAAGAGAGATAAGGCATGCCAGAAACTTGTAAATACATAACAAAACAGTGGGGTGTTGTGGTTTAAGCCCATCCAACAGTAAAGCACCACACAGCCACTCACTCCTCCCTGCCCCCAGTGGAATGGGGAGGAGAAAATACAATTAAAAGCTCATGAGTCCACACAAGGACTGGGAGGGATCACTCCCCACTTATGGTCACAGGCAAAAACCAGACTCGACTTGGGGAAAGAACAAAATAAATTTAATTTACTACAAATAAAATCAAAACAGGATAATGAGAAGTAAAACCAAATTTTACAATACCTTCTCCCCACCCCTCGCTCCTTCCTGACTCAACTCTATTCCTGGTTCTCTCTACCCCCCCTCCCCCCCGCAGCAGCGCACAGGGATGGGAAATGGGGGTTGGGGTCAGTTCATCCCACCTTGTCTCTGCTGCTCCTTCCTTCTCAGGGGGAGGACTCCTCACTCCTCCCCTGCTCCAGAGTCGGGTCCTTCCCAAGGGAGACAGTTCTCCACCAACTTCTCCTACATGGGTCCTTCCCACAGGCTGCAGCTCTTCAGAAAGTGCTCCAGCATGGGTCCCTCCCATGGGCTGCAGTCATTCAGGCACAGCCTGCTCCAGCACGGGCCTTCCCATGGAGTCATGGCCTTCTTTGAGGGCATCCCCCTGCCCCAGCTGCAGGCGGGGAGAGCTGCTCCCCTGCTGCGGGGAGAGAGCAGCTCCTCCCTGGCCTGGGGGAGGACAGCCTGCCATCTGCCCACGAGCTGCAGGGGCCTCCCCTCCTCCTCCTCCTTCCTCCCTGCCCTCAGGGTCTGCAGAGGGGTTCCTCTCCCATCCCAATCCCAACACTCAGGGCAGGTTCTTCCCTTCTTAACTCTGCTCTCCCAGAGGCACTACCACCACCACTGATGGGCTCGGCCTTGGCCAGAGGTGGGTTCAAGTTGGAACCAAGGAAGCTTCTAGCAGCTTCTCACAGGAGCCACCCCTGAAGACCCCTCCCCCGCTACCAAAACCCTGTCACACAAACTCAAAACATGGGATAACAGGAAAAGATGCGATCCCCTCCATCAGCAGGGTATGATGCTCTGCTTGCTCCAGGTACCCACCTACCATCTCAAGGGTGTGCAGAAATGCCATTTTCATTTATTTATATAATAGAGGAATGGGAAAAGGTAAAGACACCTCCAGGTTGTGCATGGGGGAAGCAGGACATGCTTCAGTAATCCTGCAACGATGTTGAGAGGTAATGCTTTCACCCACAGAAACATTCATACATATTTCTTGTCGCATTTCACAGACTCTAAATACATTCAGTGTGCTAATGAAAACCCCTGGCCAACACAAACCTCACAGAGATAGGCAAAGTGCACCAAAATAATGAAACCTTCTAGTCACCAAAACGGGGACAGAAAAGGCTGTATTAGCATCCGCTTGCCCACACCGTCCCTCCAAGTCTCCCTGGGAAGCTGTCTCCTCGGGCGGTGTAAAATTAGTTTGTTATCAGTTCTGTAAATATATATATATATATTCAGCCTTTCCTGAGTGCCTTGGTAAGAAGACCATGTGATCAACAGCATGTCCTACCCAGAGATACTGCTGCAGCACCACTGGGTCCCGAGGCCAGCTTCACCCCTCTGCACCATGCTGTGCTTCAAAGAGTGCACTTGGTATGCTGCTTCCAGCTACTGCACAACCTTTACCCTCAGTCACACTCGAATACTTACAGGCCATTTAGGAACCAGTTGAGCTGCTGTGTTACAGCCAGAGACGTCGACTATAAACTCTTCTGGGCCAAGTCTGCCTTTCTTGCATTTGGCGTTGTACAAACCAGGCACGTCCTACTTCAAGACCAGGTTCCTGGATGTTATAAAAGAAAAATAAATGTAATTTGCTACCTTAGGACCAAAGGGGTATTTTGCAGGCTATGACAGCGTTGTGCTCTTACCCATGCACCTACATCAGCCAGCACTGACTCCATGAGGTCCCACTCACACCATGAGCAGGGCTTGGGCAATCACGGCCCTCAGCCTGCAATAGGCAAAGGAGGCAGAGGCAGGAGCTGGGTAAGCAGAAGGTACACATCCAGTTCACAGAGAAAGCTGGGTCAGCAGGTGGTGAAACCAGCTGGGAGCAGCCAGGGCTTAGAGCAAGACAGCAAGCTGAGGAGCACTGCATTTTGCAGGTGCTGTGTGTTTGTTTGCCCCAAGGACCCCATTCTGCTTGGGAGCACCCACTGCAAGATCAGCCCTTCCTGGCTCCTCATGACCTCAGGAGCTGCGTGAGCCAGGCAGCGACCAGCCTCCGGCAAGTCCTCGCAGTGCAAGTGTGTTGGACTGCTCATGTCCCAGGACAGATGCCTTACTGCCTCTCCAAGAGTAGAGACCCTCAAGACTGGGGCCACTTTAGACAGACCTCTCCTGAGATGCAAGGGAAGCCTCTAGCAGAGAGTCTCAACACAGACTCAGCCCCACAGTCCCACACCATTGCCTCAGGGGCATATCTTCCCCTTGCACAATTAGCCAACCCTTTGGTCTGGGATGCTTGTGAGAACAGCACTTAACCCAAAGTCCCAGCCAAACCTCAAAGTGAAAAGGTGCCGGAAAATGAGGAAGGCTATTTAACTCCTCATAAAATAAAAGACAGCAAAGCTCTCCCTGCTTCAGCTATGCTGTGATGAAAGAGCCTCTGCAACCATCTCCTTGCTCTGCAAGTAATACCCAAATGCAGGCTGATGTTGTGGCAAAGCCCAGAAAGTCTGAGGCACCATGCAGACAGGCATCATCCTCCACCTTAACCACCCCAATCTAATGACCACTGTCTGAACCAGCAACAAACAGAACAGGTGTTTCTCCTCCCATAAGGTACAGTGATCTTAACGGTCTATTAATAGATTGATAGAGGTCTGCGGAGGTGTTTTATTTGCTCCTCAGTTCCAAACCCACAAATGCCTTCAAGCATTTCCGATGTGCATGAGCAAGCAAAGCTATGACACACATTACAATGGAAAGGGCTATGGAGCCTGCCCAAAAGGTTTGTCCCGTTATCAGAACAGTGTAAGCGTTGGGAGTGGCAAAGAACATGCAACAGGGAGGCAAAACCTGGCAGAGACAGATATGTCATGTTGAGTTATAGATAGCTTTAAAGGTAAGGAAAGACAGACTTAAGCCCAGAAGAGCAGACTTAGCAGAGCAGTTATTCCTGGTTATAATGTCTCCTCCCGTAGTTTATGAATGAGAGTGTGCATGCCCTGGAAGGCCAGAACAGTTCCAGGTTTCCCTCCCTTTGCTACCCTGCCACTGTTTTTTTCCCCAACAAACACAAAACATACATTCAAGCTACAGGGCTTCTCATGCAGGGCTTTTCCCACCTGTTCACTTTGTCTTTCACCTTTCTTGTCCCTTCTACCCATCTTTTATCCACTGTTTGGAAGCACAAGCTCCTTTCTTCACTGCACTTTGCAGCTCTACGCTATTGAAGAGACGTGCACTGTCCCCAAACCAGCATTTCCTTCGGTTACACCAGTGGGCACCACCAGCAGAAGCATAAATACCAAGCAGTCTGCACTTGTCAGCCATGGGGAAAACACCCAAGTGTGGCATAGCACACCGAGCTTTCTCAGGGCAGTTTTCCCTCACCAACCTCTTCAGCCTGAGAATTTGTGCCTCCTCTGCTACTCACATGGCAAACTGAGGTCCTCTTCCCCTTGTGTTAACCACCAAAGCCCCAGAGAGGCAGCAATGAGATGATGGGCCAGAGGGTGAGCTACAAGGAATGGATGTGCAATATCCATGACTTGGCTTTTATCATTACTCTAATGTAGCCCCCTCTGGCAGAGAGACTGTCAAGGGTACAAATTACCACATCAGTCTTTTGGCCCCGTTTAGACCTGTGGAAATCATTTGCCCTGAGACAAACACAAGGTAAGCAATCATACTTAGGTACTTCCACGGTGTTCATCACTGCCTCACCAGCATTCCTTGTTTGTAGAATCAGTTATGTTTAATTACCAGTCTCCCAGGCTGCTGCAACCATAAATTGCTGTTTGCAGGGCGCTCAGGTGAGCTACAGGAAGAAGGTGCCATACAGTGCTTCACTTCATGCAAACCTGCTGCAAACACAACAGACAGAGGGGACCAGGGAACAGCCTCCACCTCTTAAAGAGGGGTCAAGCCTGCAAGCCTGCTGTGCCCAGCTTCTCCACCACACCCAGAAGGCTTGAAACTTCTGCTGTCTTTTTAAATATTTTCAGAGACAGACTTTGCTGTAGCACAGGAGACCACATTGAAACACCTCTAAGAGCATTCAGCTGGGCCAAGACCACACTGGGGAGGCTCTCCCTGACAAAGCTGTGGCCATCTCCAGTGGCTTGGCCAGGCAAAGTCCACTCCTGCAGTCCTGTGGTGCCAAAACTGACAGGCCACTGGCTCTTCTGGCTGAGGCAACCACCACTAATGCCAGCGGTTCCTCACGGGAAGCAGGAAATAAGGCAGGGACGGCAGAAGTTCTCTCCCCAGCTACCTGGATCTGCCCCAGCTCAGGAAATTGAGTGGAGGATGCCGGGCACTCCCCCCACCATTACAGCAGACCAGTCCAAGTCCCCCAGGCTTTTCCTCCCTTCCCGCTGCTCCCCGCAGGAGAAGCAACCCAGACTTCTTCTAATGGCACCAGGGAGCACCTCGGCCTCCCCTCCCACCAGACTTGCCCAACATGCTGCCTGTTCCACAGGGGAGCACAGCTCAGCAGCTCCTGGGTGCTAAGGAGGAGGCCTCTGCTTTTCTGTGTGGCAGGCAGGGTGGAGAGCAGGCTTCCCTCCTGTATTGCACTGGAGACCAGCCCTCCCCAAGGGAGCCAGGTCTGTGTGCCTGCCGAAGGCAAACACTTCTCGACTGAGCAAACAGCACTCTTACAGAGAGACTGCTGCTCTAGTAGGCACCTCTCCTTTGCAGGCACCACTATCCAGAGGCAACCTCAGCATTAAAAATTTGCATCAAACCCCATGCAAGGTGATGTATAGCTGTTTTAACAGTTCCTTTCATTGCTTCTGAAGCTTCATCAGGCTTCTTTTCCTCTGCTCCCATCCACTCCACCCTTCTCTCTCCACCTGTTCCCAAAGTGCTTTGCTTCCCTTTCACTCCTCTTATCCTGCCTGCATTCCTGCACCTCAGATGACCATTTCTGCAACCTGCGGGGACCCAAGGCGAGGGGAGCCAGGCACCTAGAGACTTTTTCAAGTCTTCCTGAGACAGCAAAAAATATCATTATTCCCATTTAAGACAATGGGGACAGTGAGTTGCTTGCTGAGAGGTCACATGGGAAATGGGTGGCACAGAGGATCGTGCATTGAGAGTCCTGGTCCAAGCCCCCAACCGCAGCAGCAGCATCCTTGCCTGCCTGCCATCCCCCCTCAGTTTATTCCTCCCAATATATTGTCTAGGATCATCCCTCTTGTTTCCCACAGACCTTTCTCTGCTTCTTTGCTCCCACTTATCCCGCAATCAGAGCTCACTGCTTGGACTGCAGGATTGGGACCTTAAAGTGTCTCTGTTGGGCCAAACCACAATCTTGCAATCAGGCTGCCCGGAAATGGCTGGGGGAGGAGAGGAAACCGTGGACATGAGACTTTTACCAAGAAAAAACAACTGAAAGTGTTGGTGTTCCTACAAGCACACATCCCTGCTCTGCATCTGAGAAGCAAACACTGCAGTACAAAGAATCTTAAAAGGGCAAATGAAACAACTGCACTGATTTCCACCACCCAGGCTCGGAAAATGCTGACAGCTGGGCATGAAGAAGAGCACAAGAAAATAATTTTACTTTTAACAGTACAACAGTGAAAACAGGAGCTAGATGTTTGTCAAGCAAATACGAGTCCCCATTCTTTACCCTGTTACCCAAAGGCAGAAAGTCAGGAAGAATCAAGTCCCCTTCTTTTAGGCAGTTTTATCCATTTGAGCAAGACACAACACGCAGGCAGTGTGTTAGGATATACCTTTCACACACTTCCCTCCTCCATATTGAGTTGCTGTTCATAATTAACCATACATGTGTACGTTGCTATGGTGTAAGGTCTGCCTGAATGTTGATCAGACAATCCTTAAGGTCACTTTCCCGAGAAGCTTTGTTTAAAAAGAAAAAAGAAGAAAAAAAAAGGCAGAAGGGTAAATTAGCTCAGAATTTCTTCGACCTTTATAGCATGAGGGCTCTGAATCAAAGGTCTGCGCATGCTGCTATAAAAAAAAAAAAAAGCTGAGGCTGAGATCCCAAGCGACCCCATCGGCACCCTGGGACATGAGCACCCAGCAGCGGGTTGTCTCTTTCTATCCCCGAGGCAGGATCTCTGCCCTCCTTCCCGGCGGGACCGCAGCAGAGCCAAACGGCCCTTCTCGAAACCTCTTCCCCTCCCGGCAATTTAACGGGACACACACAGCCTGCGTGTCAGGCACCCGGCTCGGATCCGAGGAAGGCAGGACCTGTCCCCCCCCACACCGCCTCGGCCCCGGTGAGTTTCTCCACAGACCATCACACCCCTCCCCCCCCCGAGGAGATGCCACCGAGGGGCTCACGGCCAAGGGGGACGCCGAAACCACGACCTAGAAGATCTCCACAGCTGGTCCTCCAGGCCCTGGGTCAAGCGGCTTTAGTCGTCTTACCCACCCCGTCTCTACCTGCCTCAGGACCGACAGCGCTGGGATTCCGGCTCCTCCCGAGCGCAGCACCACCGGCGGTGCCCCACGCCGGGCCAGCCCCTCGGCATGGCGGCGGGTGGGGGGTGGGGGGGGGTGGGTGTCACCCTCCCGCGGGGCTCCCCGACCGGGGCGGGAGCGACTGGGCAGGAGGAGTGACGACTCGCGGGGCGGGGAGCGACAGGGTGGCGACAGCGCGACAGGAGGGGGCGGAGGGGTCTCGCGCTCCCAACGGTCGTTCCTCAACCGCTGCGGGGGCGGCTCCTACCTGCGGGCGACTCCGGTGCGGCCTCCGGCCCCGGCGGCCAGCGCCTCCCCGGGGACGCGGCGGCGGCCCCGGCGCGGGCTGCGCGGAGCCTCCCCGAGCCGCGGAGCGGGCACGGCTTCCCCGCAGGAAAGGGGGGCCACCCTGGACCGGAGGGCGGGGGGGTGGAGGGAGCGGGACCCCGACACCGCGGCGGGAGAGTCGGGCCCGGGCCCGGGCCGCTCCGCCGGCGTCTCCCCGGGCGGGACGAGCACCCGAAGTTGGCAGAAGCGCCCCGGGTCCCCGTCCTTGGCCCCGGCCCCCGCTTCCCGCCCCGGCCCCTCCGCTCCC
>JANZLQ010000007.1:26005313-26015324 GCA_026212715.1 Elanus axillaris | reverse complement strand
TGCCCAGCGCTGCAATAAAGGAGTGCCTGCTTCTTAACTTCTCATTGCTGTTAAGGAGTTTTATTCCAGATTTCGGCAACACCATTGGGCTGATGTTTTGCTATTAAAGTGGGACTTTCACATGCAAGAACTTGCCACAGTCTCCTTTCAAGCTTATGTCAGCTTGAATTTTCTTTCTCCCCTCTCTCAGCTTGGCCACTAAGCTCAAAGTAATCAAATCTCTTGGAGCCCTTCCATTTGACAACACTCTTCTTCCACTGACGAGGAAACCAGAAATGCTGAGGGGTTAGGTATTTTGGAAACCAAGTGAATAGCTGGAAACACCTAGAAGAACACTGCTGTAATTCTGATGTATTATGCACAAAGCCCTTCATTTTGGTAGACGTTTCAAAATAAAATACAGGGGCCAGTCTAACTCGTAACTGTTTATTGTAAATCACTCAAGAGTTTACACGTTATTAATGGCAAAGTAACACTGTTAAAACACCTGCTGAATGAAACACAGAATAAAGACAACTCTTTTCTATTATATGGCATCATTTAAAAAACAAGAAACAGAACAAAAAAGAAACCATTTTAATTCCCCCCCCTTCTACATCTTTCCTGAAAATATCTGGGCCTGAGTCTCAGTTATCTCGAGATCCCTGCCTTGCCCAGGGCATGGGGCCACAAAGCTGGGAAACAGACACTCCCTCTCCGAGGGGCAAGGCGGCGACCTTCTTTATAAATGCAAATCATGCCCTCTATCTTCAAAAATGCTCCAGTGCTGACAGCACAAAGCCTCTCTCCTGCACTGGGTAACATCTAACCCAACGGGCTTTATGTCCCATTAATTCCACATGCTTTTTTTTTTTTTTTTTTTTTTAGTTTTTTCTTTTTTTTTTGGTTTTTTTTTTTTTTGAACAAGGCAACTGTTAAAATTCAGAAGTTACATAACTGTCTTTATATTTTGCTCAGAAACCAATGGAAGTTGCGTGCAGCTGAAATACTAGTAGAGACTCTGACTTAGATAAAGGTCAGTTTTCTAAGACCTGCTAGTCAAAGGCAGAAAAAGAGATTAAGAGGCCTGTTGTGCAAAAGGAGCTAAAATATGCATGCATTGATGGCCATGACCAATTAGAATATAACTTAGGTCTCCAAACATTGCAACCAAAGCTTTATTTGGCTTAAGACATGGTTCAGCTCTACACCTTTACAAATTACAATGTATATGTGACAACAAAGGAATCATCTCAACATAGCATCAGTTGGTATTTTTGGCCTGTACACAGACTAATCTTCAACACAAAAGCCTGCTCAGCAATAAATGGTTTTCATATTTAGCAAAGACAGCAGTGCACTGGGCTGGCTAACAGGGCTAACAAAAAAAGAAAGCAGGTTTTCAAACTAACATCTAACTAAATTTAGGCCAATTTTTCCCCCTGGACATCCTGTTTATCATTGGTGCCGTTACTGTCCTTTCTACTAGTCTGTAGCTGAAATAGCACAGTGAAGCCTGCCCCATCCTCTCTGAGAGATGCGTCTCAAAAGCATATTTGATTAATAGTAGAAACAAAAATCTCCCCTAACTGCACTTGCAAAGAATAGTTAGTTCCTCCAACCTGCCAACGTTTACCATGAACGAGCAAATTACAATGTATTTCAGACAGGAACTACAGTGACTAAAATCAAATCTCTCTCCTATTTAACTATAATATTAAATAATACATAACATTTTTACAGTTAATAGTCTGAAGTTTGGACATAAGACAGCTAATAAGGAAAAAAAAGCTGGGACTGAATCTGTTCCTGGGGAATTAATTCATCCCAACTGATCTGAAAAAAACTATTATTACCCAGAGGAAAATAAATCCACCACAGGCACGGGGGTGTGCACACACCAACCCACCCACACATACGACAGTGCTGGCACAGCAAAGCATTAGTTTTCAAGCACTGCCATCTCCAGTCTTTTCCTTGCGAGCCTGGATCATCTCCTTCGGAGCCTGCCTGCGGTCAGTGACCAACCCCAGCCAAAACATGAAGTCAATGAACCAGGTGGTGGGGTTGAACTTCAGGCCCAGCTCGCTGGCCGAGTAGTCGAATGGGAAGGTGTGGTGGTAGTTGTGGAAACCCTCACCTGAAAAACAACAGAGGGAGTTTAAAGACCACGTGGCCGGCACTTTAATGAATTTAGGAACACGCTTGGGTCGGACATCCCAATGCCCGTTTCTCAAGTCCTGAATCCAGTGCAGGTTATGCTCCAGCCCTGGCTAATGGGAGCCCCTGGCTGGGGCAGACCCACAATGGACTCCATTTCAGTGCTTTGGGCTTTCCTCCCTAGTAGGAAGGGGCTTGTCCCACCCCTTACACTCAGGGAAGAAAACCCTAAGTGCTTCAAGAGGGCAGACACACAACCAAGTAAGAAGCAGAGTTGCTTACTTCTGCTGTGCTGTCCCCAGCTGACTGCTGAGAAGAGAGGACTGCTACTGTGAACGCGTCTCTGCCCAGAGACTACATGGTATCATTTCAATGTGAGCACCATCAGTAGAAAAATGCAGCCTTCCTCTAGGATGCAGAAGTTCCAGCCTCCTCCAAGCCCTGCCTCCAAGTGGTGTCCAGTTGCAGGTGCCCAAAACCCCGACCAGAGTGAATCAGGATGGAATGTCATCACTCTGAATTTGCGAAGCTCTACTCAGGGCTACAGCACTTACCAATGGCTCCCAGAGTGACAAAGGTGTTCTGCCTGGGGTTGATGTACTTGTCATAAGGGCGGTTGCCATACATGTGAGCAGCGCTGTTGACCAGCCAGCTGACATTGAGGGAGATGGTGTACCGGAGGATAGAGGCAAGGAAGTAGGCGTTCCACAGACTCTCGCCCCAGACGTACCATGGCACAAAGGTAGGAATGACAAAGCACATCAGCACAACTGAACTCTTGTAATACCTGCAGGGAAACAAAAGGACACCATTACCATGGTGGGAATGACAGCTGGGGTGAAGTGGGGTTGGATCTCTGGAGACACAGCTCTACCAGAAACACCTGGCTGGCCCCACAACCAGGGCAGCAGGGAACATTTCAGACATCCACAATCATGACATAATTTTCCCAAGTGCAATTCAAAATGCCAAGACAACCTGAAACCCCGAAGCAGCAGATAACACTGGAGCTGAACAGCTGAGACCCAGTCCCAAAGCAAACCTCCCAAGTTGAGCACCTTTAAACCTGAAGAATCGCAGACTTGGCTGCACACCCTGCACCTAGGGTCCGGCTCTGGGACTGGGAAAGCCGAAGGCTTGGCGTGGCATTGGTGGAGCTGTCTGAAATGTGTTCCCTGCTAAGAGCCAGCAAAGACTTCCCCCGTGCTCAGATCAGAAGGGAACATGTAGCACAGGGCAGGAGCAGCTCCTTCCTACACCACTGCTGCTGCGTGAGCTCCAACAGCAGCAGCGGACCCAAAGCAGCTTCCAAGAGACCATGGGCACCCTGCCAAGGGTGAGGAGAAATGCATCTTGGCCTGGGGGCCAGGATTACTGCTACTCTCCCAGCCCACTGGCTGGCACAAGCCCTGCCACTCCTCTGTATACTGGACAAAATCAGTGTGCGGTGCAAAACGGGGAGGGAGGAAGCCGAACAGTCCGAGAACAAACAGGAAAGCTTCGTAGTACAGCTAAAGCCCCTGCCCAGACAAGGCAGGGAAGAGAGCGCGTAGGATGCAGGGAGCACAGAGGTGAAGAGCAGACACCATAGCAGGAGAAACAAATTGAAAAATTGTGCTGGGGGAATTAATCCAAGGCAAGTGGAGAAAGGGAGCAGGTCAGCAAGAAGTGGGGAGGCAAAGCCAAAAGTGAGATAGGAAACAAATGAGGCTAAATGGAGAAAGGGCTAACGGTGCTCAGAAGCAGAGAGCAGCAAGATAGTGCAGCTTGGGAGCCACCTACAGTGTGTCCCCACCTCGAGAGGAAACAAGGCCCCATTTCCCCATTGAGCCTTTCCACCTCCCTGGAGCCAACATTTACTACAGCCCACAGTGATCCCAGGGTATCATCATCAAAGCAAGCTGCCACAAGAAACTGGAGCGGGAGGCTGAGGTGACAGGATTTTGAATGGTGCAGTGTGATGGATTGACCCTGGCTGGATGCCAGGTGCCCACCAAAGCTGTTCTATCACTCCCCACCTCCTTCGCCGGACAGGAGAGAGAAAAATATAACAAAGGGCTTGTGAATCAAGATAAGGACAGGAGAGACCACTCACCAATTACTGTCATGGGCAAAATAGACTCAGCTTGCGGGAAATTAACTTAATTTATTACAAATCAACCAGAGTAGGGTAATGAAAAATAAAACCATGTCTCAGAACACCTTCCCTCCACCCCTCCCTTCTTCCCAGGCACAGCTTCACTCCCAAATTCTCTACTGATCCCCCCCAGCAGCACAGGGGCATAGGGAATGGGTTTTACAGTCAGTTCATCACATGTTATTTCTGCCACTTCATCCTCCTCAGGGGCAGGACTCATCACACTCTTCCTCCGCTCCAGCGTGGGGTCCCTTCCATGGGAGACAGTCCTCCACGAACTTCTCCAACGTGGGTCCATCCCACAGGCTGCAGTTCCTCACAAACTGCTCCAGCATGGGTCCCTTCCACTGGGTGCAGTCCTTCAGAAGCACACTGCTCCAGTGTGGGTCCCCCACAGGGTCAAGTCCTACCAGAAAACCTGCTCCGTGGGCTCCTCTCTCCACGGGGCCACAGGTCCTGCCAGGAGCCTGCTCCAGCGTGGGCTTCCTACGGGGTCACAGCCTTCTTTGGGCATCCCCCTGCTCCAGAGTGGGGTCCTCCCCGGGCTGCAGGTGGAGATCTGCTCCCCCGTGGACCTCCCTGGGCTGCAGGGGCACAGCCTGCCTCACCATGGTCTTCATCACCACGGGCTGCAGGGGAATCTCTGCTCCGATGCCTGGAGCATCTCCTCCCCCTCCTTCTGCACAGACCTGGGGTCTGCAGGGTTGTTTCTCTTACATGTTCTCACTTTCCGGCTGCCGTTTCTCTCTGTCCCACAACTTTTTTTCCTTCTTAAAAATGTTATCACAGAGGCATTACCACTATCGCTGATGGGCTCGGCCTTGGCCAGCAGCAGGTCTGTCTTGGAGCTGGCTGGCATTGGTTCTGTCGGACACAGGGGAAGCTTCCAGCAGTTTCTCCCAGAAGCCACCCCTGTAACTCCCACCCGCTACCAAAACCTTGCCACAGAAACCCAATACATGCAGAAAGAAAAGAAACGCAAAGTAAGACCCATCTTATTTGTGCCCATATGACGGGTTTAAAATAGACCCCTGCTTTTCTTGAGTTTTGTAGAAAGGATGAGGAATAACAGAGTTTGGTTTTGTTAAACAGTTATTAAAACCTTCCATTTGCTGAATTTTTTTCAGATAGGAGGAACTGTCACTTTGGTTTGACAAAACCAAACAAACAAATAGATTTCAATTAAAACCCAGAGAGGACTGGAAAAACGTTAGTGTTAGCAGTATTTTTGGAAGGAAGAAAGTTTCCATGCACATAGTTCTCATCTATAATACACCAGCTAGTTTTGATCATCTTGTGTATGAAATAATCTTCTTGCCATGCAAGTTCTTTGTTTGGTATTTTTTGTTGTTGTTTGGAGGTTGTGCTTCACATGCTGGGCTCCAGGAGATCTGCAGCTCTCCAGCGACACCAACCATGGTAAAAAGACAGCATCTCCTCAGCTCTCTCACAGAACTCTATCTTCACTTACCTGAGCCAAGGCTCTCCAAAGGAAAAAGTCCCCGTTCTTTACTCCACCAAAGGTAACAGATAATTTCCCACTCGTCTGACTGACTTCTGAACCAGGCTGTGGATAAGGTTTGCAAACCTCAACAATTCAAGGCCAGGACTTAAGTAAAGCTGGAGGAGAAAAATATTTTCCAGTCCAGAAAACTCCTTCAAAGTTCAAAGCCTCTCCAACTCCAGGAAAATAAAATTAAATATGAAAACAGCTTCTCAGGAACTAGTTGAAACCATTCTGTGAGACGCAAGAAGCCCAGACTGATGTCTTTGATGAAGACATGAGATCTTACATCTGAATGAGCACCTGACTACATTTTCTCTGTCTCCCTTTGACTGAAACATCCACCCTGGAATGAGAAACCTCCTTAACTGGAGTTCAAGGGAACCAATGTCTCAATACACGCTTGGGGAACAGCAAGTGCTTTTACCACATGAAAACTTTGTCATGAAGACACTTCACCTGTGGGCCTCTCTTTCACATCACATGCAGGATTATTGCTCTGTTATTCACAGAGGGTAAATTTGGCTGTCAGTCATGCCTAGAGCAGTACTGTGATTTCAGATGAAGTGATGTGGTTTTAAACTGATTGAGTGGCACCTCATCCACAGCACCACTAAATTCAGCAAAGCTAACAATCTGGCCTTAAAAAGAAACGTGACAAAGAAGGGTTCATTATGATTCTTACTGATCTGACCTGCCAGGTTTTCCATGCTCTCAAAAGCCCCAACACTTCAACCTTACAGAAAGGAGAAACTTGTATTTTTCTTCCCAGATATGGGAAGGTAAACTCAAAGTCCTAAATTCAAATCCAGAGCAGAGACGTTTGCTAGGATGTAACTTCCCTGAAGAAACATACTTCTTCACTACACAACATTTGTAGCATAACCAGAGCAGTAGAGCCTGCTTCTTGTGGGATGCTTTTGTCCTGGAAAAGTTAATAACACAGCCAAGAGAAGCTGCAGCGAACAGTAAGGCAGCCTTTGCAAACAGGCACTGCCAACTGAGGAACCAGTAAAAGCAAAAATATGTGGAGGGCGGTGAATTCCTCACTCCTGGACCTCTTCCAATGCAGAGGTAATTCTGCTAGGGCACAGATTTTTCTAATGCAAAAAAGAAACTGACTTCTGGCCTCAATTGACTGCTCCCCTCACCCACAAAACACTCAGAAATGACCTTAGGTTGTTTGCTGAATTACCTGGACCAAACGCTTGCAGGCAGAGAAGTCCTCTTGTGTCTAAAATACAGGTATTCACACAGAGGACAAAGCATGTCGCTCAAACCCCACCTCTCGCAGAGTGGGTAGCAAACTGAACAAGGTCTGTGCTAATTCTCAAGGGAGATAATTAATCCTGTGAAGAACTGACAGTCTTGGGGGAGGAAACACTTGGTCAGCGCTGGCCCACAAGTGCCAAAGACAAGTTTGCAGAGTGAAACGTGCACTTCTGCATTCAAGCAGTTAGTGATTACAGCTTTTGCTGCAACAATCAAAGCAGAAGGCCAAGATCCCAGCAACTTCTGCTGTGGCTGTTTTCACAGCCAGCCCTGGCTTTTTGGAAAAGCAGAGGGACAGGGCTCATTGCCTGTGCAGCAGAGCCTGCAAGGACAGTCAGCAAGCATCAGCCACATGGCAGCAGTGGGGGACAGAGGGACAGCAGCCCTAATGTCTGCAGTCAAGGTGGCAGGGATATCTTCAGGGAGAAAAGGAAAAGAAAAATAAGTAATGAGCCACAACTAGACAACCAGGTGGAGGTGCCTCTCCCTCCCACCTCACACAAGGGCCCACTTACTTTCTTTGGAACCTGACGACAGGGTCATCCAGCAGGTCAGTGAAATCCAGTTTCCTCCCCTTCTCTATGACATCCCGGTGCTTGCGCATGAACAGCCAGCCAATGTGGGAGAAGAAGAAGCCACGGCGGGCGTTGTGCGGGTCTGCGTCTGTCTCCGAGTACTTGTGGTGCACACGGTGGTCGCGGCTCCACTCATAGATGTCATTCTGCACAGAAAACAAGGCAGGGTGAGAGGAGAGAGGCCAGGTGCTGCTCCAGCAGCACCATCTCCAGCTCCTTCCACACACAGTAACAGCAACAAGCCCCTCTCTGATGCTCCTCAAAAAAGGTTATCAACTAAAGACATCCTGAGAGACACCAGCTTTGAGGCCAGCCAGCCCATCACATTGCTTCTCTCAGTGCCCACACAGAACAGGACATGCTCTGGGAACTGCTGACACAGATTGGACATCTCCCAGGGCTGGAGATGGCTGGAAGCCAACAGCCTCTTGGGAGTTACCATCATCAGTCTGCCCTGGTCCTGTGTCCTCCCTGGGTGATTGCTGCTCGAGGATGGACACTTCTCCTGACCTGAACAGGAGCTGAACCGCTCAATCTTTTGGAGGGATGTGTCTTCCACAGTAAAATTGGCACCTCCATTTAAATTACTGCTGTCTGCAGGGATGTGTACAAGAGCACAGCCTTCCGATACTTAAAGGGGCCCTACAGGAAAGATGGGAAGGGACTCTTTATCAGGGAGTGTAGTAATAGGATGAGGGATAGTGGTTTTAAACTGAAAGAGGGTTGATTTAGAATAGGTATTAGGAAGAAATTCCTTACCGTGAGGGTGGTGAGACACTGGAACAGGTTTCCCAGAGAAGTTGTGGATTCCCCATCCCTGGGATTGTTCAAGGCCAGGTTGGATGGGGCTTTGAACAACCTGATCTAGTGGAAGGAGTCCCTGCCCATGGCAGGTGGGCTGGAACTAGATGATCTTTAAGGTCCCTTTCAACCCAAACCATTCTATGATTAAAATAACAAAGGAGATGTGGCTATTTTATGGGAAATCAAGTCTTGCCTTTGCAGCCAGGATGGAATAAAAGTCTCAGACCCATAACATCAGCTCAGCATTGGATCCAGATCAGATACAAAGCAAGTTCAGTCCTGTCTCTGCTCAAGCGGTCAGCTGATATGGGTGACTGAAATGCCTTATGGCGGTAAATTGGATTATGTGGATTGCAGGGAGGAAGGGATGGACTGCAATTTCAAACTTGGATCCGTAAAGTGAGTTTCTGAGTTTACTCAGCCAAAGGGATTTCAGCCTCCCAGTTTGCTCTGCAGGATGCACGGGCTATTTGACTAAACTTGTGGTTTTTGCAGTGGTGCCGAGCTATTAGTGCAGGGCATTATAAGCATCTACAACACTTACAAAACTCAGGCCACGCTCTTATCTATGAATTGAATTGCCCAACACCAGCACCAGAACACGGAAATGTTAATGCACAGATCCACAACAGTGTGAACTTTAATCAGAGAGTGCTTAGCAGAACATGCTTTTCTCTGCTCTTTCCATCTTTGCACAGTCAGGGAGGTACCCAAGCAGTAATGCCCAAAAGAAGGAAGGGCTTGGGTTACTTTTAGGAACAGTAGCAGCACCCACAACCTCCGACCACAGCAGCTTTTCTCCCAGCAGAACTGAGCAAACCATTTGTGGTGTCTGTGAAGTAACCGCAGTGCGGCAGCCATCATGGTGCTGAATATACTGCAGGACACAGTAAGCCCAAGCTAATGACAACTGTATATATCTATATTTTGAGAGATAAAACCTGTACGCCGAAAGCATTGCAGAAATCATTGCTCTTTCTCTCAGCTGCCAACATTTGAGAGAAAGCACTGATGCCGCCTGTGCTGCTGAGGGGACTCCAGGAACAACTGCAAAAAGCAGCCGAAGAATCCAGCTTAGATGCCTCCGTGTCCAGTTTCAACCTTGCAAAGATGCTCTCTGTCTGCAAGAGCCCACAAGGGACAAATGAAGAACAAAAGCCCTGGAAAGATCTCAGCTCCCTTGCACTCCATTGTGCTCAGCCCTGTACTATTGTCACACCACGGCCACAGTGATGCTGGGAGTGGGCTGGGGATGAGGGGAACATTCTTCTGCAGCACTGACTCATCTAAACTGAGATGAGGCAGTAAAGATCAGCCCCTCACCAGCGGTCCAGTATGTCGCACCTTAACTATCCCATTGCACAAGAGAACAAAGTAAACTGAGTGAAGCAAAGAAGTCACCAAACTCCTCAGTGAGAACAAGGGGAGATCTTTACCTTGCTGCCATCTCATTTTTTCCTGCAAAGAAATCAAAGGGTATTGAACCCTCTACACTGCTTCAAGTGGTGTATTGGGTTTCTGTGGCAAGGTTTTGGTAGCAGGGGGGGTTACAGGGGTGGCTTCTGTGAGAAGCTGCTGGA
>JANZLQ010000007.1:25980904-26005213 GCA_026212715.1 Elanus axillaris | reverse complement strand
AGATCTGGTTTTATTTCTCTTTACCCTACTCTGTTTTGATTTGTAATAAATTGAGTTAATTTCCCCAAGCTGAGTCTCTTTTTACCCGTGACGGTGATCAGTGAATGATCTCTCCTGTCCTTATCTTAACCCACAAGCCCTTCGTTATATTTTTTTTTTCTCTCTCCCCTGTCCAGCAAAGAGGGGGGGGAGCGATAGAACGGCTTTGGTGGGCACCTGGCGTCCAGCCATGGTCAACCCACCACAAGTAGCTTCAGTGGGAATATTAAGAAGACTGGAAAATGCCAAATGCCAAGATTAAGTAACTTAAAAATAAAACAGGGTTATGCAAGAAGCACACCTAGAAAAGGTCCTCTTAATGAGAAGTAAGTTTTCAAGTGAGACTATTGATCAGTTTGTCACAAAAGCACTTGATAAAATTATTTGTGGGACAGCAGATAACCAGGTCAAAGCAATGATACTGTGAGAAATTAACTTGGCTCTTCATACCAAAGCAAACACCTGCAGGGCTGGCAAAAACATAATTCCCCAGATGAAAGGGTTAGGAAGCTGTGAAACAACTGAATTGCATCTAATTAAAAACCACAAATGTTAAGAGGAAATAAAGGCCAGAGGCCAGAACTGTTGGCAACAAATACACTAAGAACGGGAGCATAGCGCGTATAAATATGCTCCAAGAGTATTAATAGCAACCATTTTTCAGGAACACATCACCCTTGATCAAGTTTCAGGTAAACACAGGAATGAAATCCCTTCCAAAGCAGAGAGCAACAGCATCATGCTGTGACAATAATGCAGACATAAGGTTTCATTAACAGGTCCCTTAATAAACCTGCAGACCTAAATGTGACAACAAATTGGGCTATATAACAGCCTCAGTGTGCTGACACAAATTTCCATACAACCACTCTTGCTGTGTGCAGATGCTCACAGCACAACCTCAGCTGAACAACACAGCTCGTTTTACAGAGGTGGCCAAGAGCAATAGTACAACACAGTTAGCAGAGGAGACACCAGCACATCCCAGCTGAGATGCTGAAACTTAAACCACCATGAGATCAAGTAGACATAAGCCAGGTATTACCTATTTCTGCAACAGACATGTGACAGCAAGAAGCACAGTCTTTCAAAACTGTGAGAGCTTCACTCTAGATGGAGAGAAGAAACACAGCTCAGCATGCTCCAATCATAAAAAAATGCACAGGGCAACAGAGCAAAAATGGCTGCACCTGATGGCGTTTCAGAGGAAGTACAGCATGTCACAGCCCATGCATCAAGTTAAAACTCTTCAGCAGAGTTTCCCCTGCCCTTCAAGAAGTCTGAATATTTCCTCAATATTCAGCATCCAGGGATGCTGTAGGTGTCTCCAATGCTACCTCTTCCTCCAAAAGCCAACATGAGGGAGATGGACCTGAAAACTCATTCACTGTCTGCTTGTGGTGGTGAACAGCCTTTAGCAGGCAATGGATGTCACGGTAATTAGGAGCAGGCTTCAGACTACTTAAAACTTAAGAGTGAGTGATCTGGCCTTTAGTTTTCTTTCTGATACGAAGGGCACAAAGGTGGCTTGAAACTACTTTGAAGTACTTCCCTGCCTCAGAATCACACCATGTCCTTAGCCAAAAGCAGTAATGAGGCCAACGCAGCTGAGAGCAAAATCCATAGCGACAGGGGAGCAGAATGCAATGAAATCCCAACATGCAGGCTCACTGCAACCAGCTCAACACATTCATTTCAATTACTTATGAAAGGTAAAAGGTAAGATCAGCTGTGTTAACAGGAGGACAGTACCAGGGGGTTCTCAAAACTCAAAACAGTTGTTTAACATGCTGAGCAAAGGGCTTGTAAAGCTTTGCAAGGAATCGAGCAGCACAAAGCAGCTGGAATATGGCTCAGAATAAAGGAAGGTTACAGTCAAAATGGACACATTCCCATATTCAAGCAAAAAGCATTGTGCTCTTTGTAATGTCTAGAGGGATTAACAAGATTAATTCTTTTCACCTTAAAAAAAAAAGTTAAATCGAAGATGATAAATGAATAGTACAGAAGTGGATAAAGGGACTCTTTTCATCCTCTGTCAAGGTACGTGAATGAGAAGTCAACCAAAAAGACTGAAGGGAAAAAGCTGAAAATTCAAGGCACAACACACACGTGGTAATCGGTGCCACGAGGTGTTACGGCAGCCAAGCTCAGTAAGTTTAATGTTAGTACAGGTTCATATCTCTATTTTGAACATCCAAAGGACTAACTAAATTCACACCAAGAAGATCCTGGTTCTGGGCTAACTCCTACCACCAGCTGGGTGTTACACAAACATTTTTGAGGTCTAAGATGGCCTACCAGTAAGTACAGAGCTAGTAACACGCTTCTTTGCAAATGTAATTGAATTATACTGGTGTAAAATTCTGCATAAACCAGAGATAAATTAAGACTGCTCTCCTTTCTGGGCATGCCAAAATCTCCAAACTGCCTGGATGGACAAAGACACTTGATTACGCTGATGTATTTGCATCAGGTTGACCCTTAGAAAAGTTTCCACATTGTCTGATGAAGTGTGGGGCCTGACCTGTGCCACAGAGAGACTCCTGAGGTGCTGAGCCCCTGATCCGGGCGCGTTCAACTTGGTCCTTAAGTAATTATTGCTTCTGGACTGTCTAATGCATACTCTTATGTGGGTCGTGAGTAGGGCTCTGCATCCCCTGAGCCAGAGTGTGTTATCAGCAAATGTCTTTCTGCTATGTATTTTTTTTTCTTTTGCTGTCTCTAAGCTGAAGGAATCCCTACACAGAAGAGGAAGCTGCCTGGAGGCCAAGAATCTGGACAGACGACCACAATCCCACCTGGAAAGCCATGGAGTTAGCTGCAGCCAGGAAGATCCGCAAAGGCAGCTTGGCTTTGTAGGAACGGTGGCTCCACAGGCGATGCGCACCAGCCGTCACACCCAGGGCTGCCATCAGGAAACAGAAATATGCTGAAAGACACAAAAACAAAACACAGGATGCGCCAGGGGCCAAGTGCCATTATTTTTACTTTCTTCGATGTAAAGATGATCCTTGCCCCCTGCCTGCGGACACCTGCAGGGTCACTCAGGAGATGAGGCTGGGCAGACAGAAGGTTTGGTTCTCAGCCTACCTCTGCCCCGTGGCCCCAGGGACATGTCATTCCACTTCCCACCCCTCCCCATTTAGCTAGTGTGTTGTTCAGGAGAGTTTGGCACACTGAAGCACTGTGCCGTATCATGTTTATGCAGCGTGCCTTCGCCAAGTACAGTGGAGTGAAAGTTCATTACTCGTGTCAGAGGAGTAGCAACCACTCTTCTAGCAGGACACTGCCAGCGTCCTTCAGACAGGTCTTTGCTCCAGTCTGATCTGTCAGCTAGTTTAAAAGCATCACATCCCACCCCTACAGATACGAGCTGTGTCACAGTTTCCACAATAAAAACTTCTCTTACCATTAGGAGGTCATGACTCGATAATAAAAATCCACCAGGCAGTGGAGAATTCACCATCTCCCTCAGTTTCAGGAACTGCTTTTCCTTCCCTTAATTTAAAAATTGGCCAAGTAAACTTGTTTTGAGCTTTTTTTCAGATGGCCAACACAGCACAGGAGCAGGTCTGTTCCTTACTCACCACATTGGCTTCAGGCTAGACACATAGCCCAAGCACATGCATCCCGCAGTGTACAGCCCATGCTTAAAATAATACCCCCACCAACCACCATCACAGCGTCAGTACATCTCTGGTTCTCCTTTCAGCTGGGGCCATGCTCACACATGCCCCGGCCGGTTAACCTCGCATTTCCAGGGGCAGGGGTAATGGCTGACTGGGGCAGCAGAACGAGACTGTAGGACCTGGGCCCGCCTGCTCAAGCCGTGCATCTGCCCACCGATTGCTTCTCCTTTGATGTGCTCACTGTTTTTGTCTACTGCCTCTGAATTCCTGTGTGACGGATGATCCATTGCCTGAGTTGTTCTGACTTGCAACAAAAGAGAACACTATGGGAAAGGGTTGGAAGAACAGTGCATTAGAGCTGCTCCTCCTTTTGAAGAGAGACCAGAGGGAAAATGGGAACAGCTAGGAGGAAAGTATTATAAAAGTCCCAAATAAACTGGAGCGCTTAAAACTTCTCACATTCAGGCTACCCACCTGCCATGATAGACAGACTCTTACGTCTTCCTCCCATAGGTGCCAATTTCTCATTCTGTGCCTAAAGAGTACAGGCTCATTTTACAAATGTAAAATTAGAAACAAGAGTGGATTCAAACAATATTACAGAACAACCTCAAATGAGCTTGCATGGTCTGAAGCGATGTGCTATTTAGCCAGGGCTCCCTGCCACCCTACACAGAGAGGCATGTTTTGGTTAAAACAGCCTCTTTAAAACACCTAAATAGAGTTACTGGAACAAAGAGGAAAACTCTGTCCCCAAAAGGGGATTTTCTACTTGTGTCTGCACAACAGTGTGTCCAGCAGGGAACTGTTAGACATGCAGTGGCTAGAAAGGAATTCACAATCAGCTTCTCCCAGTATGTAATGTAAAACATCTATCTTTGCAAAAAGAAAACAAAAATATGTGTATGTACGTGGGTGTCTACTGTGTCCCTCTATCAGCTCCAAACTCACAATGCCTGAAATTACAGCATCTAAGAGAAAACATAATACAAAGATATTTGGTAAAATAATGGCAACCATATTTCATGCTGATTGTCACCCCTGTGGACTGAAGGAGTAAATGGACCTTATCCACTCCACTGGTGGATCCATCAAAAACAGATTTACCCTAACTGTTTCACATTATGTACATTACCCAAATTCCTGTCATCTCTGGCACAGCCAACCAAACCCTTTCTCACAAAATGCAACAGACAAATGGAGTCAGAATGGTCCTGATAAAGACAACACATCTGTAAAACCTGCTTTGGACACCACCACTGAAGAGGTAATTCTCCCTTTCAGCAGTCTGCAGTGTTCATGCTACTCCCAGAAAAGGCTCACCTGTGCAGTTACGTCCACTGCACTGAAGTCTATCGCCAAGTTCAGTGTTCTGCCTCCTTCCTGAAGGGAGGTACAGAAATGAACGGAAAATTGTGCATTCTCTGCACATTATTTACAGATTTTGTTGAGTTTACAGCTTACTCTCAGATCAGTAAAAATGCCAACACCACAACTCACACTCCCGTCTCCGCTGCAGTCTTGCAGTTCTTGCACATGCCTTGTCAGTGCAAGGACTCAGACTTCCATGAAATTAGGGAAAACCTATCCTGTCATTTTCTGTACATGATGTTGAGCTGTGCAGAAATATCACTAAATAAGGCCTTCTAAATCACTCAAATGACTGTAATTGTGGAAGCAGATCTGTGAAACACAGAACACTGACATTATCCATCTAACATTACTAAGGTTATAGTCCTGAATCATTACAAGAATACATCTGTGGGCTTTATGACTGGTTAACATCATGCTAGTCACAGGGGCTGAAATCCCCCATCTTCAGCAGTCTCTTTGCTTCCTTAAAGCACAAAGAGGGGCTTTTTTCCCACTTCAAAGCAACAGATCATTTAGTTGACCAAGTGTTTCTCAAGGCATCCCTCCATCTTAATCATGATCAATTGCTTAAAACCAGAATTAGAGATAAGTGGGTAGAATGAGACATATGCAATATTAACACTGATTTTGCTTTACTTCTCTGTCCAGTGCAAGAAAGAGGCAGAGTGTTAGGTAACATACAGACCACATGGAATAGCTGCACTAAATACAAGGGATTTATGCCACTTGATGATTCAGCTCCTACAGAGCTCAGCTTAACAGAGACCCTTTCATTCACACATGATCACAGGCCACTACAAGTACCGGAGGAATTCAGAGCACAGACAGCCATCTTGTTGAGGAGGAATAATATTGCTTTTCCTCCTCTCAGCTGGTGCTGCAGGGCTGGCAGAGCATAGCTTGGGAGAGGGCTGTGTTGGAGCGTGGTGGAGGTGGTTGTCAGCAGCCATTAATGATGGATGTGAAGGAAGAACATGGTGGCATCACCCCCACCTCCCCAAGATGCTGAGCTATGAGGCCAAGAGGCATTTCCATGGGGCTGTCCTCACGGGGAGGCCAAGCCAGCCCCAGCATTGACTGCACAGAGATGGCTGCTTGTGAAACAAGAGGTGCTTGAGGTATAAAGAAGATGGAGCTAGAAAAGGGCTGGGTGAGGACTTGCTAGCCACAAGCCTGGGGACAGAGCACACAGACCTGCTGGGCAGGCAGGGCCAGCATCTAAGAGAGCCAGTGCACGCAAGTTCCACCAACAGTAGAGCAGCCTGAGCAAGGAGCTCTGAAGCTACCTGACAAAAGGTTGTCACGCTAATACCAAAGGAAAAGAAAGGAGGAGGAAAAAAAGAAAAAGTAGAATGGGGACTTCAAGAGAAAAAAAAAAAAAGAAAAAGAAAAAGCTAACACAGCAGAAAAAGCTGTCTGGAGAGACCTGGGATGACAGAGGAAACACAGCAGCCAATGAACAGATCTGTGAAAGACAGCAGGTTTAAGGCTGGTATTTTTGGTGTTGTGAAAAGCAAGCTAGCACTGTGCAACTCACAGTTTCATACTAAAGCCAGAGGGAGGGGAGGAAGATCCTTTCAAGCCATTTTCTGATCATTTATTCAGTTTTGCCTCACTCATGGAATGAAGGCAGCGTGGAGCATCTGCTTCACTGAGCCACTGGCAGGGAGCCACCTTCCTGGCATGGAGCTGAAGTGTGCCACTGGGCTGGGAATGCATCCCGGTGCTGACTCCATGGCTCTGCAGTCCGCCTTACGCCTGCAGTAGGGTTCTCCTGCCACACACGGACTCGAAAGCAGCTCCCTCTCAGCATCAGGTCCAATTACCATGTTCAGTGTGAGAGTTCAAATCTACTCTGTTAATGCAGATACCCATGTCATACTCACATACCTCTGCACACCTTCTGTATACTGTGGCACTGTATGGCAGGGAGCTCCACAGGTCTCCCCTTGGGCCTTTATTCCTGCTTCTGCTACTGTAAAATTGTTTCAAGAATTTACTCAGAACAAGAGTTAAATTATCTTCCCTACCCCTAAGATGGAGCGGGAATGCTGTGAGCCATGCCTGCTGCTCCCCAGAGCAATAGCTAGCTTGGTCTGGACAGGTGGTGGAGCCCAACTTTATGTAGTTTTAGAGGATTTCAGCTGGCTATGGTTTGCTTTGAATCGCTGTCTGCTCAAAGCAACAATTACAGGAGCTTTAGCTTTGGTCAAGCCCACTTTTCTCCCATTTATCTGAGCGTGCTGGCTTCAGGACAATTCCCTAGAAACGTAGCCTCCGGACCTCCTTTCACAATAATGGTCAGAGACCTGTCCACAGCCACCCTCAGCTATGCCCGTCCGGGTGCCCTCAGCTGTAGAGAAAGGCCCAGGAGGCAGCTCTGATCTCATCACCCAGCGGCTGCATCCTTCAGCACGGGCCCGGCCAGAGCCCTCTGCCAGGCCTCTACCCCCAACACTACAAAACAAGCGTCCCCAGCCAACGGCTCCGACTGCCATCCCAGTTAACACCCAAAACTCTACAGGGAGGTTTAGGGCTTGCTGCAAGTCCAGGAGAAGTCTGAGACCTCGGTGCAAGTACCTGAAACAGCAGAGCCTGTGCCAAGGGCTCTGGGCTCTGCAAAACTCAAACACCAAGCCCAGAGCTGCCTTTGACTGGACAGTAAGCCAGGATCTGTTTCAGAGAAGGAAGATCTAATCCAGTCGAACAGAGGTTTTAAGGGGGTTCCTCCTTGCTTCCTCCTACTCTTTCTCAAGACCTCAAGGCAGCATTACTCTCAAACCTAGGAATTTTACTTCCTTCTTCCATTGTCTCCGACACCCTCCCTGCAAGCTCTGTGATACACAAACCATGCATTAATGGAGTAAACTGGTGTGAAATGCCTCCATGGGGAGTTGGGCCCCAACACATCACTCCCTGGGCAGGCCGCACGTTCTCCCCACTGGAGCCCTGCGGAAGCATAAGGTCTGACAGGAGCATTTCCAACCGTGAGCTCACCCGACAGAGCACAGCATAAGCAAAATGCTTCTGAACTGGAGCAGTGGGAGAAGCATTTAAGAGAGGGAACAAAGAGGAAGAGAGGGAAGAGAAAACAACAAGTAAGCCTGTGCAGAAGGACAAAAGAGAAAACCAGTGCAGGGGGACAGGAAAAGGATGCAAGAGACAAGATGCATGAGGTTAAACTACCGTGCAAATGGAGAGCTGGCGGGTTGCTAGGTTTCCAAGTACACTGTGCCTGTGCACAGATGCTATTTATGGGAACATGCCTGAATCAATAAGCAGAAGATTTTTATTCAACATCCTCATTAATGACCTGAAATAAAGGCAAACACCATATTAATTACAACTGCAGATGATGCTAAATTTGGAGCAGCAGTGAGAGAGCTAAGAAACACAAAAGGATCCATGCAGAACCAGGGAAAGTAAGGCTCAAAATAAAGATCTGCCTGGATATAAAAAGCAAAGTAATGTAGTTCAGGGGGTGGTAACTGCAGACGAAGATGAGATGCCTCGGGAAGCAGGGGCCTGCAAGGAGGATCACCAACAGTTCATAAAATATTCTCAGTGTGCAATACGATAAGGCAGCAAGACATCAGTGTGATTTTGAACAGCAGGCACAGAGGTATCATCTCACTGTTGGAGAGAAGCAATAAAAACTATACCAGGCAAATCATTTAAAAATGGATGGGATGGGAGATCAACAGCATAAAACATTTGAGACATCTTTGTCAGAACAGCTCATTATCAGAAAACCTTTACTACACCCAGTGTGAAACTCTTCTGAAAGCCTGAGTGTCCAGGGGTCTGATCTCTTATGAAGATGTGGGGAGATACTGCCAGTCTGTAGCTACTTCACAGATATCAGGAAATCATTCTTTGCTCTAAGTGGTTGCTTAAATTGGAGCAGATTTCTGCCCCCAAAATTTCAATTCTTTTGTATGCTGAACCTCTTCCATTTCTGAAACCTGGGACCACACTAGAAACACGATATATATTTACTGTTTGTGAACCCAGCAGATTCCAGATTGCTTTTGACTTCTGTCTGATTATAAAAAATCCAAATCAACTGAAATAAGCCCAACAAGCACTGGGTTCACTCTGCACTTCTGAATAGACAAT
Source organism: Elanus axillaris (assembly GCA_026212715.1). NCBI lineage: Eukaryota > Metazoa > Chordata > Aves > Accipitriformes > Accipitridae > Elanus > Elanus axillaris. Next base: position 25,996,049 of record JANZLQ010000007.1, on the reverse strand, counting down.
GCTGGCTCCTGAAAGAGATGAGATATCTAGACATCCTTCTTAGGCACAGATTACAAGGAGACATTGTGTTGGATAGCAACTATCCGCACATTACCAATGTCAAAAATAACCTAGTTACATGGAGCAAATCGCAATTATCTGAGGGACAAAACATCAGCCATAAAAATAGTAGCGGTAAAACAAAACCAATTGCACCTTCACAATGGTGCTACCATCAATATACAAAACATCTTTAAAACAGAGAATAATGTCACACAACCGTTCTCGTGGGGTGGCGACATGTGAAGCCTGGCACCAACTCACACCCAGTGCCTGCAATCCCTGCAGGAGGAGGGATAGCAGGGCTGGGAGCTGGGAAGGGAATCAGCCCTTGCCAGTCCCACTGCTGGCATCTCTCATACATGGCTAAAAATCTCATAGTCCCTTGCAGAAGTAAGGGATTTGGATACTACTACACTCAACCATAGCAAGGTGACTACTTTGAACCTGACACAAGCCTGGAGAGCTGCCATCCTCGCAGTTTGGTCGAGGTGAGTTGTACCAAACACAGATCCTACCACAGCCTCATTTTCCAGATCTTAGGACTAGGCAAGCTTTGTGAACATTTGAGCTTTTTTGCATGTTACAAAATGCAAAAAAATGTTTTTCTGGTCCTGGGGCAGCAAATCATTGACTCGGTTTTAAGTCAAGTGATTACAAACCTTAGGTCAGACAGCATGAGAATGTACTACATCAAGTGCCAAGAAGCAGGACAGGAACTCCCAGACCACCTCTGTCTCACCAGTACCAACAATAAGGAAAAACAGGTGGGGGAAAGTGCTCGCCACTCCAAACAAGAGACATGATATGCCTTAGGAGATCAGAACAGTGGCTCACCTAACTTGATACTTGTTCCCAACAGGGGTAAGAGGAGTTGCTATTCAGAGGAGACAAAAGAAAAAAAAAAAAGAAAAAAAATGTAAAAGGGGAAAAAAAAGACAATACAGCCCAGTTACTGTTGGACTAGCAGTGCCTGCACACTAGTGGACTTCCAAGATGTGGCATTTTGCACCGACTATGTAGAAAGTAATTATCAAGGCTGGAGGCTGTCCCAGAGTCATTATCACACTTGCTCTTACCCTGAGGGTGACAGATCTTGGATCAAGATAGCCACAGAGGGTTAGAGCCTTGGTTTTATGTCTTGTTCTGAGGACATCAGCCCCATTTACTCCTGTGCTGGTGCAAAGCCCAGCACAGAGAGCTCAGAACAAGCTGCATGAGCATCGCTCTCTCCTAGGACTGGCCACTATCACATCACTAGCTATAGCTCTAACACAGATTTTGGAAGCTGCTGTTCCCATGGCCTCAAGTCAGCAGGGAGGGGACACCCAGCTGGGGCTGCCAGATCCCTCTGCAGACCACCCAGCACTTCATCTGTCTCCCCACAGCATCCCACTCAGCAGGGGCTCTGGCAGATGGAAAGATCACAAGCCAGCAAAGAAAGCCAGGAGCACCAACAACGAAACACGGACCAGAAAAAAGAGCCAGTGTGCTCACTGCCGTGACACGCGGTAGAAGAAATCTGCATACTCCAGCCACAAAACCACAGCCTGTTTGAACCTCTTGTTGGAGTCCATCTGATTTCTGGTTGCGGCTGCCTTCCTCCCAAGCTCTGTGTCGCAGCCTCTGCCCACAGCCGCTTCTTGCCAGCCCCCTGATGCAAAGCCCCGCTCACAACCAACCTGCAACGTTATTTGGTATCTGCTCAAGGAGCTCTTCCTTGACTGGTGTTTTCAGCTTTCAGTTGCTATCATGGAAAAATCTTAGGTCTTCTACTGCCATCATTTTGAGGAGAGCTTCAAAAGGTGGCTCTCCTGGAGGTCTCACTGCTGGGCAATGACATTCCAAACACTGTTTAGCCTACAAGGCCTGACACATTCCCAGCCCCAGGTGTGAGTGCTTAAAGTTACATTCAGTACAGGCTTAAACATTTTTGCGCACACACACTGCATCTCTAGCAGTTCAAGGATCAGGAGGCAAAATCCTATGGATACAGGAGGGAGTAATTTCTTAAGGAGACGTGAATTCTAGTGACACTAATGGCCAAGAAAGCACATCTTTTGCTTGGAGAAGAAATATTAACAAACACAAGGGCTGTGCTTCACCTGTAGACATCTGTTACCTCTTCAACAATAGGGCGGTGAAAACCAACTGACCTTAAAAATGCTGTTGCATGATGAAGACATCTTGTGACATGACACCATTTGGTGGAAATACTCTCTGCAGCTGGAGTAGCCAGCAAAGTCTCAGGCAAACCTCTGTGTGACAAAGCCTGGCAAATTTTCATCTCAGCACAGGCCATTTTTTTTCATCCCTGTTGTGCTGGGTTTGGCTGGGACAGAGTTAATTTTCTTCATAGTACCTTGTATGGGGATATGGTTTGGATTTGTGCTGAAAACAGTGTTGATAACAGAGGGATATTTTCATTACTGCTGAGCAGGGCTCATGAGAGCCAAGGGCTTTTCTGCTCCTCACCCCACCCCACCAGCGAGCAGGCTGGGGGGGGCACAAGACTTTGGGAGGGGACAGAGCCAGGACAGCTGACCCTGACTGACCAAAGGGATATTCCAGATCTTATGATGGCATGCTCAGTATATAAAGCTGGGGGAAGAAGGAGGAAAGGGGGGACATTTGGAGTGATGGTGTTTGTCTTCCCAAGCAACTGTTAGGTGTGAAGGAGCCCTGCTTTCCTGGAGATGGCTGAACACCTGCCTGCCCATGGGAAGTAGTGAATGAATTCCTTGTTCTGCTTTGCTTGCATGCGCAGCTTTTGCTTTACCTGTTAAACTGTCTTTATCTCAGCCCACGAGTTTCCTCACTTTTACCCTTCTGATTCTCTCCCCCATCCCACTGTGAGGAAAGTGAGTGAGTGGCTGCGTGGTGCTTGGTTGCCAGCTGGGGTTAAACCATGACACCTGTATATAAAGGGATACCACAACTTGACTTATTTATATCAGTAACTATTTCAGGATTAAAAATAACATGGATGGGCATGCAACATTTGTCCATTTCCACACCAGCATTTTAACTCCGCTTATTCAGCCAAATCAAAACTGCTTGCTAGGGAATTTTAATAACCACATGCATAAAACCCAAGGTCTTCCATCAGGCTACAAGAACTGCATGAAAAGTACAGTGAGTTGCTCAAGCACAAAGCAACCATCGCAAAGCTGACTGATCACCATAAATACATAACACTTATGTATCCTATGGTTAGGATATTTTCCTTTCTAAAAATTATATTACATCTGCATATCCTGCATCTGCCTTCTCTTCCTCACTTGTGGGTTTTTGCTGTTATTCAGTGGCAGATTTAGGTCTAATAAGCCACATCAGTTAATCTGACCAAATCAGGGAAAGCACTTCCAATAGTACTGAGCAGTGCCTAACTCCATTCCCACTGAAATTGCAGGTAGCACATACATTTCAGTAGCTGCACCATGCCTGGCCTCTTCTGAACACCTCAGAGATCCTCCACTTCACTACACACACAGGCAGCGGTAGAAGATTCTCTCCTGACTCAACATCAAGGCTCAGACCAGAAATGCATCCAATAACTTGATGGTGCCCAGTACCACAACACTTTTTTGCACTATCATTAGATAACACCAAGTTTTGGGATATATTTTCTTAAAATGCTGTGTCTGCCCTCAGAAAGGAAAGTTTTCCTATACCAAATTAGACCAACACCTGGTCTATCCAAACACCTCATTTAAAAATGTTGGCTGATGTCATACACTGCATTGGTGGGAGGGCCAAGGTCAACATGCAGCATTATTAAATCTAGATTAGATATCAAGTCTCCAGTACACATCTCTACTTTTGTCACTCTCCAGGGCAACCTTGGAGATTTCTTCCTCCACAGCAGAGATGTGAGGAGCAGTAACATAGCACTTAATCCACATCATCCTACCAAAAAATCCTCATTTCCTGACCTGGAACTACATTTACTAAGGAGGGAGAAATTTTCCACCTTAGTTCCTAAATTGCTGCCTGAAGAAATGCTGAATTAGTGCTCTGGCCCTGGGGTCTCTGGGAAGGAAACACTTCTCTGCTAGCAGAGTCAATGGGCCAACCCACTGTTCGCCGAGTCCTGCTAACTGTCAAAGGCTGGGATCAAAACCACCTTGGGCTGGATTTAAGCTAGCAACCGAGAATTAAAAAGCACCGGTGTGCAGCAGCACCAATTCCCAGAGCTGCCCACTGTACAGTCCAGGCCAGCTCTCATGGGGAGCCGTGCATTCCTGTGAAGACCAAACATGAAATCTCAGGCCAGAAGTAGGTTCATCTAAAATTAGATCTACACATTCTCTGAGCTACTCTAAATTGAACCAAGAGAGAAAGAGATAAGAGGAAGCACATCAGAGGCAAAGATGAAGCAGAGTTTTAGAGCTGCAGAGAAGATGAGTTCAGACAAGGCTCATCTCTTGCCCCTCTGTACCACAGTGGAGGAGCTCCAGGAGAAGCCATGTGTCGCATCCTCTTGCCCTGCCATTACCAGCTCATAAAATCCAGGCTGTCTCTGCCTGGATGCACATGCCTGCATATGCATTTTCAGGAACATTCCCCAGAGCCAGCCCTTTTGGCTGAGTATACAAAAGACTTTATTCCGGTTGGAATAGCAGAAACATTCACATTGACAACTGCAGCCAAGGTGACATAAATAAAGCCAATAGAGCAATGGAAATTGTGGCTGACAGCAAGTATTCCAGTGAATGATGAAATTCCCCTAGGAAGCAAATACAGATTCCCAGAACGCACCGGCCACTTAAGATTGCCTTAAGACACCGAACAGTTTATACATATTTTTAGATCAAAAGAGAAGGCTGGAAGATGCTCTGGTTGCTCTGAAATTTTTTATGCTTATGTGTAGCCTCTCTCAGCTCAGCCGAATCCTGCGTGGTCACAAAACCAATGGGCAGATCTCACTTCTCTCCCAATGACCTCATTGCTGTCCTCAATCCGCACACCGGCTAGGGCTCTGGTGGCTTTTAAGTGCTCTATAAATGCCAAGAAAGAATTAATGCCAATTTTGCCTCTTTTTTCAAGGATGGAGCAAAGAAATAGTGTGGTTAAGCCATTAGCATGGCACTCCAGAGCCTGCATTCGGCAGGCAGCTCTGCCTCAAGGAAGAAGGATTAGTTATTTAGCACCCCTGCCCATCACTGGCCAAAGCTTGCCCGGCATGCAGCTGGGTACATGGCAGGGGAAGGGCTTCATCCCACCATTCACACTGTGCATGCTGGCAAGACCACCAAAAGCACAGAGCCAGGGAACAGCAGCTTCTTGGCTACTGGAAACAAAGACATGGCATGCTACATACGTGTGATCTGGGCAAACTGAAAGCTTCCACCTTTTACAATTTCTAGGCATGGGGCGCATGAAAGGAGCAGGGCTCAGCAGGGAGCCTCCAGGCTTGATTCCCTGAGGAGGCAGCAGCACCTTTGTCCCAGCTGCCTGCTGAAAGGGATACACTGCCCAGGACAGATCCTGCTCTGAGCCAGTGTTCTCTCAGGCCAGCCAGCAGCTTTGATGGTTTTGACTTCTCAGGACTTCAGACTCTGGATGATACTGCCATCCCTCTGTATCACTGCATTTTGCCCAGATGCTTTGTGCCTGCTTTACTTGTATGCTGTCAGCTCCTATACCTTTTCCTCCCCTTTCCAAAACCAGAGCTCAGAGAAAAAACTGTGGCAAAAAATGGCCTCTCCCAGTTTTCTCTCCTTCTGGCAGTTTGAGCCTCAGAGCTGGGCTGCAAGCACTATAGCTCATTAAAATTAAAGGCACAAGCCTCTTGCATCCAGCCGAACGTGTGGCAGACAGGTCTGTTACCCAGAGCTGTCAGGTTACAGGATGGTGCCAGGGGAGAGGAGGACACCTTTGCCTCGGGCACAGCGGGTAGGCTGATGCTGTCAGCTCTCAGGGGCACTCACCAGATGATTGCTCACCACGGTCCCCACTGCTCACTGCACCCCTACAGCCCAAACAGCCCTAGCCCAGTCCAGCCCTGCTCCCACAGTAAGCTCTGGCACGGGGAGAGGGCCCACACACTGGGTCTCTGCCTCCACCTACCCAGTAAGATGTTTTTCATATTTCCCCACACCACTTCCCCCACCACCACCTGTGTATACACTGCATAAGGAGGCCAGTTTTCATCTGCCTGCTGAATAGTGGCCAGGAAGTTTTCGGCCAACTCAAACACACAAGTCTATCCCTCTGCATCAAAGGTAGGAGCCAAAGCCAAAGGAAAACAAGGAGAGCCTTGCTATGGCTCTGCAAGAAGGTCTGGCCATTCTTAAATGCCTGCCTCACTGCAGCTGAGTCCAACCGACTGCAGCAGGGGAAGGAGCAGCTCAGAATGAAAATTATCATCTACAACCACCATTGCAACTTCAGTTGACTATAAAGGTCCTATTTTCCACACCTACAGCCAAATGCATTCTGGAAAGAAGTTACAACCTCATGGTGCTGGCCAAAAAAATTATTAAAAGGCAAACTCCCTTTTCATACCCTCAATCCGCTATTAAATACAGAGTTTCTGACATTCTCCTAAGACATGCTGTCATTTCCAACCTGCACCGTTACCCAGCACCCATATGCTTCCCCTCTCCAGTGCCCTGGTAGTGGCCCTGCCTGAAGGATCACCTAAAGGGAGCCAGAGGCAGCAAGCAGGAGCCCAGAACCGCTCCCCCTCCACTCTACATGCTGCCAGGGCTCAGAGAACCTATTTCCAGTCTTTCCCATCAGCACCCACTTTCGCTACTCTGCCCAAGCACTTCTCTACATGAGCTGCAGCCCTTCTGCTTCCCAACTCCTCCCCCTCCATTTATGAAGAACATGAAAAAAGCCTTAGAAACACCTTGTCTTGCCCTGACCTCCAGCTTTTCTCCAAGCTCTTGGGTGTTCAGAAGGGCACAGGCAGTTTGAATGTCCACCCTAGCCCTGGGCTGCAGCAACTGCTGGTTAGAGCAGCGCAAAGCCCTTCCAGGTGCCTCCTTCCTTGCTTCTGAAATGCCACCTAAGGGCCTGGGCAGAAGTCCCTTCACAGATCCAGCTGTGTGGCCACGATAGGAGACATCTGTGAACTAGTCCAGATGCAAAGGGCAGGGTAGGAGCAGCCAAACACTACAACCCCTTCCACTGACACAGCTGGATCCCACGGGCACAGAAGGCATTACAGTGGGACTGGGTTGGGGAGGATATGAAACACTCAAAAATACAAAGTCAGCCAAAGAACAGAGCCAAAGAGCCAGGCAAAGAAAGAGTCCAGTCAAGAAGAGCTCACCCATTTGCCAAGGCCAGGTTATTTTATTCTGAGCCACTCAGAACACCATCTGAGAAGGCAGTGGCCAAAAATGGGTTGAGAAAAATCCTCATTTCAGTCTCCCTCCAGAAATCCCCATCCTCCTGGTGCTGAGGTCCCTGCACAAGAGGGATAGCACGCAGTATTCCTGACACTGGCACCTGACAAACAGCCCTCCCTTCTCTTTCATATCAGCCTTGCTTTACTTAGCACAGTAACTGTTAATGTTTCAGCTCTCCAAAGGGGCAGCGCATTTTATTGTTAGCCTACGTGGTAAAAATAAAAACTGATTGCAAAGAATTGCTTGGCTTCAATTATAATAACACTGTTAATTACCAGTGCAGCTGTAATTGTGGGGAGGGAAGGCGGAGTGGCAGTGAGAGGATGCATACTAAATTCTGGTGGGCAAGCTGACCTTGTCCAGCCCAGCCCTCCCAGGGGAGGGAGCAATGCTTCTGCCTCCTTGACAGCAGTTGCAGCAGTATCAGACAAGCTGGTCTGCATGGCTCACACTGCTCTGCCTGGTGGCATCTCCTGGAGAAGAGGCATCTGATCTGCTTCCAGCTCCTTGAGACTTCCTCTGATGCTGACACAACTCTGACCAATGCACTCCCTCTATTTGGAGCAAAGTCCATCCCAACTCATCCATGGAAACTACTCAGAGCCTGTATACTGCCATCCCTACCTCCACACGTAACCAAAGACAGAAAGCTAGAGCCACAAATCTCTGTTGCCTCCCCAGAGCATGCCTGCACCAGCTCAGGAGTGGTGACTCACCTGGCAGCCCAGAGCTGGAGAAGGCACCTCACAATTCTGCCGCTCTTGGCTGGGCTTCTGTGTGTTTGACACGGCCAGCTCTGGGGGTGCCAACAAGCCTCACCTGCTCTTTCTTTCATGGGGCTGCTTAAAGAGGGATGCTCCTCAACCACTCAATGCCAGAAGGGCAGCCCAGAAGCCAACAATCCCTGTCAAATTCAGTAGGAGTAGAGGCAGGGACTTCTATCTTTGCTGGATCCAGCTCTTATCCCTGTCCTCATCACACAGGTCAAAGGGAAAGAGTATTTCAGGTTCTTCTGGTTTGCCTGGAGCACGGGTCAGAGCAGCCAAGGGCCCAGCAGTGCTTCATGCTGGGTGAACATCCTGGTGCCTAAACATGAACAGCTTCACCACTCACTCACCCATTCACGCTGCTCAGCTCCGAGAACTCATTAGGAGTGCCTTGAACCCACCTCCTGAGAACAGCAGGACCAAAGCACCACCACATGCATCCAAGGCTCAGCACGCACACGCTCTGCACCCACAGAGACATCAGGTTTTTTTCTCCATTCCTTTATTGAGTCCACGGTGACCACGTGACATACAGCACACAAAACAGAGCACCACCAATGCACTGGGGATGAAATCAAGGCAGGAAACAAAAACACGTACTTACGGCTGAACATTGTGAAGTTCACAGACAAGACCTTAAGGAATCATCTCCAGCAAGAGTTAAAACAAGGGAATAGTGGATGCTGGGGAAGGAGTGTCCTCTACAGTAGGGCATCTCAGAGCGGGATCTGGAACAAGCCCAGGACCACTCTCATGTCTGTGCATTGCTAGGTGGAGGGTATGTTCCCCAGCTCTACAGTGGACACAGAGCTCAGACCATTCCCAGATGCAAGCAGCTAGGGAACAGCACATTACAGCCACCCCCAGCTCCAGGGCACTTGTCATTTTTAAGGAGAGAAGTACTCTTTGAGAAAAGACTCTGCTCCCGCCAGAGATGATGGAAGTTCAGCTCTTAATGCTAGTGGGGAAGGAACAAGCCAAGAACTTGACTATTAAGAGAGACAACTGTAAAGCAGTGCTTTCAATCAGGGCTAAGGGAAGAAAAGCCAGTCCAAACCCACTCTGGAGATAAGCAGGGCTATTCCCCAGTGCTGATATGGACCTCAGAGGTGCAATTCCCATTCTGAAGGTCCACCTCTTCTCCACTCATCTAGTGGACCAGCTGCTGTCTTGAACTGCTGAAAGCACGGCACAGCTAGGGGCTGATGGACAACAAAGCTGGCCTCCTGTATGCCACCAAAACCTCCCAGAGCTGCTCATTGCTCATGGCCAGGAGCGTTCTGCAAGCCAGCAGACAGGAGATCTCTCCTGGGAGTCAGGTGAGATAATGTCCTTCTGTTCATTAAGCCCCTCCTGCCAAGGTGGCTGCAGACACCTTGGCAGATGTATCTAAGAGAAAAGCATTTGCTACCTGCTTCCTGACCCAAAACCTTGCCTACAGAAATTACCTGAGCATAACCACTTTGCAGGACCCAGAGGGTGCTCCTGCCAGAGCAGCAGCATGAGTGACAGTAAGAGAAGTTTTAATCAAATGTCTCCATTTCCTGTCTGTGAAATGGAGACAATATTTCCACTCTCCTTCATCCGCAGAGGTCTCAGAAATACTGAGTGGAAATTCCTTGGAGCTAGGATTTTTTATTTACAGCTGTCTGTGCAGAGTTTCTAACACTGAGCATAGAAACGGTTAACAACTAAAACCAGTTAATAACCAAAAAGCCAGTAGATGGCACTCAGGAATATGCAAGACTTCTGAAATGTGCAAGACCAATAAAACTTGCATCTGCAGTGCACAACAGCAACATATGCCTCGTTACATAGATACGCTACCAGAAGGGCTGAGAAAGGTGATGATCTCAGCCGTGCCCTGCAGCCAACACAGTAACCCAAGGTGCGAAGACCACAATTGCTTTAATCTCTCTTATCGGAGGGATCCAGGCAGCAGGATTTGGATCCAGACCCGTGCCCGGGAGCAGCTTGCGTTTTGGCGGGGGTGCAGCTGGGCAGCACGGCCGCTCCGCCTGCGCTCTCAGCCAGCCAGCGCTCGAGCGCAAGGGAAAAGCTGTGGGGAAGCATGGGGAAGCATGGCACAGGGCCTGCTGCGGCTGAACACGACCGATCTGGCATTCTCGAGAGCACTAAAACATCTCCTAAACACTGCTAAAATCACAGCAACAAGCCTCCCCTCCCATATGAGCACCATTAGAGCAAGGCCATCCTTCTCCTTGATACCAGGCTCTGGCAAGGCCTATCGGTGCGTAAGCCTACATCTGCTCGGCTATCAGGCAGCTCTGCAAAACACATCCAGATGATACAGCATTTCTGGGTGGCCATGCCTGTGCCAGTGCTTAGAGTTGCTAGTCCTAGTAAAGCTCAGCAGCCTGGAAGGAAAGGTTTTAAAGCAGGTAAACTGCCTAATCTTTTGTGGGGTTTGTCCATTTCCTATAATGCATCTGGCTACTTTAAGTGCTTCCTCACAAGGCCCCTGTGAAAGCTAAAAAGCACCTTTTTTCAAACAAAATCCGAGGCCCTTACACATCACGTGATCCCCCAGAATGGAGTCTTTAAGAGAAAGAAGCTACCATGGGCCCACCAAAAAAAAGTTAGCAGCAGAAACATTTGGCCCTGGTTAAGAAGCATCGTTAATGGCACGTTATGAACTCAGGGGATAAGCCATGCACAGTTTCCTACCAAGTGGCCTGTGGAAGGAGGTGCAGCATTGTCCAGCCCAAAAGAGGCCACTGGTGAACGACAGTGACATCCACAGCCCCAGCTGGCCACAAGGACCCCTTTGCATGAGTTCATTCCTGGGGAACCTGCAGACTCGTCACGTCACTGGTTTCTGGCCCCACTAACAGCAAGGTGCTCCCACCCCGCTTCAGTTCCCAGTGCGAGTCTGCAGAGAATGGTGATCCCTCCCCGTCAAACCTCTACGGAACGTGCCAGGCACCAGGAGCCCAAATCCCTGCAAAAGCAAGTGGACAAAGAGTCCTGAAGGGGAAGGTCCACATGCCAGTTCCCTGGGGCTCTGGGCCTTGCAGGAGAGCCAGTGAACCCTGCCAAACCTGCCGGCTGTGCCCAGCAAGCCTACTGGTGGGACTGGGGGCAGGCAAGACTCAAGGCACATTTCTTTAACAGCTCCCAACCCTTTCCAAGGTTGGGAACCTGGACTGCAGGGATGCCCCAAAGCAGGAGCTGTCAGCTACAAAACAGCACACGTGCAGACAGCAAAGCACCAAGAGGAAGGAGGGACCATGTATCGCAATCTGTCCGGTTCTGAATCAAGAGGGACAGGAGAAGGCAACGGGTCTTCTCCAAACACCCCTGCACCAAACCACAACTCAGACTGGAAAAGAGCAAGGCAAGAGGGATCCCAGTGAGCGCAGTCAGGCTGGCAGAGTGGGGGATATTTCAAAAGCTCAGCGTCAGCAGGATCTGCTGGGATGGCTACATGGCTGTCCCATGGACACAGCCCAGAGCTGCTTGATGCACATATCATCTGCTGCCTCTCAGGTTAAGGCAGTTCCCAGCTCATGGAAAATTTTGACATGAGTAGTTTTATTGGTTTTGTTCAGCTTGGACTGAAACCAGATTCCACAGAGGCACTGGGGTGGCCCCAAAAGCCTATGTTTTGACCAGTTTACCTGTGCATCCCTTGAAAGATAACCCGATTCCTGATGTTCCCCAAGCGAGGTGGCTGCACCACCCAGAACGCTGTTTGGGATCCCTTGTGCAACCTCGGCTCCATGTTGGGTGCAGGAAGCTGTAAGGCAGTCCTTGGGGCGTTCGTGCAGGAGGCGATGAGAACAGGGGAGCACAGATAATCCTGAGTAAACAACCAGCCAAGCCTTCGCTTGGCAGCGTTTTTCCATTGTCTATTATGTACAGCTGGATGAATGTCAATAAATTACCAATGGAAATGAGCCCTGCTGAGCAGGCAGTTTGGGTTGAACAGCTGTTTTCTAGGTGGCACAGAGGTGTTTCAGCTCCGCTTAGCAAACAGTGGCGAATCAGGGACTACCAACTGCCTTCAGGGGTGGTAAGGAGGAAAACAAACCCTGCACAGAGGGAGGGAAGCACCTGGTCTGCCCCAGCTGGGAACCCAGGGAGCTGGGAGGAGGAGGTAGCAAGAAGCCAAGCAGGCAGTGATGCCAGATCCCACGGAAGTCACACCCAGCACCAGTGGGCCACTCTGCCCACACTTGCTCCTGCAGCTTATCCATGGGTCAGCATTGGTGGGGAGCATGGGACAGAGCAATGCAAGGGCTTGTGTAAGATCACTGTGAGGCTTCCCAAGTCCCAGACAAGCTTGGGAAGAAAAAAAAAACAACCACACCACGGATGGACACGAGGGCTGCAGCTCCTCCATCTGCACCCTTTGGCGTGTGCACGCCTCTGCACTACCCGACACTACACCGTGACCCGCCACCCAACTCCGCTGCTGTGCCAGCCCTGTTGCAAGGGCTGGCTGGCAGCCACTGCCCACAGAAAGGCAGTCCCACAGCTGGTCTGCACAGGGAAGGAGATGTGGAAGACAGGGGAAGGCAAGGAACACATCTGATCAACTCTTCTTCCTTCTGACACAACTTTGCTGGTTGGCTCCTTCCAGAGTGAAGCGAGGTGGGTTCGTTAACCTAAGCAACAGCAGCTCTGCTTTTGTCTACCCTGAGAGAGTCTCTCAGAAGGACCCAAGACACAGATCTCCAGCGTGACAGCAAGCTACTTTTGTCTGACGTATTCAGCAGGAGATCCTGTATCTTCACCTTGCCCACCACCTCTGAGGGGGGCAGACCCCGCAGCTGCCAGAGCGGCTGTTAGTGTCCAGCTGGCCAGGACACCTGGAGCCAATGCACTCACTCCCTGCTGCGGAGCCCCTGTAAAAACCACCTGGCAAACTCCTGTAAAAACTTTGTGGTCTGCTTTAGGGTGGCTGTTAAAAATAACGATGTCGAGACACGGCAGGCTTTTGCTTTCAGAAAGAAAGGTATTAAGTTGCAAAGTCATTGAGACCTGTTTATTATTTAGCATCTGTTTAATTTCAACTAGGAAAAAATACCTTGGAGGATGGAGGGCTGAATAGGTAATTCAATCCTTTGGCTCCAGCCATAGGGTGCTTTGTGATTAGCAAAATCAGAGATGATTTCAACTCATCTTCTTGGAAAGGCAAAACAGATAAAAAAAGAAAGCCCACCTGCCTGCATGCTATGGGACCTGAAAGGGTTGAAAGCAGACCACAGGCTGTGTGTTCTGGCCACGCAGCTCCTGCAGGCTCTCCTGTTCTCCCCAACCATCAAGCTACGGCCAAGGTAAACCGTGAAATCAGCCTGAACATGACCAGGAATAGGGAGGGGAGAGGAGTAGTGCTCACAGAAGGAAATTAAGCAGAACACAACCACCCCCCAAACCTCTTCTGGTTGCAAGAGCCAGGTAATGCTTTGTGCAAACCAGGCAGCCAGTCAAGTGCCAGATCCCCACCCGGGAGCCAGAAACAGTTTCCCAATTAAGAACTCGTCAGAGGATGGTAATTGACAGAAAGGTTCATTTCCCAACTGCACACAGCAATGGTGGCTATTTCTAAGGGTTTAAGGCAGATTGAGTATCAACAGTGAAAAAGGGATTTAGGAATTCCTCTAACAGGAGAAATAAACTGGATTTCTAAAGCATTTGGCTGAGGCTTTTTGAGAGCCACCTCAACACTACTGATGGCAGCCTAACAACATGTATATTCCCTGTGAGTTCCCTGCAGCAGAGACCCTTCTTTCCTCCATTTGTATAAAAGAGTCCCATGCCACTACATTCTCCATTCACCCGGCAGAATTCACCATTCACCAAGAGCTCCCCAAAGCAGGTCTTTTACCCAAGAAATGACACCAGCTGTACGTAGCATTCAAGTTTTTATCCTCTTGGCCACCCACATCTACAGGACTCAATACACAGTTCTGCCCAGGGAAGGATGATGCTGACATCCACCATCTCCTGGTCTCACAAACCCTGAGAAACCTTGCACAATACTGCAGTGCTTCTATGTAGCTCTTCTCCCAGCATCGTTCTTTTGTGGAGAAAAGAGGACCTCGCTGTAGGATGGAAGCAGAGACGCTGTATTTCACGTTCTCTTCTACAGACTAAATCCTTAGATTTTCACAGCTACACAGCGAGCCGCCTCACCTCAGCAAGCACAGCTGGGCTTATTTTCTCCTTGCCAGCTCTTCCTCGACTTGTAAATCTTCCCTAATGAGACGTATCACCTTCCCTGAGAGACAAAGGATGGGGTGATTTTCTGCTCCCAACCACAGCAGAAAGACCTGGGTGTTCATAAAGTAACGAGAAGAAGCAGCGAAGGGAAGACAAACGCGTCCTCTGTCAGGCTTTTACACCGAAATATCAGCTGCTTGACTCCTTTTAACCAAAAAACCTGATAAACGGGACCGGAGGGATGGTGCCTCCTGTTTCCACGGCAACCGAGGCCCCAGCGCGGCGCTGGCAGCGGCATCCCGGGAGCGGCCGAGAGGACACGGGAACAAAAGCGGCGGCAGCGGCTGCCGGGCCACGCGGGCGCGTCCTCCCCCAGCGCTCAGCGGAGCGCCCGGCCCACGCCTGCCCGCGGACGCGCGCGGCTCGCCACACCGAGCGCGCAGCGACGCGATCGCGCCAAGGAAACGGGCGATCGGTGCACGGAAAACAAGACGCGCCATGCTCCCTCGCCTCCGAGGACCCGCGGAGGGGGGGAAAAAAACCTTTCCCGGTGCCCCGTGTGTGTGTGTGTGTCCCCCGCCCCACCTGTGGCGCGGCGCCCCCCCCCTCGCCCCGCACTCACCCCAGAGGAGGGTGAGGAGCTGCGCCCGCGGCACCAGGCTGAGCGCGTAGACGGCTCCCAGGTGCAGCAGCCCCATCAGCACCACGTTGCGCCAGACGATGGCCTGCCCGGTGCCCGCCTCGCCGCTCGCCGCCCGTCGGGCCGCGGCCATCTCGCCGGGAGGG
>JANZLQ010000007.1:25925080-25971485 GCA_026212715.1 Elanus axillaris | reverse complement strand
GGGGGGGGGGTCAGAGCAGGGACAGCTGATCCTGCCTGACCAAAGGGATATTCCAGATCTTATGATGGCATGCTCAGTATATAAAGCTGGGGGAAGGAGGAAAGGGGAGACACTCAGAGTGATGGTGTTTGTCTTCCCAAGCAACTGTTAGATGTGATGGAGCCCTGCTTTCCTGGAGATGGCTGAACACCTGCCTGCTGATGGGAAGTGGTGAATGAATTAGTTTTCTGGCAAAACTGCCTTTTTTTTAAACCTGGACATTTCTTCCAGTTGCTGTTCGTCCTAGGCATACTTGCTATTCATGGACACTGTTCCAAATTTTTAAAACTTAAAGCCAGCTCCAACTGTGCTGCTACAGGAAAGGACAGCATGCTGGGAAACTTGCCTGACCCAAGTTGCTAATGGCCAGCAGCAAGCTTGCAGTTTCACAGCACAGCATGCCCTCGCAGTGGTAAGCAGTGCAGCAGAGGCAGCAGTCTCCAGGTTCACAGGATTGCAAGAAACAATTTACACCTTGTTTACACACTAAATATCAGTGCCTTTGTATTGGTGGCTTAAACCACTCTGCATTACTGCCACTCTTAGCTTTTAAAAATAGAGATGTGTTCAGAATCCTTGCTAAACTTCTCCTTGAAATATAAATCTCTATAAATGTTAAAGAGAGGTTTTAGTGAAGAGCATGGAGAAAAAAATATCCTTACAACTAGGACACAACAGAAAGCCACTCCACTGTACTCCAGGTTCAAAAATCTCCAACTTGCACTTCATAAAGACACATTTTAATAAATTAACATTTATTGAAAATACCACATTAGCCTTTATTTTGCTTATTTGCCCCAGTGCAAATTTAAGCTATTTAACATGTAAATTGTAATAACAGAACTGCAAGCAGCTTCATAAAATAAAAGACCAAATACAGTTATAATACAATCAGACTCTTTAATCTGGTGGGTAAGGAACAGTGGGGTGGAAGGGAATAATCTGTTTTAGGGTCTGATACACAACCTATCTTGTTTTAACACATACATCTGTTATTAAAAGCCACTGTTCAGCAGTATAACATGCATCTAAAAATTGACAATATTGGGCATCATCCATTAAATATACTATTTGTAGACAAGAATCATTAGGGATAGGAAAAGGATTAAAATAAAAAGAAAAGCACCAGGGCTCCACAGCCCTCCTAGAATGAAGTATTTTGCAGGGAGAGTGTAATGCCATTTGTCAGCGCTCTACTGCCACATGCCATAAGGACTCGCATTTGGTCCATTTCCTGCATATTTGCTGTAGAAATGCACTTCTTTGGAAAAGCACCCGTCCAGGCTTTGCAAATGCAGGGTTACTTCAGACACCCAGCTTATTGGCCTGGGTGAGGACAACTTTCAGAACGGGCATGAAAGCAGAGGTCTCGCTGAAGTTGCTGGTGCTGACTATGTGTGTGTGGATGTTCAGTCCTTCCTGGTAGTTGTGGGTTTCGATGCTCTTCACAATGTTGTGCAAACCGCTAATGATGGTTGGAGAGAGCTGCAAGGAAGCCAGGCAAGGCAGGTAAGCAGAAAGAAAAAAAAACCAGCACCATACACTAGTGCTAGAAAAAACAGAAACCCTGACTGTAACATTTGGCCCTCAGGAAGGTGCAGCAATTAGTTCCTTTCTTTAAAGGCAGACTTTTCAGAGCTGCGCAACATTGGGAACAGTCACTGGGAAGTCTAACAGCAGACTTCAACCAGAACATACCTTCTCTGCAGTACTGCAAAGCCCCGCAAGTCTTCACTGCCAGCCCCTGGGGATGCAGTTCCCTGAGGTGGGAGACCTGCTGTGACAAACTAGCACATGAAAAACCTACTGAGCTTTTATGCCTCTGGGGTGAAGTTAATTGCTCGGCAAAGATGGCCTAACAATGACAGGATCACATCACTCTAATCCTAAAGTACTAAAAGATCTAAGCCCAGTCTGCCACAGACCTCCTGGAAGGCTTTGGAAAAATTACCAGTTCTCCAAGAGTACTTGCACATCTGCCTTCCAGTGAAGTCAGTGAACCTCCAACTTCTAAATCTGCTTGCTTTTTTGACCCCAGGCTGCATGTGTCTCGCTTCACACTGGGAGTGGGGGAACTTGCTGTGTTGGCTCATTCTGCTAGCAGCTGGGGACAGGGACCCTGCTGATGCATTCATGCAGCATCTACTGCAAGGAGATCTGCTCTTTGGCTCAGTGCAGTCCCTGAACAGCATGATAAAACTCATGACATGACCCCAAAACACTGTGAAGTCTGCACAGGCAGTTGGGGCCAAGCACTCTACCTAGCTGTTTCTGGGAAATGCATGGAAACATACAATAAATTGATCTGAAGCACACTTCCAAAGAAGGAACGAGCACCTGCTACGTGTTGCAGCAGGGTCCACATCACTGATCCTCTTGGCCATACCTGCAGTATATGATGGGGTGTAAGGGAAAACATAAAACAGAACTTACTGTCTGTTCCCTAAGTTTGTCATATAGAAACTCCAGGCGTTTATTTGCATCATCTAGTTTCCTCTTGGTTTGCTGAA
This sequence comes from Elanus axillaris, assembly GCA_026212715.1. Lineage (NCBI taxonomy): Eukaryota > Metazoa > Chordata > Aves > Accipitriformes > Accipitridae > Elanus > Elanus axillaris. Next base: position 25,968,936 of record JANZLQ010000007.1, on the reverse strand, counting down.
AGAGAAATAAATATATAAAACACAGTGCTTTTAAGAACACCATACTGGTCTGATAGCATTGCAAAGAGGTCCATGCAGCACATGAAATTTCTTTCTCAATATCTTCCTAACATCATTTGAACTCTTTGCTCTGTACTTTCCTCCCCCGATTTTGCTAGGAAAGACCATGTGATATGACTGTAGTTCTCGGCATGTAACCACTCTATAGTTAGCTACAGAAAATGTTAAACTGTAGGGGTGCATTCCAAAAGCCACTGGTCATTTGTAAAACCCACTGGTATAGAAAGTAACAGAATTCTGAGTTGCAGCATGAATTTTTTTCTATGGTTTACTGGCAAAGCCTAATGATAGCTGGATAAAGTTATTACTGGAATCAAGTATCCAGCAACATCAATGAGAGCTTAAGGGCACAGGCAGTCACTGAAGTCTAAGTATGTACAACTCAGTCATCATTTATGGCAAATCCTAATTATATTTTTCATTATGTGATTAGTAAAACCAGGAGTTTGTAAGCTGTTATTGCCAACAGAAAAACTAATAGCCTAACCCAAACTGTCCTTATGGATCCTTTGTGCTTCCATGATTTTATACAGAGAAACCACCTATTGATGTGTCTGGAATTCTTTGCCACCAAAGGCTCTTAAAATAACTCCGGTATATTCCACCAGCAGTGCCACAGCAGCTGCTGGAGAAATCCACCTTTTTTTTTTTTTTAAACAACTACAGAAATTGAAGATTTTAATCCATAATAATAAAATGGTAATAAAGCATCAAGGTTACAATTACAAAAGCACAAAAGAGAAGGTGGTCAACAGCAGTAGAAATGGTATCAATGCACAAGAGTAATGAAGCTTCCTCCTAATTCTTTTGGACTTGCTAACTCTTTTCAGATACATGACTTTGGAACATTTGTTTCAAAACCCATGAAAAGGCATACATGCTATTTTCATTTTACAGATGGCCAACTAGGGCAAAAAGAAATAAATTGTGTTTAGTAAACAGCAAGACAGCTCTCCAGCCAAAGGAAATTAGGTGGAAGAAGTGCAAACTGGTCGCTCTCCCCACTCTTTGCTTCCTGTTCCCATTTTCCCCTTTGGAAAGTAATGACTGAGTAGTGTCTGCATTTGTTCTGACAATAACTGATGTATACAGTCAAGGCGGTGTCTCTCAGCACTGTGTACTGCAAATGCTTGCTCTGCCTAGGAAAATCAGAGAGACCTAACAAGAAGCAAGCAAAATGTGTTGGCAGAGCAGAAAAGCAGTCCCTGGGTGCAGATGTGAACCGAATGCTTTTGCCTTCTTTGTGTATCTGGGAGGAGCACTCAGAGGAAGAAAAGGTCAAAAGGTCTGTGCAGTATATGCCTTCTATCCCTGCACTCTACACAGCCTAACCTTTAAAGAAAGGATTTTGAGCAATTGAATGCTACTGAACCTTATGAGGTCCATCCAGAGAAAGGTCTATGGCCTCAGAAAGCTTCTGTAAAGGAGTACATGGGCAAGTCCACCCTGAAACTGCTGGGCTGAGACCCACAGGGGAAAGAATTACATACATGCAAATCTCAAGTCTAAACCATGGAGGCAGCTGAAATTGTACAGCGGACGGACATAAGACAGAAGCGACATCGAATGCCCAATATACTCCCAGAGCCATTGCCACAGAGCCCTCAGACAGCTCAGCTCCCAGTCACCGTAACAGGAACGCGAGTCTGTGCTGCTGACCAAGCACATTCAGTACACAACGCCCTCTGCATACAACCAGCCTGTCTTTCATCATCCACCTTTCAGCATGTGGCAGGCATGAGCCAAACAGTCAGCATCTGGGCTTTGGGGTAGAGTGTTACTTACTGACCACTGGAAATAAATGAGAAGCTTTGAGACAGATGGCTCATTTACAAAGTACTGACTGCCACAGGAAATGTTTTTTCTATCCAGCTCCAGTGGTCATGTTAAAGCTTCTGAAGGTTTTAGAATTTTTAACTTTATTTTTTTTAAACCATCAACATCAAAACCTAAACTTTTCAGTAACCTTTCAACAGTAACCAATTCTAACCCTCCTCAGAACAGCAGAGGAGGCTGCAATGGGTTAAGTCCCTGCCCACTAACAGCACCATCATGCTCTGCCCATGCTGTGTGCTATAAGGACCAGAGTCAAAGTGCTCAGGCAGCTGTGCTGTGCTCTGGCCCCAGATTGCCACATCCTATGCGCATATGGCTTTTCTACACAGTGACTGTGGTTGCTCGAAGCAGCCTTTAGAAGGAAAAGGCCATCTCAGGAGAGGCTGTGGTGGCTAGCTGTGCTGCAGGTACCAGCACATTCACCCAAACACAGGTGTACTCTGGGAACACCACAAAGACCTACCGGATCAGAGGCAGACAGCAGGCACCTCTGGATAAGAGCTTCAAACGTAGTCTTCAGAATAAGGTGCTCCTCAGGGATGGGCTTCTTTGTAATCTTCTCTGTTGGCAGTGCCTGCACATGCTGAGAAACAGAGAGCAGGTAAGGCTTTTCCAGGTCACTGTGACCACCTGTAATTTTCAATTGAACCAAGTGGCATTATTAACCAGGTTGGCACAACTCCTATTTCTTCCCTGTGGGTGTGTGGAGGTGACATTATCAGCATCTGCTGTTGCTCCCTCTGAAGAGCTGTGAAGTTGCAGAAGGAAGCAGCAGCTTGTTGGTCCACACAAACTAGAGCATTAACTGCAAAAAGGTAGTGTCTAGGTGGAGATTACGGTAGCAAAATGCTAGCATGGTGCAAAGCTAGCAACTAAAAAGTCTGCAGTACACTTTGGAGGTACTAGAAATGCATGCCTGGCCAACAGGATCCCAGCCTGCAGGGCTCCGCTGATACACAAACAAAAACCATGCAATGCTGGGGGTTACCTGGATGGCATTGCCAATTGGAGCCCCAGGGGCCCCCTCTGTGCTGGGTTTGGAAACAGCAGGTGGCATGACACAGGGCCCCAGGGGCTGGGAAGCAGGTGGGTAGCCACCCTGCAGCACCAGCTGTCCTGTGGGGAGGTGTGTAGGCTGGAAGCTGGGTGCAGCTGTGGGTGGTGCTGGAGCCGGAGGCTGCTGCATCTGAGACTGTGGATCTGCCAGCGGGTTCATGATGGGGGAGGTGATGGGAACCGGAGGCAGGAAGTTATCCGGGACCTGGGGAAAAAACAAACAGTGCATTTACTCTGCCGTGGCTGCTGCAGGCAGAGCACTATACGCAGCTCCTACAGACTTCCCAACCTGCAGCTATTGAGAGCTCTGCCAAGTAGAGTGCTGAGCCCCCAGGATATAGAAATAATGGGTAGGCAATACAGCATTTCACTATGGGTAAACAAACCTGCTCCTCTGGCTGCAGCTGCACATTAAGAAGTGCCCTGGTGCAATAATATCCTCCAGTGTTTCCAGGCCTGTGCATTCTGCCTGTCCTCCTGCCTGTGCAGGGCAGGAGCAGCCCGCCCAGCCTGCTGCTAGCCACAAGAGCTGATTACAGCCACCTCAAATCAGAGCCACTCTCCTTCTGCTAAGGGCACAAACCAGCAGAATAGTTGCACTAATGGAAACTAACACATGCCTACATCTATTCTTACTATTGGGTCATTATATTTAGATTTTTGTGTCTCACTTTCAAGAGTACTTTTTTTTGTCCATGCAGTACATAGGTCACAGCTAGCAACACGCACCAATAAAGCTTCTGAAAGCCTTTCAAGCTTCTGGCAAACAGGTTTGCGCTAAGACAGATTATGAGCGCATTTCAGATTCATCCCTAAGCATCTGCCAGACTTTACACAGGGGCATTTTGGAACCATTTGGTAGAGGGAAGAAAAAACAAAATGAGCTACTGGCCTCTGCTATGCATCATACAGTAATCCAAACAAAACAAAGAGCTCCCATGGGAAGGTGCACATTTCTTTGGGCGTGCATATAAAAAAGGAAAGATTACAGAACCCTGAATGCTACCCTGAATGAATGATGCCAGAATTAAACTAGTGGTGTGGGATAGCAGGAAAAATATTCGCAGTGCAGCACCAAAGTCTGCTATAAAAGCAATGAATTACAACAGTAAACTTTTGAGTGGTGGATAAGTTCTTCGGGATGGTTCTTCTATTTTACAATAGCCAATATGGTGAGTCATTTAATAATATCCTAAACCACCCCCTCATACAGTAGACATAAGGGAAACAAACACAATAACATTTCTGACAGAGGTTTGTTAAACACCCAACAAGGAACACAACAAACACAATGCCTCATTTAGAAGGGAGCCAACCCTCAAACGCTGGCTATAGCAGAAATTCTGGCTGTGACACACACACACACAGAGCAGTAGTAAAAAGCCTGTTTGCAGAAGGCTGCTTCTTGAGCTCTCAGGTCCAGCAGTTATTCTCACTGACAACTTCCCTCCTTTTACTTAAGAGCCTGAAGCCCCAAAAGGCAGCATGCTGGCTGCTGTGCAACAAACATCCCAGCACTGGGGCACTCAGGAGCACACAACGCATCCCCTATCCATCCCCCAAAAGCTTCTTAATCTTGAACTGCAGAGACCAAAACCCAAAGGGTAAAAGAGACTTCTGCCTTCACCTCACCTAGACCTTATCTTGCCTGCTCCAACTTTTTTTTTTCTCCCCACACTTTACGCACTCCAGACTAACTCTTGCTTCCCAAATGCAACAGGATGAGCGAGCAGTGGGTGACACTGCTGTGGAGATAATGCAAGACTACAGCAGCAACAAGGGATGAAAAGGCTCGCTCTGTGCCAAGTGTTCCCAGTTATTCCATCCTGCTGTAATCTAAAACCATTTTACAAAACTACATTGTCTCCATCACAAAAATTGTCTTACTCTCAGCAGATCTCTCAGGGTCAGACCCTTAATCAGGATAAATTGCTTTCAGCTCCAGCAAAGTCAGTAATCTATAACAATTTGCACAGCCTCATCATTTCATGTAAGCATCATCTCCTGCAAAACTCATCTGCTATACTGCAGATGAAAATAGTCTGAGGTATTTTCTTCCCTCAAACCAAGATCAATGCTCTTATTAGCAACCACAACTTTAGCAAAAAGCCACTGTCTCTTTAGAGGCTTAAATATTTTGAGAGAGATAATGCATACTGGAGAGGCATAAAGGCCATTTCTGCTCATGAGGTGCAGCTTCTGTTTGCTGATAACCCTTCTTTTTCCTTCTGCCAATACATTTCCCAGGAGCAGCTTAAGTTACTACTTTTCAAGTGGTCAGCACTCAGTTATGTCGAGATGGGATTTCCTAGAGTACCTTCTTCTTCTTGGCAGCTCTGTTCAGGGCAGGAGGGTCATTCCAGCCGTTCTGAGGCCCTGTAACAGAAAGAAAACAGAGATGCTAAGCACCTCAGAGGAGGGCAGTAATACTTTCTTGAGTTCAGCTGGGTTATCTCCCTGCCACAACTGTGCTGGCAGGGGCTTGGCAGAGCCTGTCCTCACCTGCCTGCTCCTCTGCCCTTCACTGGGGGCCAGAACAGCTCCTGCACTAGTCAGAGCATCCCAGCAACCCAACCATCAGACCCTTTGGGCTCTGTGCCCACTCTATCGGTTTGGCATCTTGACCAATTGTTCTCAAGTCTGACAGAAGTTGATTTTTTTTTTTTTAAATAATTAACTTTTTCTTCTCTTGCAGGAAAAAAAATTTGAGCAGACATGCCCCCTTTGAAAGGGCAGGCCTACCATGCTGAAAACACAGTTCTGCTACACAGACTGTATATGTGAAGACACTTTCAGTTACCGGTGAAAGTTTTTCCCATTTGCATCATATGAGAAGAAATGAGAACTGGTGTTGAACTTGCAATTGCATCCTGTGATGGATTTATACATGACGGTTAAGATGTGTTCCCCAGCAACACAACGCAGAAAGAAGAGGTAAATGAGGCAACAGGAGCCTTAAACATTTCAGGCTAGATTCACCCAACCATCGTGGACACACAAAGAGCCATAAAACCAGGTTTACCCTGCCAGCTACAGCACATTTATGGGTGCTTTGTGTTCCAAAAGCAGAGCACAGCTGCTGGAGCAAGGTGGCAAGATCTAGCTTTTTGTACCAAGGGCAATTTGTTTGAAACTGGAAGAAACACAGATGTCTGAGCAGATTCATTCAGAGTCCGAGGTGTTGTTCTGTACCAAACCTTCTGCTCTTCCAAGAAAGTATGCTCCATGCAGCTGCAAGATTTGTACGCTGAAGCTCATGCTAGTGCATTAGAAATAGCTCTGCATGTCATCACAGAGCGCATGTAATCAGGACCACAGAATTATATCTCAGCATTACTGTGGCCTTGCCAAGTAATCAGGATTTATTGTACAAAGCCACAAAAAGCCAACAAAACCAAATCCCTGCTCAATGGACTTTTTCACCACAGTGTTTTTCACTTAGCAGATGATGAATTCACCTTAGACAGCAGAGCTTAACATCACTGCAGAATTTGCTCAATTTATCTGAAATTTCATTTGCTCCTGAGCTTTTGGTAAATAAGTTCCAGATCCAGAGCATGTTAAAGGGGTAAATGAAAAACAATTAAAACCCTTTTCATATCTGCTTTCTCTTGAACAAAAGGCAGTGCCATCTCCAGACAGCCATGTGCCCCAGGGGCTCCTCTGTTCCACCCTATCCAGAAAATCCTAGAGTATTTCTGATACAGAATGTCTAACTTCTGCAGTGCTGATGGTGGTAACACATTAAGAAAAATCTCCCAGACTATTACTGCTTTAATTTCCTGGAACAATTTGCTTTAAAAAAGGAAAATCAGCATTTTTTTCTGTGGTCAAAAACTCCAGATATTTTGTTATTGGTTTTAATTAAAGAATTAAAAATTGATTTGATTAAAGTCTAAATGGGCAAAGAGCATCACACTTAATGTTCTCTGAAGAACATATGTATTATTGATGTCTGTTCAATTAATTTCATGTAGTGACTCTAATTATTTTCAGGTTAGGTGGTACCTAGTTCACCTGAGAAGGGAGCAGCCTGGTCTTGAGTTGGTAGGCTTTCTGCGGATAAAATGCAAAGATAACTAAAAAAAGATTTTCTTTGAAAATAAAACAGTTGATCTGTAATTTTTGATTTGCAATTTAGTTTCAATAAGCATGAGAAGTCAGGAGAAAACAATGCCTAACCTAATTACAATGCCAGTTTAGAGACAAGTCATTTGTCCAAACCACCCTGTGCAACTGCTTTTGTCTGCCTTCCCTGAAAACAAGCCTGTTGCTCTTTCCATTCAGTAAACCAGTGTTTCTAGTTGTTTCTAACAATTGTTGCAGAGTCCTGGCCCACTTTATCTCTTCCAGTGTTCTCATTTTCTATGCCTACCAGCCAGTACAGCCGACAGACCATTACTCTCAGCAACAATCTTCTCACTGTCTTTTTACTATTCCAGAAATCTTTTCAGGAGATGCTTAAAGTACTTGACTTCAAGGTGGATGTCAAGTACTTTCCCACATCAAGGCGTACTCTCAACTGCATCCAGCTGAGAGACAAAAAAAAAACCCCAAAAGCATGCTCACACAGCAGCTTCACACCCATGTGAAAAGACACATTGCCTGCTCAGACTGAGCAACAAATCCAAATGGCTAAATGGCAGCCAATAAACCTTTGGCACTTCGAAGAGAAGAGGAATACCAGGGATGAGAACTCCTGTCCCTGGGGTTGGTCAGATGCACTTACAGTTCTGGTGCAAACCCTTCCCTTAAGCTCAGAATTGCTCTATCACAACTCAAAACAAGATTCAGGAGACTGAAAATTAAAACTCCCTTGAAAACAGGTTCAAAGATCTATCACAAAACAAAGCGAGATAGGTAGAAAATGAAATTAAATGTGGGCTCTTCTTGCTTACTGGAGCTCCAAGCACAGCTTAACATACTGATGTTACATGCATTTACAAAATCCAGAAGATATTTATAGAACTATTTCTTTTTGAAGGGCATCTTTAAATCCAAGCCAGTTCAAAAGTCAGATGCTTTTCAAAACTTCAAATTTGATGTATTTTTTTCCTTCCTTCCGTCCGCCCACCTCTAAAGGAATCACATTTGCAAAGTGAAGCATGCTGTCCCCAGATTAGACCATCACCACACACAAAAGCACACCACTTCAAAGCCAAGATCAGTATCACTATATGCTCTGCACTAGAACATTCAGAGTTATAGGTGAGATCTACTTCTGGTTGCACATATCTGTAGTTCTATGGGATCTCATGCCAATGAGTCCTTCACTAAGCAGTGCAGCTACTCTGGAAAATATGGTGGTGGTTAAGCTTATTAAGCATGTACACTGTCATTTCTGCATTTACAAACCAAGTGTTTTTTCCTTCCTGTTTATATGTTTTTTAAAAGGTGTTATCTAAAAAATTGGAAGAGGACAGAGCGTGCTCTTCAGATACCTCTTATCTTTTTTCCATAGTTCTCCAGCTGCAGGCAGCAGTTGCATGCCAGCAGCCCACACGCATGAGCCACATGGCCTCGGCACCTCACCATGCCCTGGAGTCCACCTCTGCATTTCAGCCCAAGGCTGGCGTTTGCCAGGATTCAGAGATGATGCCCAAGTTTGGGTTCCTGAAGGTTTGACACTTTGTACTGGCTGCCTTCTCATCACAGCTGCTGGGAAAAACACAAGCAGCACCGATAATTCTCAGAAAGTTTTATAAAAAGCCTAGTGTGGACAACTTAATTTTGACAGGAAATCTGGCAAGTCAATGTGGATAATGACTGCTTCAATTCCCCTGATACTAAAATGACATAAGCAAGATGTGTTAGATTACTCTCTACGTGGATTACACAATTTTACAAATTGACCAGTATTGTCATTAGTGTCCCTAATTTCAATTGTCCAGAGTACAGAGCTTCACTTCTCTGAGCACACCACATGGACTATGTCACTTCCCTGTTAATGCAAGAAACTTAGCAAGTGATAGATCTGAAGTGCCTGCCAGTGACGCAAATGGAGTAGTAAAATGGATAAGAATGAACAATTTTCTTGTTCCTTGCACTTATTTGGAGCTGCAGAAGCTATGCTACCTGAATTATAATATGCTGCTTTACATCCCAGGCCTAGAACCCTATCCAAGACCTGTTCCTCTGTCCAGTTTAATAATTCTTCTGGCTTAGAGATACAAGTGGGACTTGCCCTGCCACATGAGGCGAGGAGAGGTCACAGTACACCATCTCCAAGAACAGAGGGGACACCAAATCTGTCTGCAGGATGGAAGGAAAAGGCCTCTTCTTCCCTTGCAGCCCTGGTGGCTGCCCTACACCAGTCCTCTCTCTTTCTTGACAGACCAAAAGACCATTTCTCCCCAAGACATAAGTGTGTGTGTAAAGGCAATGCCATGGGAGGTGTAGGCTCCTAGCCTCATGAACACCAGGAGCACCTACTCATAGGACTGCTGCTGCCAAGATATAAGCAATATGCCTTTTCTGCACTGCACCCCTAACAGACTTTTAAAATAAGAGAGGGAGTCACAGTGGTGTCATTCAAGCCTGTCAGCAGAGTCAGCATCCCTGGAACATCCCTCAAATCATGCCTAATATTCCTTCCGCTCCCTACTTCCCAGATCAAGTCCTTGACTCTCCAGCTGGACCAACTGGATGTGAAGTATAATTATGGCCAGGTTTAGAAAAGGACCACTCATACTTCCTGCACAGTCTGACGTATGCAAAGCTGTTGTTTCACAGGCTGCTAAGTGAAGAGACAGGTTTGTTATCACAAGTGAGGTCACTGTCCCACAGCAAACAGTTATATCCAGGCAGTCACAAGCAGGCATTGAGCCCCAACTCAGTGCATGCCCTCTCACCATGCGTGCTCAAACATGCTTTTATGTGTCAGCCACACACGCTTTTAAAGAACATTCAGGAAAGAGACATGTAAAAGCATTTCTAAATCACCTCTGATTATCTTTTAAGGCATTCACAGCTACAGTAAATCCCATCACACTAAGTGGTTAGGGAAAAAAATAATGGAAGTGAGCTGATGCCACAGGAAATGCTGTTTGAATTAAATACACTGCCAATCCCAGGCTTGAAATGCCGCTCGCAAACCAGGGACACAGGGACAAATTACATTTGCAAAATTGTTCTGCGGGACTTGGGATCATCTTCTCAGCAGTGACTAGGAAAACTTGCTCATTTTTGTATTTTGCTCTCTAGCCACATAGCTGGTTTTGATGCCAGCCTCACAAGGTTAAAACCATGCCACCGTCCATCCACAGTACGTAACAGCCTCATAGCAAGACAATGCTGTAGCCCCATGTCTTGGGCAAGAAAAAAAGATGTGTTTGTGGCAAGGTCTGACTTGCAAGAGAAAGACAACAGCTCATGCTGCTTAGCCAGGGCTCACTGCAGCAACATAGCCATATCATTGCCAGATGCACAGGGAAGATGTGTTTTAGAAATGCTTTGAATTGACTTCTAAGCAAAAGCAAACTTTGTACAGAGCATTCACAAGGAAAAGGTGCACATTTAACTGAGTGAGTAATAAAGCAACCCCTCCCACCTGCCCCCCCCGTCCAAGCGCAGACCTGTTCTCTGGGATGCAGGAAGGTCACTGGTTGCAGGCAGAGTACCTGTTGGTCCAGCAGGTAATGCATAAGCCACAGAAGTTGCTGGAGGTCCTGGCCTGCCATGCTGAAAGGATGCAGCAGGAGGAAGAGGGAAGGAAGAGATGGGATTCAGGCTTGTTGGGGAGGGTTGAGGCTGCCCAGGGTAGAGGGGGGAGGGCATGGAATGGGCAGAGGCAGAGGGCAGGTAGGGAGTCGTGGTGTTAGGGGCAGAGTTTGGATAAGAGGCTGAAGCAGGGACAGCGATAGGCTGCTGAGGCTGGTAGAGAGCTGGTCCCCCTGTTCCACAAGAGTACTGCTGTGTGGCCTGATATGCTACAAACAGGGAGAAAAGACATTCAGTCAGTGAGTTCGTAACAGAGGAGGTTTCTGCTTCCTTCTCTACCTGACTCTCCTCTCTTCCTGCCCCTTCCCCCTCAAACCACTTACCGGCCCAGCCAAATCCTGACTCCCACAACCCTGCCTGCACTTGCAGGACTGCTCAGAAACTCAGCCTGCCACTGATAGTGGGAAGGCAGAGAAAGGACTGCCTTGGCTGTAAGGACTCCCATTCTCCCTCACAGACTCTCCTGCTCTGGCTGTTTTCTGGACCACTGCAACCCTCACTGTGCCTCTCAGGGAAGGAAAATGCCTGCCACAGGTTTGCACAAAGGGAAAGCCTAGGCCAAGGAAGTGAACAGCAGTCTGGAAGGGAACAGCAGTCTGGAAGTGAATGCAAGCTCACAGCCTTTTACTGTGGGCCCTGCAGCTTAACTTCCCTGCCTCTTCTCTGCCCATCTACGCCCATTTTTTCCTCCCCAGTGCCTGCACCTTCAGTCCCCTGCTTTGAGTGTGTCAGTGCTCAGCCCCCTTTCCTCACTCATCTCTACTACTGCACTTGTCTCCTTATCCCCTTTCCCATCTTCATGAAGTCCCAATAAGAACTGGATGGCCCAGTCAAACACAGATGAGTTGGGTCCCTCATTGCTGCTTCTCCAGACTCACAGTGGAGTTCTGGCTTGTCCTGACCCCAGCACTCCCTTGGGAAGGGCCAGCTGAGGACCGAGTCTCAAAGCTGTGGGAAGACACCTTCTCAGCAGAGGAGACAGTGTCTGACAGAGGGTGCCTGATGTCTGGACCCTACCAAGAAATGACAATCCTCAGATGTCATCTCAAGAGCTTCCCTCACCCCTGCAAGAAATGTGGGACTGGCTTGGTCTGAACCCTCCCAACCCCAAGGAGGGGTCTGGCTATCCCCAAGTAAATGTGGCCTCATCACCTGGCTGGCCCACCTGGATGGGAGAGAGAAGGGACCTGCTGGTACTCACTCTGCGGGTACGTTGACCGGGCCCCTGCTTGTGAGTACATGCTGTAATTGGAAGACGTGGCTTGCTGCGGTGGCATGTTGGGGTTAACGGCACCTGGCATGATAAACCCTGGAGGAGGTGGGTTGTCTCCCTGTAAAAGAGATTGCAGGAAAAAGGGTAGGGAGAGATAGGACTTAGTTAGCAATAGTAATGCAGTGCTGAAGCAGCACTGTAACAAAATGATGAGTTCTTATTTCAAGTCCTGAAACCACATTCCCTGGAAGAGCCACTGGTACAGGGGCAAATGACTCCACTCCAGTGCCTTAGGGTGCCCAGTATAACACTGAAAGCACAGCTTTTGTGTGCAGTGACTTCAGCAGCAGCAGAGCAGCACATACCTTCCTGCACAAGCCCTTGCCAGCGCTGCCTGTTATTCAGGCAGTCTAAGAGCGCACTGTCATCCACAGCTTTCAACTAAACTTAAACATTAACTCTGAAGCTTCAAATTTCCATGGGAAAGAGGGAAATGAAAAAATCATCACAATTCAAATATTCCAGTGTGGGACAAGGGCTGGGGGGGCTCAGGTCACACTGAGTTCCCACTCAAGGCATTCCAGAGCCATTCATGTGGGTGTTGGTGAAAAAAATAAATGTAACATGAGACACAGAGGAGCAAAACCACAGCACACATGGAAGTTGCTCCTTCCGTCTATCCACACTAGACTGTGTCAAGCACAGACTACACCAGGGGACATATTGGGGTGGAGCAGGGGCTCAGAGAGGAATAATGAAGGTTATACCTGTGTGTCAGAGGGACAGCCTGCAGGAGGATGGCTGGGAAGGGCAGTAGGAGTTTTGTTACTCCAGGTAGTGACAGTAGGGGCAATTCTAACCTGAATCGAACAAAGAAATACCAATCATGGAAAACAAAACAATAAAAAGGTCTAAAGGGTTTCACAAAAAGAGATGCAAAGAAGTGAACACAAAAAGGTTTGCATGCTGGCACTTATAACACGGCCATAAAATTGCAGAGGAAAAAGGAAAAGTGCATTCAAGACAGACGAAATCACTGTGCGCTGGAGCTGAAGTGAATTGCAGAGTGACGACGAAGCACAGCAGAGTCGCAGCTACAACAGGCTGTGGAGCAAGTGCAGTGTTACACGTGCCAGTGAGCCAGGTCTGCCTCTTTCATCACATTTTCCTATTGCAGAAGCTCTCCCCAGGCTACTGCATGACACCGAGCATCACTAACCACAGCTTGAAGTCCCAAGTTCCATGTTAAATTCAAACATACTGCCTCACACAAAAGCAGTCTGTTTAAATCCAGCTTAAGATGGAATTAAAAAAAAAGTTAAAATCTGATACTCAGCTCTTACACATGCACAAACATACATCTTAATGCCAATTGCTTCCCAGCCAGTCTCCCACAGCTCCTTTCCTCTGTCTTCCTTCTTTGCCACTCCAAAGCCCTTCAGTTCCATATGATCACTACTACCTTTCCGGCTGGACAGAAACCAAGAACCTCCTATGCCTGCGACATCTCTGAGCAAGGAGAGGGCATGCTGCCCAGCAGTGGGAGGCACAGCCAGGGTCAGGAGCCTGACACCCCACCTGAGCGCAGGCAGAGGGAAAGCTGCAGCCCTGAAGTCCTGGCTGGCTCAGCTGGCTTCAGTCTATCCATCTCTAACCCTGCTCAGTGCTGGGCTAATGGTGCAGTCAGCTGTACAACAACCACTGTCAATGTCTGCATAACTCATCACTGGAGTCATCTAAAAGACTCTTCCCTTTCATGCCTGTTATTTTCAGATGAAAAGAGGGTTCAAAAACCAATGCTGAAAAGAAACCAAGTTTTATGTATGTGTTCCTATTTGGGACAGCACTTAACCAAAGGCTGCCTCAAGCCTGAACAAGCCCTATGCACATACTTTCTTAAAAGGAGGTCAAATAAAACAAGTATCCTAAAAAATCAAATATGTCATTTCTTTCCATTCTGGTTCATCAGCATACCACTGGGTACCTTTCTGACATGGCACCTGTCCCTTCAAGCCCTTCCTGCTGAGCATGAGCTCCTGTAAAGCCAAGAACACAGGGGGTAACTCACTCACAGTGCACTCATAGGGTTGTGATACACACGGACTTTTATTAATGAGCAGGGATTGCTTAAATAATAGCTCGAGGCATTCCTGAAACAGTAGGAGAAAGAGGGAACTCTGGTTTTAAAAAGCATTGCTAAGATCTCGCCATCTAGAGGACAGCTGCTCTTTTCCATTGCCAAACAGGAAATCTGTAGCATTGCTTCTCAAGGCAATTCATTGGTTACAATGAGGAAGGTCAAAGACACAGGAAAGAATAGTAGAGTTAATTATTGACAATGATGCATTTAAAATCATATGCAATAGCATTAGCAAAGTAATCTTGTATGAACAGGATGAAGGCTTTGTCCCTTCCAAAATCTACCTTTTTAACACCCTGGAGAGGAGGTGAAGGCACACATAATTGTTGACATCAAGAGGGAGAGAACAAAGCCCAGCTCTCCCCCACTTTTTAGCCCTTCTTCCTTCCTGCCCCCATTTTTCTGGCAGGCAGTGCTTGAAGGGCAGCACTGACAGAGACATGCCTCTGCTTGTGCCAATCTCCTCTGTGTAAGGAGAACACCGGCAGCACTAACACAGCTCTGGTCTCAGAAAAGCCCAGCCCAGAGCTCCTCTGTAGAGCAGGCCCAGATGAGCTCCAGCACTGTGCTGAGGGATCAGGGACTTGGCAATGCTCTTTAAGCATGCATACAGCCAGGACTACCCACCGCACCACACTCTGCTGATGGCCAGTGTGGTCTGATGCTGTGATATCCTCAGGCTAGAGATAAGACCAGGGCATCTGCTTCTGCCATTTCTCCTCTTCCTCCCTGCACAGGCCCCAGTTCCCTTATTAGTCCCATACTCACCAGGTCTTTCTTCTGGCAGAGCTCACTCTTACCCCAGGCCTGCCTCCCTACTCTTGTCTCATCCCCTGCCCATGCTGCCTATGCCCCCTTAAGCACAGCTGGGAAGGCGTTTTCCTAGTAGGCTGTAATCACAACTGCTGAAGCATGCCCTGAAGTTTGCTATTGCCACTGCTCTGCAACTTCTGCAGCCAACATCAGAGCTGAGGTGGGGGAAATAATCAGCCCCAGAAGAGGGTGGTGACCAACACTGAGCAAGCTCCAAGGCCTGCAGGGATAGGACTACTTCAGGAACCATGAGAGCAAACACAGAAAAATCCCGCTGTGCTTTCCCACACAGTCATTCTTGGCACTGAAGCACATTTTCAAACAAAGGGAGAAAACACCTAATCTTTAGCAGGAGGCTACTTGACAAGGTGTTTAATGGGTGTTTCCAGATGAGGAGTAAAGTAGGCATCTGTACTGACTGAAAAGCAGCACCAATGACTTTCACCACAAGGCTCTTGGTAGAAGTCATACAGCCCCAGCTCAGATCAAGAGAAAGGAAAAAAATCACTCTATCCATCACTCTCCACAACTCAAGCACCATGTCCCTCCCTGACTGCCAAACCCATTTACCTGTTGGTAATACTGCTGGGCTGGAGCCTGGAGCCCTTGCATCTGTCCAGCTACAGGGGCAGCTTGTCCTTTGGGCATGGGCTGTCTCTCGTAAGATGCCCTGAGGGCCTCCTGTCCCACCGGGAGCTCCCCTTGGGCTCTGCAAAGCCTGTCCCGTAACAGCATGATGTTTGGCTGCAATCAGAAAAGGACAGCAAAACGAGGTTAACTGCACTCCATGTCACCCAGGGCATCACACCAAGAGGCTGACTGGCCACACACTCTCAGAAGCCTGCTCTGATTTATTTGATTGGAGTAAGTCTTTTCTGCATGAGACATGGGGACATTGGAACTGCCTTACATGTGCCTGCCTCCCACCTTGGGCTGCATCACTCCCAAGCCAGCCTATCTACAACTACCAGCTGATAGAAGATGAGAAATCTGAAGAAAACAACTAACCAAGTGTCAAGGTACATGTTTCACTGTGTCTGGCTTACAGGAAGGACAGCTGCTCCTTTGGAAGCCACTAGCTGCAAGGACAAGGGTGTGAAATGAAGGGGAAGAACAAGGCTGTGTACTTCTGCCAAGTCAGTGAAGCTAGTGCAGGGAGAGGGGAAACATCCTGACCATCACATCCAGAGGTGCATTTCAAATGGCAGTCCTGCTTGCTAATGGCTTCATGAATAGACCTTTGCTTGAACTATACCTGTTCACAGAGAGGGAGTAAAAAAACCTGAAGGTTGTGTACCTGGTTGGTGTTTGCAGGGAGGAAGGTCAAAGCTGCAGCAATGCTGCCCTGGGCAGCCAGGAGGTTGGCGTACTGGCTCATCTTCTCAGCCAAAAGGGCCCCCACAGCATTAGGGTCCACAGCCTGGGTGAGCTGCACAGCTTTGCGCAGGATTACAACTTTCTCTATTAAATCCTGGAAAATCAGGAAAAAACCCCACAAGTCAGAACAACAGGGTGAAGTAGGCCCTGGCTAATGACTGTTGTGGAGGGCTTTTCCTCACGGCAGCCCTGCAGAACCCCTCTTACCCAACAGGAAGCCCAAGCCAAGTGCAGGTTTCCCAGACAGTAACAGCTGCACTGAAGGCATGACTTTCCTAGCATGTGAGACCATAGAACAGCAACTGCACACCAAGTGGCTTCTAACAGCAAAGCCAGCAGTACATCAGGTAGAGTTCAAAGCCAAAAGAACTGCTTTTATTAAAAAGGATTTCAGGGCCCTATGAGCACTTAGCATATCCACTCTTTTGGTGGATATGCTTTCATAAAAATATCTGGTGAGAGCCATGAGAGCAAATGGGAAACATCATGCCTATCACCATTATTAGTGCTTGGGTGCCACACATTCCTTTGAAGCATTTTAGTAAGTCAGTTCTTAACCAACTTAACCAAAAGGATCTAACAATTTCCCTGGGAGAGTTGTCCATGGGTTTCTGGTTGTTACTGCAAAGATGGTTTTCCTGATATCCACCAGGAATAATCCATATCTTGCCTTCCTTGCACATCCCCAAATACCATTGCTGGTCTTGGTTGGGCTTTCTCCTAGTGCTAAGTTACAGGAACATTTTCTAGTCAGTTTTCTCATGTTTTTCTTAATCTCTCTGTATTATATTGGAAGATACTACAAATATTCATTTGCCAACATTAACATGCAATCCCTGTTTAAAATCTTGTAACAGATTTAATGAGTGTACCACAAAGGATTTCAACCATACATCACTAGTAAGGACTCTTTACTGGCAGTTCAATAATAAATTTTTGTCTTTCCCAACAAATCAACACTTCAGAAGAGGCAAGTAAAAAAAAAAAAAAATCAAGATAACCAACAGCTTCTGTGAGTTTCAGCAATTCCACATTATAGTAAACAAGCAGGCTAATTATGACTCCAACAATATTTTTCAATTGTAGTGTCCATGAGAGCAAAGCAATGCAATCAAAATGCAAATTCAAAATGAAGGTAAATCTGTTAAATGAAGACCTCACAATCAAAAGATTGGAAAGTAATTTTGATAATTCAAAACTGGAAAGAATTAATAATGCAAAGCAAAACTCACATATACTCCAGTTCCTTTAATTAACTAAATAAAGACTCACAGCACTGCCGTGTAACATTACTTTAACTACTTTCTAAAACTGGTCCTTCAAAGGCTCTGAACAGATGGAAGAAACTAAGATCATACTGCAAAATAAATTATTCTGTAATTGCTTCATCTCACCGTCATCAATCCTATTCCCCCAAGTATTTGCTATATGCAGTATATTTCACTGCTGGAAACCAAACCCTGTATGCATAACTCCCCTGGAGAAAACTCTCATGATAACCTTCCTACAGTTTTCTCTCCAGATTTAACTCTAATTTACTAGATTTTTTTTCCCCCCGAACATCCAAACAAACATCCAGGTATTCCTCTATTGCAAAAGATGCAAGCATTCAAAGTCTCTTCTTTACCAAAACACACCAAGAGCTACAACTACATTTTCACACAAGAAGCACATTAGCATGACTACCCAAAGAACAGAGCAGACGTGAGGGCCACTGTGCTTCACAACACATTTTCCAATATCATATTTATGTGTTATTTCTAAAAAAGCCACCCATTCCAGAAGGAAAAGGCTTGCAACCTGACATACATGCAGCTATCAGAAAGCTTAGCTCTACACTACATCATTTAATTTAAGCGCCAAATGATTGCAGTGTGTTACTTCCAACATCTTAACAGAATTACCAACCTGAAGGGATAAGGGGCTGTTTCCATCCTGAGCTTTGGTCCAACAAGCAACGAGTTTTTCCACATTGCCAGCACAAATGTAACAGAGACAAGCCTGTGTCTGCAGAAGGCTGTCTCCCTCGCTCTCCAGCCTGTTACCCAGGAGATCTAGGAAAAATACAAACAAAGAAGATGCTGGTGAATGACTTCGGTGGTCCCTCCACCACTGCCAAGGCTGGGGAAGCCTGCAATACCTGTTGTGCCTCTGCTCAGCACAGTGGCGAGAGATATTGCCTCTGGGCTCCATTGCTAAGGACATACTCCAATGTCCAGCACGGATTATCTCATGGGAGCCCAAGGTACTTCAGAGGCAGTTAATATTATGGCAGCAAAGACATGTCAAATGCCTGCAAACCTGGCACACATCACACATCAGAGGGGACAGGCCATCTGCCAACAGGACAAAGGACAAGAGACCAGGGTTTGATACTCCCCTCTGCCACCCACTTTTTGCAGTCCCTCACTTCAGGGGCACAACCTGAGTGTGCAACTGGCCAAGGAACTGTGAGCAACAAAGCTACAATACCGCTCTGGGCCAATGTGCACTGAAGTGAGTCATACAGCTCCCTAGACACCATGGCTGGTGTCTGAGGGGCACAGGGGTATCGGGCACACAGCTACCAGCAATATAACTTCCCTATGTGTTAAACCCAGCCAGTTATCTGCCACGCATCACACATAAAGGCAGGCATGCTCACTGCCAGTGAAATAGAACTTCATCCAAGAAATCAAAATTGCTCTTGGGAAAGAATAGTGAAGTGCTTCCCTAAAGCATTTCCATTTGTGTCCCATACACAAACACTCCCAAGACACTGGTCCCTTGGCTGAGGCACATGTCACATCAACATCACTGTTACCCATCTGGAAACAGTAAGAGCCCAGCAGCTGTGCAGTACACAGGTGATGCCAGGACACAGGGCCTGGGTTCTGTGCCCAGAAAGCCAGGGAACATTTCAGGAACACAGCACCCCAGAGGTTCCTCTCCTCCCTGCAACAGGACTGAAGAACTATACTACCTATCAAAGAAGCTAGTGAGGCATTACAATAGTTTACTGGAAGGAAAACAACTATGGCTATGGTGGAATAAATGACATCCAGTCTGTTAAGTGTCCTTACCACAAAGGGCTGCAAACTCATCTGGCCTGGCATAAGTAAGCACAGCAGCCAAAGCCTCTCTCCAATTCTGCAGGTCACAAGACTGCACAATCTCTTCCCAGTTCTTTGTTACCACTGCAGTGATGAGCTAGAGCAGAAGGAGAGAGACCACAGTTAAGATCTTGGTAGGATTCCCTTTGATTTTTAGGACACAGTACAATTTATATGTATTCAAGAGTACTCATCCCCACTGTATCCAGGGTCACAGCAGATACTGCACTGCAATTCAACAGCTGCACAAGAGTATATTTTACTTCAAAAGGAGTTCAGCAAAAATCACAAAACAAGCTCAGATAACACAGGTCAATTATTATTGCTACAAAACATGCAAGAAAAGAATGCACAAGTATCTGCAAGCTAGGATTGCTACAGATGTTTTTCAGCACTGTTTTTGCAGGCAGAGATAATATACCAAGTATTTAGCTATAAATCTTCTACACAACACCCAGCAAGGGGTATGAATTTTGTTGTCAAACTATTTCATTTGGCTTTAAGTTCTTGACCTCAGGCTGACCAATGAGGGGCAGCTGAAAAGGCTGCTCAAAGGAAGAAGCAAGTTGGCAGCAGTATCAACCTGAGCCAGCACACAGGCTGTCTTGTCCACAAGCCCTCAGAATGAAATTCCAGTTTCTTCCATCTCAAACTCTGCCTCTGGTTATTTTGCTTCAGACAAAAGACAGACTTGGCAGCTGTGCTGCTATTTAGTGAACAAATCCCTTGTCATGCCAAGACTTCAAGCTCAGAAACAGCTGAACAAGTAGTAAGTGTGCAGCTGGGACCAGAAAAGGAAAAAAAAAAAAAAAAAAAATCACACCTGAACAACAAATACAAGGTCCTAACTACAAGGTCAACACTCCTTAGCACAGGCACAGACAACTGGTCAGCTCTCCATAAAAAGAGCTTTTCCCAAAGGATGAACTACAGTGAAGAAATTTCCCCACACCCTACAAAATTCTCCTTCCTCTGATTAGGCC
The DNA here is from genome assembly GCA_026212715.1 of Elanus axillaris. NCBI lineage: Eukaryota > Metazoa > Chordata > Aves > Accipitriformes > Accipitridae > Elanus > Elanus axillaris. The sequence goes on along the minus strand of JANZLQ010000007.1, from coordinate 25,948,647 downwards.
GGAGAAGGAAAGGATCTAGGGTCAGGGGAAGGAATCCTGCAGAGTCTTGAGATTTTCCTCTTTTCACTTGTCCACCACTAGAAATGCAAACTGTTCCTATCTCAAACTGGATCGCAGGCAACGACCAGCAAAATCCCACTTACAGACCCTAGCCTGTAGTGCTGCATGCCCTAATTTGCGGCCTTCAGCCCTGCTCCCAGAAAGCACTTAAGCACATGCTCATTTTACAGGCTGCCTCCTGCTACTGTATAAAACACCCTTCTTTGACAATGGACTGCTAAAAAGTGACCAAGAGTAATTTTCTCCCCTTCTCTAAAAGCGGCCATCCTTGCCAAACCAATCATGCTGTGCTCTTTAAGGCCACTTCTCCTGTTTCATCCTCCTGTTGCTATTTTCTCATATCAGTAGCAAAGAAGAAAGATTTGAATGAGCAGCATCAGCACTCCCTATCATTGCAAAAAGCTGAAAAGAATAACAATCAGCTGGCCATAACACAGTCTCCTAGACAAAGGGTGAGTGATCTACCCTGGGCATACTTAGCTCTCTTCTGTGCATGCAGTGAAATGAAGCATTAGCAAAATCTGTTAAGACTGATCACAGGCAGAAATCAAGATAATGCTGCTGGCACTGAGCATGGGTCATGTGTGACTTGACAAATGTGACAAGATAACAGACTGAAATGTGTGCTGCTTAAGATATTTATCAGTGAGAATCTACTAGCGTATATGCAACTCAAAGACACTGGAGACAAGGTAAAGAATACTCTTCTTGTATATTGATATCCAGGTAGTGTGCCTCTTCTCTCGTTATCAATACATTAAAAAAGAATAATTGAAATCCTTCTGCTCCGAGATCTCGTAGATGACTTGAATACTTATTAGCTTCTCACAGAAATAAACCTATGAAATGGCAAGAAAACTTTTAAGGTTAAAAAGGGAGTTGCCAAAGGCCTACATGCATGTTGTTTCTTAAGTGAAAAAACATACCCTGGTAATTTTGCTCTGCGTCTTAGCAAAGTACTTTTCCTGTGTCCTAGAAAGCAGCTCTTGTCCACCTGCGATGGCCAAGATAATGGCGTCAGCCATGCGGTTATCATGCAAGCAGAGATCTACTGCGCTCTCAAAGTTACCCGTCAGCAAAGCCTGGGTAATCAAACCGTCCACATCTGCAACAAGAGAAGAGTGCATTTTCACATGATGGCACAAAAGTCACTTAAATATGCAACAGCAGGTGATTCTGTCCAACTGTACAACACTGCACAAAGTTCTCTGCAAACTAGCCTGCTCCAGGCAGGTACTTACAGGGATGCTCAAGTTCATCTCCAGTCTCAAATGCAATATGGTCACAGCCACATCAAGTGTGGCACTGTCAAGCATCACTTACCTTGCTGCAGAGCAAGGTGCTAGCAAATGCTAGCAGTCTAAATGAGCTCTGAAACAACTACCCTGCATACAGTGCCAGAAAAAGTCAAATCTAGACAGGAGTAAATGGCTTCTGTGTTATTCAAGATCCCCTGGGAGTTTCTCTACAAACAGTAATGTTAGCACTTCATGCCTGATCAGGTGTGTGTTTTCTTGTGTATCAGAAATCACTCAGAGGAGCTGCATTTCAGCAATGGGGTATACGAGTACCGCATGCTTCCTTTTCTTCCCTTCCCTTCCTTAAAGAAGCTGTATTTTCAAGTGCCTTGAGACTGCTGTGAAATGGAGTTAGAGGCAAGTCATGATAATCCTTCACAATCTGTGCAGAAATTGCCATCTCACTGGAACACCAGTATAAACAGCAGTATTTATAAATATAAGCACATACAATGAAATCAAGATCAAGGTTTTTTTTACCTCCACTAACAGAAATGTTAAATGTCGTCTTTGCAGATCCCAAATCTTTAGTTTCTTGTTTATGGTCGTTCACTCTCTAAGAGAAAGCAAAAGCATAATTTTTGATATTACGTAAACACTTAGAATACACACGCACACAGTTAAAAAAATACAGCTCTTGCATTACAAGTTAAGCATAGACCTTCAGACTACCAGCCACCTAAAAGATCATTAATTTAGAAGGGAAGATTATTCCTGTCATTTCTCAGAACACAAACAATCCTGAGTTTCAGCACAGGATAATCAACTTCCCCTGTTGCCTACACAAAGTTACCTCCTAATACACTGAGAAAGGCCTGGACTTATCAAAGGACTGCCAGTGCATGTAAACATACCATTATAAAATCATTGTTCTGAGAGATCAGAGTGGACCATTTTTTAAAATGGATGCCAAGGTGGAAAAAGTGCTGGAAGCCCCAGGAAATGACCAGGAAAGGCTTATGCAAGCACAAGCGTGCATACACAGAGATCACAAAAACCAGCAACCAGACACCTGGATCTTAGGTACCAATTTGTGTATGTGCATCTGTGCCCATATACACACAACCCTCTCAAAGCAAAAAACCAGCCACAACCACAAAATCAGAAACCTTCTGCCTTCCCTCCTCTTTCAACTCTGACCCTTACCAAGAACAGTCTACCATAATGCTACCTAGGTTTCACCTTGTCCAATTTAACTTTCAGTTCATCCTTGAAGGGCTCTGCACTAGGCACATACCATAGTTTAATTAAGCAAAACACATGAACACAGAAGTCCAGCATGATCCACAGAGACTTAAGTGCTTCACACTCAGTACAGGAGTGCTCAGTGGACAGAAGCTACTTGTTTATAAAACTCCCCCAGGAATTAAGATAGAGAACACTTCCTGCAAGTAACTGGATTTTGATATTTCAAACAAAACCTTTCAAGAATAAAAAAAATAATACCAAGAGGGAAGTCTCTCTACCATCAATTTTCATAGCACAGCCTAAGAAGAGTGCAGAAATTGTCCCACAAACTGCCTCCTCTGTCATAAGCCAGTGTGCTAGTACATGCAGTGGGAGTTCAAGAGTCAGCTGAGAACACCCTGCTTATATGCTGATCAGTGAGACTGTACTTCAGAGAATGAAGAACAAGTACATAGTTGACCAAGAACAGTCATTTGGGATGGGGAGGCAAGTCTGAAACAAACTTTGTTTGCCTCATGAAAGGAGACAGCAAAAATTATTTTGCTGTGAGATAATGTGTGATGTGTGTTTGGCATCAGTTGAGAGCATGTTGTGGCTATCTCAGGAATAATGTGTCTATCCAGTTACTTTATGTATGTGACAGCACTCACTGAGCAGTGGCTTCAGGCCAATCTCACAACTCTTTACCACCCTGATGATAGGCTAAGGTCATGTTTGGCTGTGAATTCTCTCCTACAAGAGACATTTGTTATGAGACACCTAGTATCTTCATGACTGCCTACATCAAAATCCTTACACAGTCAGATACATGTGTTTGCCACTACAGTGTCTAATGAATTAACAAGCAATCAAGCACCTAACCTAAGCACCTGTTTTGGTGTCCTTAATAGGCTGTTATATGGACTCAACAAGTGCACCACTCCAACATGCATGAGCCATAAACCACCATCCTCATCTTCACAGACAACTGCAGACAGGCACCAAGCACAGGGAACATAGGCAGTTTTGGGCTAACAGCTCAAATTCTAACCCAAAGGGAGACTGAGGGAATGGGGAGAACAAAGCTGGCCTGTTCACACAGCAATACCAGTATTTTCAGTGCTATTAACCTCACACAGCAGAGGCTAGGTCCTTAGTTATAATAATTCTCCATATTTAAAACACAGGGTTGAAAACAATGCTGCTCAAATAGACAGAAATGAACAAAAGCTGTAGGATCCCAAAGGCAGACATGGTGGAGCACAAACTACCTGTGATAAACTCGGCTGAACTGCTGCAACAGACATTCATAACACAGCTATCTACCAAAGTCCTGATACTTGCTTTTCAGGTGCAAAAAGGATGGATAGCATTGTGATGTCAGTGGGGGCAGAGAATGGATGTTCCCCCTCTCCTCCAGTACCACAGCTGCATCTCTACAAAGGGTTATACCTAGAAACAGGGCAGTAATAAGCTGATAGCTTAGTAATAATCAACCAGAGGAAGGGGAGAAAGGAATGAGAAAGGCAGGGAGAGGGAATGCATTAGACTTGTGGCAGCAGATCATTTAGTATGTGTTAGGGAAATGCCAGAGTGAACTTTATGGCAGAATAAAGTCCTGGAGTCTGGTGCCAATTGGACTGTTATAAAATGAGCTTGTTCCTCATTGCCACCAAAATCTATTCACGTGATGTCTGAGGCCAATGAGAAAATCTCAAGCAACTTAGTAAGAGCCCACGTTTTACTCATCCTAAATAACTTGCATTTCCATATATCCTTAGCACTAGGAAAAGCCAACAAAATAAAAGGTCTTAATAGTAACAAAGTAAATACACAGGAGGTCAACAGGGTTAGCCTAGAGAGCAACAGATACCTCTCCCAAGAACTGCTCCTCTGTAGCGTGGCCTTCGTCCCCCTTGTTCGGCACAGATTCATCAGATTCTGCGGAAGCCTTCAGCAGAGAGAAGATGCCATAAAAAGAAAAGCCAGCAAAAGAAGAATAAACACTTGTGCACTGCAGAGTATAGCCACCTTCCCACCAACAACAGTCAGAACCAGACTGCAAATCACAGAAATGCATTGGCAATATATGCTTGAGACAACAAACACGGCCCTCTACTTCTCTGCTCTTTGTCATTACACAGTACCTTGTGCTGTTTTATCTTAGCTGCCTGAAAACATGCAGGCAAAATTCTCTTCCTCATTAGGCACTACAGATGACATCCGGAATGTCTACAGCACAAAAGCAATGCAGTCCCCTGGTTGTACAGTCAGGCCATTGCAATGACAATGGGCAATGCCTGAACTGTATTTATCACTCTTGCAGGGAAGTGTTACAGTACCACGCTCAGTCCTGCTTTTTTTAAAGCCTAGGGAAGATGCTGCTCTTGAAACCAGCTGCCAGGCAGCAAGGCTCCGTCCTACCTCACAGGCAGCACAAAGTGTCACAGTGGACAAGACATAGGCAGCAAAAAGCAAAAGTAGAGAGACAACACTGAGACCCTGAACTAAAACCTGTGACTGAGAGCCCTTTGTGGGAAAGGTGTGGACATTTGAGTGGAAAAAAGTGGCTGTTTTTTAAGTAAGTGCCTTCATCCTACTGAATGTAGGAACTTGTCATATGCTGGGTTATTTGTAACTTACTTTGGGACACCTACCAAGTGGAAAGAAAAATTATTCTTACTTTGCACATTACCATAGTATTATAAGACTAAACAGAGTTGTACATGTGTTTGCTTACCTCTCCAAAGTCACCATCTGCAAGACCCTCTTTACTCAGAGCGGATGTAATCTAGAAAACAACCAAGATTTAAGTAAGTGCCCTTTAATTTTAGAGAGGCAGACCTCTCGCTGATCTCTCGGATTGCAAAACTGGCACATGTAGCTAATAAGTTGCTTGCAGAACAGTTAACAGGAAACTAAAGCCATTTCCTTTTCCAGTCTGGTGATGGATTTACTGCTAAGCCCCCTGCACCCCAAGCTCTGATGGAAATAACAGCCCCTCTATGCCTTTAAACCTTTAACTGTTAACTCAAGGGCCTCAAGCCTCACTAGAGCTGCTGGAAATCACCATAATAAAAATAGTATCAGAGCATGCAGGACAAAACCCTGTCTGCTCTGGTTAGGGAAAATGAAGCAGTGACAATCCTTGCGGAGTAGGGAGCTTGTCAGGAAGCTGTAGTTTAAAGCACAGCAGGTGAAAGGCTGCAGGCTAGGATTTTCCACAGAATGGTTAAAATGCCTAGCTTTTAACTGCTTTGCAAAGCAAATCATGACTCCAGATTCAATTAGGGCTCTCAAAACTACCAATTTAATGTATAGAGTTTAGAATACATGCAGAAAATACATTAGTTCAGCATCTGGGAGCCTAGGTTTCCTAATGTTGCTAATGTTATCTACTACTTTTAGTATTGCAGGCTTTATTTTACCATTGCTGGCTGGTTTTCACAAGAAGCTGAGCTAAAATTGCTGGAGATAGTTTTCTCTTTCTTTTTTAAATCATTAGTTTATAATAGAAAGGAGAGATCCAGGACTTGACTTGCATATGAGAATCACAGGTTTTAAGAAGATAAAAACAAAACACCATGTTCTTAACAGCTTATTCCAAGAAGCTGAATTCTGTGACTCTTTTTTTACTTTCCTTAACCTACCAGTAACATGAAAAGCAAGTTGATATTTAGCGAGTTTATCACCTGGGTATCACAAATTTTCAGACAAGCTGTCCTATATTGTTACTTGACACCAAAAAAACATGGATTCAACTTCAATATGGAATGCTTTGTTAAGAAACAGCTGCATGAAACACGGCCTTGCAGCTCCCCTCATCTGTTCCTCAAATACTGAAATAATGGGGTAGGCCCAGCATTTCATGCCCCTCAATTCAGCTATGCCCTTTTTTCCACCTTCTTCCCATGCACAAGGCATATAAAACCCAGAGTAACAGTGGCAGTGGGCTCCAGTCTGCATGAGGCCACTCCGCAGGACCACTACTAAATTTCAACTGGATTTTCTAATTGAGGTCTGCTTTTCAAAACCAGGATTTCCATTGCTGTGCTCGCCTTTGACACATGCAACAAAATTTAGAAGCTGAAGACAAACTGTTAGCAAAACTATGATTTTTTTCTGTAATCATAATATGCTTGCCCTGGAGGCCATTTAATTTGTAACCATAATGGCGTTTTGATGGAGCCAGTCTTTGAAAATAAAACATTATTTTGATACAATGAAAATGAGTCAAACATCCAAACTGACTGAGAACTGAAGAACACTATAGACAGTTCCTGGGTACAGCACTGAAAGCAACAAAGAGCCCAAAATGCACAGCAGGTATCTCCCTGTAACACGGAGTTAAGAATCTTCTTCCAACTTGGAAGAAAGCTCTATACTGAAGATGTGCAAGTTGCTTCCTGGTAGTCCAAATTTTTTCCTTTCCAAATGTAAGCAGGTTTGATCTCGGTTTTTTTTGGTTTTATTTTGTTTGTTTGTTTTGTAAAGATGAAAAGCATCCCCCACAAAAAACCCAAACCTATTCTAGGTTTTCCAAGGTAGTTAGTGAAACCCTGAAGACTGCTTACTTGTTCTTCAACCAGAAAGCCTAAAACCAGATCAGATTCCATGATCCTATAGTAGAAGGATGTCACGTAACAAAGTTACATGAATTGCCTGAACTAACAAATATCAAAACTTCTTGATGGGTGGGAATTTCAGATCAACATTGAACAGTCAGACGCAGACACACCTCTGAAGTCTATTGCCTGCTTTGAAATTTTCATTGAACATTCATATGGCAAGAAGATGACATAGCTAATAAAAAAACCAACAAAGCAAACTGCTTGCTATAAGAATTCTAAAGTTACGAGTTATTTATCTGGACAAAATTTAAAGAGCAGAGGAGTATTTCTCTTGTCCTTTGGAACAAAGGAATTCCTTAAATAACATAACTATCATGTCAGCCATGTTTAAACAGAGGCTCTGGCACCATGGGTAGCAGTTGTATTGTGGCTATTGAGAGCTGCAGCACTGACAAATACTATCTGCTGGGAAACACTGAAGACGTTGTATAAAAACATTTATTTTATTGAATAGCTTGTGGATACTAGTAATTGCTCTTCCAGTCCCACAGGTGAATGAGTACTTTAACCATACATGGCATTGTCAACATTTTAGGCTGCTTACACTGCAGATACATCCATCAGTAAAGCACTTAACACAAGGACAGCTCCCAGGCACATTTACCTTCTTTCTCAGATCGCCTTTCCTGTATCCCAAGAGCTCAAGGTATTTAACACGTGAATCTTCTTCAAAGTTTACCTTTAAAAAACAAAAGTTAAAGAATATATTGCAATTCATGATTTTTCTTTTTCTCCCTGACTGGCTTTTTACTTAACCGGCAAAAATTAACCCAGTGAGAGCTAGTGACTGTGAAGACTGAGTGTAATAAAGAGAACCGAAAAGGTCTTCCGTGACTTGAGCACTCGAGCAGGGAAACAAGGCTTCAGTCTGGTTATTGTAGGTGAACAATCTGCTTATCTGCTTCACTTGGAAACCTCTAAACATTCACAGTGAGCACTGAAAAGCACATCTAAAACTATCCCAAAGCTTTATCCCTTCTCACCACCTCCCTGTACAAAGATGTACTAACAGGGGATGTCAAAAAAGCACAGGGTACCTTCCCCCAAGCGTTGGCTTCTGCCATGATTTCTCATGAACCCCACAAATACCCCTGGCCCCGAGGACCCTCTCTCTTCTGGTGGGCCACCTCCAATGACAGGGCTTACGGACACAATTCCCACAGGCTACACTTTTGGTTCCCAGCATCAATTCTGCTAAAACACCATAATGCACAGAAGAAACCATTTCTGCACTGGCTTTCCAAGTCAGTGGGAAACTTCTGAACTGCTGTTATCCTGTTACCTTTAAGAAGGCCCACACATTTTTCTCAAAGTCAGCCTGGGCCATGTCAATTTTCTTCTGGCAGTAGCTGACAAAGCCTTCAGACTGCACAGCCTCTTGCAGCTGGTTTGAGCGGGCCAGGAATTCCTTCTCTGTAACAACCTGGCTCACGTAGACATGGTGACGTTGCTGCTGCTCGATGCCTGACGGCTGCTGAGACTTGGCGTTCTCAAATGTAACCAACTTGCCTCCAAACTGGAATTGATGTACACATACATTGTGTAAAAATACAAGTATACACTGGAGTGCATATGAAAAAGCTTGCGGATACACACATATATATGCACATGATTTTATATAGCATATATATGCTTATCATCCAATGGACAAACATTCTTGACATCAACTGATAGATTTTTTTTTCCCCACCACCCCATACTTCCATGCATGTAAGGAGCTTGCTGGATAAGTGGGTACACATTTAGTAAGATTTATGAACACAGCTACTCCAGTGTCTGTTTATTCTCAGGCAAAAGACTGACTAGAAACTGAGAACTAGAGCTGCAGGTCTGTACAGTGCCCAGCATAAATGGAGTACCTCATGATATTGTAGTGTAATTACCAAAGAAGCCTATGCATCATTAAATAAATGCTCAAGCATGATGTCTGCCCTGCTCTTGGCAGGCTGTTTCCCAGTTAAAAATCTACTGAGAGATGGCCAGTAAGTTGTGTCATAATTTGGAGAGAAGTAAAAATCAACAGAAGAAAAAAATTAGAAGGGGCTTATAATACTATTTCATTCTACAGCTCAAAGTTAATTTACACAGGCCAGTCCAATAAATGACAAAGTCAGAATTACAAAAAGCAAAAAGCCCAGCGGAGAGACAGACTGACAGCTGGCTTCTGGAAAACCAGGAGACAAAAGGGAATAGACACCCATTATAAATGGGTGCCATTATAAATGACACATCAGTCAGGGGCTAGGCAACATCACTTCTCTTTGATGGGAGAAAACTGATTTAATTTGTGCACCAGATTGTGAATAAGCAGAGATATGATATTGAAAATTGAGCAGTATTTCAGCAAAAAACCACCATTTCAAATGGATAGGCTAAAATCTTCAGGAGATCCCCAAGAAAGGGCCTGTGAGTCTAGAAATTAAGCCAAAGGTGGAGCCAAAGAGCAGATGACTCTGCTCTCACAAAAAGCAGGGCCTTGCCACCCTCTCATGTGGCTCATCTGCAAATCAACCAGCCATGGAGGAGCCTAGCTGCGTGCTGCTACAGCGACTCTTGCTACCTTGATCAGAGCTAACCTGAATATTCTCCACCACACTGACTCACATAATAGCTTCAAACTGCACTCAAGTCTCAGATACTTCCCAGTTCAGTCCCATTTCCCCCTCCCAATGTGTATTTGTTTACTCCAAAGCAAGCACAGCACATAAATAAAAGCAAAGCCCTAATCCCAGAACAGAAAGAAACAAGTGCCTGTTGGCAACACAGAACCTCATTGTTTCTTTTTCCCAAGTATTTTTCTCACACTTTTTGTTGGCTTGGTGTACCAAGCACCTGGTCTGGAATCTGCTGCAAGCATCTCCCACCACAATGACAAACAGGGGAAGTTCTCCCAAGGTGGAGCATAATACTGAACTCCTCTCTTGCTAAAGTGTTTTGCAGGTGCTATCACCATCTCCCTGCCTGCCTGGCCAAGCGTGCTTAGCCTTGTCTCCTGCTTACCGAGAATGATGCTCCCACAGGTCGCCGGATCCATTTGGGTGGTTTCTTTAGGGGCAAAACAACACTCTGTGGGGTGGTCTGCTGGGGAAGCTGCAAGGGTGGGAGTGGCTGTCCCATACCAAATGGATCGAGGTTCCCAAAAGACGATGAAAGCTTTGATAACGAAAAGGGGAAAAAAACAAAAGTGACATATCTCCAATAAACTAAACATAAGCATTTATTTGTACTGGATCCTGCAAGCAATCCTGCAAGCTTGCAGTCTTGCAAGCAGGGCTGTAGACAGCCGCTGAAGTCTTCCCATATGACCATGTTTTTTTCCCCCCTATTTCTGTCCATATTCTTAGCTGAACATTTCTCAGTACCTGGTCAACTTGCTTCTGCCTCAAGCCATCCGTGCTACCTCCCATGATGGAGTAAACGCTGATCCGCCCATCAAATGAAGCTGCAGACAAGATAGCAGGGTTCCTGGGACACCACTGGATGTCAAAGCACCATTGTGTGTTTGTGGGCAACTCGTACAGCACCTGGGCAGCAAAAACAAGGCCAACAAATCAGAGCTTTTATGGAGTACCACGTCCAATGGCAACATTTCTCTTGCCTGCCCTGAGACTGGTCTGTTGTTCTTGCTCCCCATTAGCCTCCACATCACTGTATGCACTAACAGTGGGCAAACCCTGACAACTGCCAAACAGGAGAATATCACACACCACTGATTAATTTCCTTCTTGTCCCATGAAATCTTCTGTTTAACCCACACAGGTCAAACTATGCAGGCAGAGTATACCTGTGCTGTCCCACTGCAAGCTGTGACCTGCTGCTGATATTCATGCTAGCTCATTCAGAGCTAATCTGGGTATCTCTACACACTACATGGAGACATGTCCAGGCTTCAAAGTAAGTCTGTTTTCACAGGAAAATTGGAAAAGTTAAAACCTGCAAGCTGGGCAGACAGCCTCTCCTGCCCTGGAACAGACAAGCCCATCACTGCAGCAGACATTTAACCATAAACTAGGAGAAACTCAAAGAGCAAAATGCTAACTGCTTCACTGTCTCCCAGGAAACTGTTCTTTATTTGTAATAAAAACATGTTGTATGATTCATCCACATGTAAAACCTTCCTAACAGCTCAGGATCCAGCTCAGATAACTCATTACCCCACAGCTTCTGCACTTTTGGGCCAAAGTCTGAATTTTAGAAACACTTCCCAGTCTGTCCTCCAGGATTATCGCTCACTGCAGGCAAGGAGCTCTCCAGTGTGCCCGAAGCCCTTCTCATGATCTGGGGCAAACACTCAACTTGTCTGAAAAAAGCATCTGCCTCCCCTTTGAAAGGTATCCCCAGTCCCAAAAGGGTGGTTTGGGAACACACTCACCTGGCTCTCACTGCTCTGCCACTATTGTAGTAATCTACAAAATCTCTCTGGTCCTCTGGTCTGGATAAAAGTTCTTACACTTACAGAAGGACAAAGGCAATTGCAACAGTAATCCAGCTACATTGGGCCCAAACCAAAAGAGCAGGAAGGAAGTACTTGGTTTAAGTGGTACCATTTCTATCTGTTATCATGAGCAGTGGCCTTAATACTTAACAGGAGAGAAGCAGTAAGGACAAACATGTAGTATCAGTAATACTAGGAATGCTGCACCACCAGAACAAGCTCAGAAGGTGCTTATACCAAACACAAGTACACAGGGTAGAGAGAAACAGCCCACAGAAGCATCATTCCTAGGAATGCAAGCACACCAACACCTGCTTTGCATGTGCCACTGTGCCACCTCTGAACAGACATTTTTTTAAGTGATGTGCATGTAATACCTCGCCTGTGTTGGGGTTGGAGCAGAGAATTTTAGCATCCTTCCCACAGCTAAGTAGCAGCTCTGAATCCGCCATACTCCAAGCAATGGCCAATATACCCCTGTGTGAAAAGACACAAGCGAAAGTTTAATGTAAATGCAAAATGATGATAAATAAAGCATATTTATAAGTCAGTCTCTCTATTAGCTGAGCATTCCACCTCAAAATGCCCTCCAAGCTCCTTCCTCTTACAAGAGGATAAATTTTTTAATGTTAGCAGTACTTTATTTATGGAAATAGATGCTTTCAACAGTCATGCAGGAGAACCTGGACACCAGTGTAACAAAATGGTTTGTTTGGCTGCAGTATCATTAACATACAGTGTGGAAACCTGTAGGTAAGGTCGGTGACTATGAAGTTTATCAGCTTCTTTTTATTAGCAGGGGAGATTCAAGTCAGTAGAACCACTGGCAGGCAGCAGTTTTGGCAAGAAGCCGCAACACACACGTATTGCTGTTCTCTCTCCTTAAATCAAGCACTGGTTTTGGGCAATAAGGAAAGTTTCACTAACAATTGAGGGATGAGAATTTAACAAAATCTTTCCTTGTACTCAAACACTTAAGGCATTTAAGGGACTGAGGGGCAGAGAGATTCTGCATGTCCACAAGGATGCGTCCAGGTGCACCTTCAGCCCATTATTCAGGAAAAATCAACTATTACTAACTCTTTGCAACTCAGTTCCCTCTTCTCAAAGCACAGAAACAAACTACCAACTTCAGTGTTTCAGCAGGATGGTGGGGTTTTTTTTGTTTGTTTTGGTGCCTGTTCCCTTCAAACCAGCAGGCCCCCAAAAAGCAAGCCTTTCAAGACACAGAGCTGGCTAGTCAGAAAGCCAGCATGCAACACTGCCTGCTTTTGGAGTTGCTGCCTCCAACTAAGTGAGCCTTCACAGGGAACTGAGCAAGAAGTGAGATGTACAAACTTGTGTGCAGTCACCAACAGTGCAAACACCACGGAGCAGCAGGCTACGTAAGACTCATACCTTGTATGGCTTTCTAGAACACGAAGTGGTGAGGAGGCAAATCTTAGGTCCCACATCTGAATCACAGGCAATCTGTCATCCTCTGAGGCCAAAACCATCTGGGTAGCAACATCAGGGTGCCATGCCAGGCCTGAGCAGTGCATCTGAGGGAAGATATTGCATCACAGCATAAAATAACTAAGCAGCACTAAAGGACAAAAGACAACTAGCTTAAATATGTCTACATGCATGGTAAAACACTGTTGCAATGGAGTTCGCAGCTGAGTTTTTGGGCATTACTTCTGACTGCATTCAGATTGGGATACTCTCCTTGTATCCATGAGTGAGGAGACCTGCAGTTAGTTTCCCAAGGTCCTCCCAAAGAGACGACTTTGTACTGTCTTGTTCACAGTCCTATGTTTTAATATAAGAAAACTGTAAAGCCCTCTGTACAAACCTTTTTCTCTAATATTTTTATTGATATTTGAATTAAAACCATCATTAGGCAGAGGTTATTGTCATGTGAACACTGTATCACTAGACTACAATCACATGATGAAGACAGCCTACCATGCTGCTGTTATGTTAGGCAACAAATACATAAACCATTGAGGGTGATCAAACAGCTACTTCAGCAGCACCCATTTGTAAATATTCTTTTCAACTCTTGCTCCATCTTCAAAGTTTGTTATAGGAAGTTTGTTTATTGTTGTTATTCCATTTAAAGTATGCATAATTATACAAATATGGGACTCTCCACAAGTTCAACAGGCTCTTTTTTACATTTACACTGCCTGAGGAGCAGGTGTGGTGGTTTTAACTATATGAGGCAGTGTCCCCTGTAATCTGCTCAATGCCAACACTCCTCTGTGGAGCTCTCTACCACAGATCCTGCCATCTCCAAGTTCAGCTGCAGCCTGCTCCCATTTCCACATCCAGACCAGCAGTAACACAGGCCCCAGCTCCATCAGTCATCAGTGTCCTGCCAGGGCTCATCCCTTGTGCTCATCCTACCTGTGATGCCAAGGAGGAAGCTCTCTCTGCCTGAGCACTAAGTCATGACATCACCTGCACTGTGAAACTAAACGTGCTCACCCGGAGTACATCAGCTGCAACCGCATCTTTCCAGCACACAAAACACGTCACTTCTGACTAGCTGAATAAAAATCTTTCTGTGGTAGGCCCAAACAGATCAGCAATGGCTTTCTTCAAACTAACTTATCACTCTGATAGGAAATCTGAGTGCCTTGCTTCAATCTGCATGTGCCTATTTTCGTTTAATATGCTGATACTCTGCATATACACAGCCTTTTAAGAGAAAGCATTAGATATTTAGCACGTCATATAAAACCTGGCCAGGCACCAGTATCTTTGTCATGTGTGTCATGCTATGCCCTAGGTCCCCCACATGCCAAGAGGCACCCCAAACCTCTCCACAAGTACCCGTGCAGCCACGCGAGAGAGAACTCACCCGGTTATTGTGGTCACTGACTTTGATGATGGGTTCGTTCTTCCTGAGATCCCACACTGTAGCTCTGCCACTAGGGCTGGCAGATGCCAGGATATGTTGGACTTGCCTGTTCCATGCAATGCAGCTAATGTCCTCAAGAGGCTGTCGCACACACAAAACGGCCTGTCACAACCTTTCCAAATTGAAGACTCAAAACCTGTTATTTTCAAGACTTGCTAAATGACAAATCTTCAAGGAGACTCATCCCAGGTACTGCATGTGTTCTGGTTTCCTATGTACACATGCTGTAGGGTAGAATGCCTGAAAACGCCGATTTATAAGCTGCTAGTATTTCTCCAATGTCTATATTTTCTGCTTTACAACAGGATATAGTCGCTTAGAGAAGACTAAGAACAACTGTCTTTGAGAACAGCAAATTACCCCATGAAAGTATATCCAAGTATACGAACTGCCCTTTTGCCTTGGATTATTAGGTTTTGACTTAGAAAAAAAAGAATTCTAAGTTTGCTTGGAGGAATTCTGTGGGGTTTTTTTAGTTGCTCCCCCAACTGCTTATTTGTAGTCCAAGAATTAAAAATGTTAACCCAGTCCTTGTTGCACTATTAATTACAGCTGTCATCAAGTATATAGACTAAAAGATTTCTCAGCCTAAAAAAGTACTGTTAGACACAAAAAAATCCTATACATGGATCTTTAACTAAGGTGAGTGTCCTCCAGAATGCTCACATGATAATAACAACTCAGACTAAACAAAGTATCCAAACCCAGAGTTTAAACTAAAAATCTTTAAACTGAAGATTACTTCTCATTCCATTTCCTCACTTTTGTCTCCAAATTATCACACAGTAATAAACCCATTTTCCAATAACAGCAAATTTCTCGTGCAATTTTGTAACAGCTACAGAAATATAAATGCACTGAAAGAACTTCCTCCCATTCTTCTAACTCCTGCACAAGGCACAAAGTACAAAAGGCTATTGTTTTTCTCTATAGATCTTCTTGAAGAGGCACAGGGTAAACAAACACTGGCCCTGAAGTATAGCAATTAAACACTCCCTGAAATCCATGAAGGTAACTGCCAAACCTACTGCCTCATCTTCTGACTTCTCAGTAGCTGTTTTTTATCTTCCTCCTATTTTCCCCAATCTGTACCTTCACAATCTTCAGATTCATGCATGCATTGAAACATGCAGAAGACGACTAAAAGACATGTAATGGTTATGGATATTTAAGAAGTGGTATAACCCAAGAGACTCTGCTTGTTATTACTTGTTGCTCAACAAAATGTAATATCTGTCAAAGACTAAGGGGATACTTCAGCTTTCCCTGGCCAAATACAATTTTAAAAAAAATAAAATCCCACCACACAAGGACATCAATCTACTGCTTGTGCAGCCAGCCAAACTGCAGGTCTGTTGTGGATAAACATGACTGCACATCCAGGGTTGCTGCATGGGAAACAGCAAACCACTCATCGTATGGACCTGTGCACTTACGAGGCACAGCCAGGAAACTGCACTCCAGGGCCTAGAAAAGCAGCCACAGCATCCAGTCACCCTTGTATAGAGCTGGGCAAAAGAATCATGGCTAGACACAAAGTGTGGCAAAATAGTGCTTCCAAAAGCGTTCACTGAAAAGTACCTATGCTGCCACTCAGAAAGTACTGTCCTTAAGGACATGGGCTCCTGTTTGCTTTGAGTCACAGGCATGTCGCCTGAGATATCTGTTGTACCACCCTTTAAGGAATCTAACACTGCCAGAAATGTAGCTAATTACAATTAACTGCTACTCAAGTTAGACTTCAGAAGGCTTTTTTTTTTCCCCACCCTTGAGACAGCTTTAAAACTGTAGGTTTCAATGAGCTCTCAACTTAACTGACATGCATATTTTTTGTTAGTCTGCTCTATGGTATTTAGCAAATACAAATCTGGTACCTGTGTCTTCACTCCTGGTGTCATTGGCGTGGCAAAATTGTTCAAGTCCCAGATATAGATTTCAGACTCATTAGCACCAGAGGCCACCAGATTAGTCTGCAAGACACGTTAATAGATGTTAAAGAGTATTTTCAGCATCAGCTTTCACAGCCTTAGCTGCTGGGAGGCATCAGATCCACAGGACTGTGCCAATTTCTCCTATCAGCTCTGGATATAGCCTTTGGCTCACACAAAGCAGCTTAGGAAAAAAGCAAGGTTTTTTTTGAGATTGCAGGTAAGACTGAGTTAATAAAAAAAAATCCATACACTGCACTAGACTGGCACGCCAAGACCAAAATTCCCATTCTTCTGGAGTGCTCCTCCACTGCACAGCAAATACCCATGAGGAGGCTGCAGGGGTGCAGTCATGGACAGGCAAGTGGAAAGCACTGACACTTCTGGGAGGGGGCAGATGAAGAAGTGGTGCTGCAGCTATCATTGCTGCAGAGCTTTGCTCCTGGTAGACCACGACACGCAGGACTGCCTGGGAGTGTGGCATTTGTGCCTCCAGCAGCAGACAGCATCCTGCCCACAGTAAGTGCAATCACCCAGAGCAATCCTGTGTCTGGGATGCAAAAGTCCACGCAGGGCAACGTGAGCCGAGGGCACCGAGCGCCCTTTGATCACGTCCCCTGGCTGGTGACAAGCAGTTCCTGACTTCCTAACAGGCAGAAAGGGAAAGGAAGTGATTCAGAGAAGACACAATGAACACAGGGCGGCCTTGCTTAAAGCAAGTGTGCAGGGACAGAAGCACTATTTAGGAAACAAATTCAACTGAATCCTTGCACAGCTGGTTGGGACACGGAAAAACCAACCCACTGTATCTAGAAGGAAGTAAATGCTCATTAGTGATGGAGGAAAGCTTGCTGGTTTTGAGAGCTCTTCTGCTAAAGAGGCCACATCGCTGTCCTTCCTATTCTGTCTCCTCTTTCCAAGTAACAATACTTAAGAGGTCTTGAAGACTGATCCTACCCAATGCCCAAAGGAGATAGCTAAAATCTGATGTCACTAGGAACATGAGTGAGAGCACATAAATACTCCCTGTGTGGTAAGAACAATATTGGCATAGTGTGTGGGAGCTAAAAAGGGAGACTGGCTAAAAACACCACAGAAGACCACCTCTACTTTACATGTACCCATTAAATTGACAGTGTAAACTGGTGAGGGAAAGGAATAAACCAGATGCCTTAAACTCATTCATTCCCCATCCTGAAATGCCAGTAACAGGACAGGTTTTTCCTACTAAATACACACAAGACACTCAAAACACCAAATCTAGCTCATGGTTTTCAGGGGAGAGGAAATGGACAAACATTTAAGGTCACACGTTAAGACAGATCCGCCATCTATGATGATATGTGAACAGCATAAGAACAGCAGAAAACCAACCTGGAACATGTTGACATCAAGTGCTCTTACTGGTCCCGTGTGCTTGTCTTTCTGGGCAATTATTACTTCAGTGTCTCCAGCTATGATTTTGGCTGGGTCGTACAGAATGACATTTCCATTTTCACCACCAGCAATCAGGACTCCAGAGACTCTCTCACCCAAGGTCATGCTGTGTGGCCCCCAGATCAGCTTGTGGTACCTGTAAGACACAGAGGTCCCCACAGTCTACAACTATCTATCACCAGCTCCACATACGTTGATGCACTCTGTTTTGTTCACCCTAATTAAAGCCTCCAGACTGCTGCTAACAGACAGAGTAGACATGTCAGAGAAAAGCACTGCCTGCACTTCTCCTTAAGGATGAGTCTCTGTATTTAAAACCCCTTCCCCCAGAAAGACAATGTGTTCCACTTCTGCTTGTAATCATGACACAGGGTCAGGACAGGCACAACCAATAACATCTCTCACCTCCTGGCTGCAAAATCAGGTAAGTGCTCCCAACTGCGTGTGATTTTGAGCTCACCTTTGCAAAACAATAGGAGTAATCAAGGAGAGGACCGTAAGCCTATCCAGCCACAGCCTGGAGGTAAACTTCTATCTGTGAGCAACTCTTCCCTACAAGAATGTGGAACTAGAAAAGTTCGGTATCCTTTTCCCTATCTGTGCTTCTGGTTGTGCAACAGTTTCATCTGCTGTCCTGGAGGCTCAGCAGGCAGTTTATTCACATCACAGACACGTGGCTCTTCGACCACAATCTATTTTCCACACTCAATCAAGAGGAATTAAACATACTCCTAGTAATGAAATATTTTCACACCACTGTGTCCATCTGCAAATCTGCAAATTTCCTTCAACTCAGTGAACTTGCTGCATAAGCAAAACAGCATTCCTGTGTATTCAGCCACGCAAAGAATGAATTTCTTCTACATAAAATGACACGCTGTCACATATTGACTCTTATGCAAGCAAAAAGCAAACCCACATTGACTGGAAAGTGGCAAGGAGTTATTTCAGCATTCGCTGTATTATTAATCTCTTCATTATCTCTGGACAATGTTCAAGTAATTAATTTAAGTCACAGCAACTTCAGCGTGATAAAATACATAGTGCAGAAAGGTAGACAAAGAGCATATGCTGGGTGAGAAATATTGTAACAGCGAAGTGCTCAGTCTCCTAGTGCAGTGCTTTTATACTTCTGCATCTAATTACGCAAAGTTACAAGAAAAGGAGTGACTGTCAGGGTCGTCTAGGCACTAGTATTACACCACCAGCAAGATTCAACAGGACTTAAGATGATCCAAAATGAAGGCAGAAAACAGTGAGGAACAAAAAACAGAGTTAACTGTGCAGTTACTTTCCTCTTGGCCTTTGCACTTCCCAAGATAAAATATCGCCCTATAAAAGCAGTGCAAAACTTTTACTTGGAGGACAATTAACAAAGCTTGTTGCAGGATTTATCTTTTGTGGGTTTAATCACCTGGATATTTTAATTTGCTGCAAACAAAAATAAAGCCAGATGTACACGTTGCTAGCTGGGGCACTTCTTGTTACCTTAATTAAAAAACATTTTAAAATATCGACCTCTTTTGTAATGCATTTTCTGGGGTAAAGTCAAATTCTTCTGTTGAGCACCAAGGGAAATACTTTCAAAGCAGCACTGCATCCTGGCTGTAAGATGTGGTTTTTGAAATTCAGTAAGCAAATGTCATTTGGCAAGCCTTGAAAAATCTCAGTCATAGTTAAAACAAGGTAGAACAAGGAAATTCTAAAAGATCATAACCTCATCATGCTCTCAGCAGGTCAGCAGGATGTGTTAACATCAGCTATGCCCACAGTGCAGGGCATTAAACAGAGACTGTGGCTGTTTCTCACAAGCCCCACATTACTAAAACGTCGACAACTGCAGGGCACAGATTGTGAGCTGCCTGCCAGGACAACTGCTCTGCTAGCTCCACAAATCATTACAACAAAACTGATATAGCACAAAATCAGCAGTCTAACACCTTAAGCTTCCTCCTGCAAATGCTACCACAGCCATTACTTACCCAAATCAGGACAGCATCCCTAAGCAGGGTCGCAATCTTACTGCGTACAAATGCACACAATTTCAACCCCTCTGAAGTTGTTTATAGGCAACACTAAACCTCTAGGAACACAGGAAATTACATTTAGTCAAGAGCTTTAGGAAACAGTTGTCAGTCCTTGGGTCTTGAAGTTACAGCTTTAGAACAGATAACAAAGAATCAAGTCCAATTCATTTCTACTTATGTCAGAGGTGGGGGAGATGGCAACTGCTTCTCTTGAAGTGTCAAATTCTCACTTGAACATACTGGCAAAATGCTGTAGTTGCCTGCAGCTCCAGTCGTGTCATTTCAGGGCACCAGGGGAAAGAATGGTTATGCTCACGTTGTAGCCTATATGAAAGAGTCATGGATCCAATCCAACGGCAGTGAAAATTTTCACCTCATTCTCTACCCACAGAAACATCCTGCACTTCCATGTATGTTGTTTCACCTCACTCACAACGAGTGGCAGCCACTGTACCAGCCACCAGAGAGCCACTACAAGTGCTGTGAGATGGAAATTGGATGCTCTGATGCCAACAGTATTTCTTTGGACAAGTGCATGGTAAGGAATTAAGAGCTAAGTAAAGCTGTACAGTTCGGAACTTGGCTTCCCAGCTGCAGGGTGAGGTATGATACTACGCACACACAACATGACCCAGTTCAGTTACATTAGAGGAATCTCCCTGAAATACCTAAATGCAAATAGGATGGGGCAATGTGAAAAGCTATGACTGCTTTTTCATAATTTCACATTTCATTCTGTTCTCTGGAGAATCCCAGAAGCTCCCCAAGATAAACAGTCTGCATACATATTCAAACCAACCAGGCAGTATCAGATTTTTTAGGTTTATATCAGAGCATGAGCTGCTTACTACTCCTCAGAGTCCAAGCTTACTGCCTTCACAATGACACCTTGCTGCCCCACAACATCAACAGCACTCACATGCCTTCATCCTTCAGCGCTGAACTTCTGCTCCTCTCCTTAACTGCAAATAAGCCTCAGGAAATGGTGTTTCCTCATGCACCATGTATAACAGTTCCACAGCCATTACTTTCCCCTTAGAACCCCACTGCTTACCTGTGAGTGGAGGAGAAGGTGGCACAGGACTTCATATCCAGTGAAGGGTCTGATAAGTCCAACTCAAATATTTCTAGAGAAGCACTTGTACTGAAGGTGGCATCCAGCTGCTGAGCTGACGTACCTGCAAAGAAGCATGCTTGGCAGTGAGAAAGCCACGATACACAAAAAAGCAACTGCAAAAGAATCACAAGGTGGGGCATAAAAACATCATCCTTGCAAAAAGGGCCTTAAGATGGGGTCAGGTTTCTGTGATTTATATGTAGTTATGCCTAACGCTCCTCCCCATGGTTTCCCTGTTGGGGTTTCAGGAAAAGGTTTGAGCAAGTGACTCTTTCTACCTGACGATGCACAAAAAAGCGATCAAAGTTACAAATGAGCAGCAAGGGACAGTGAACTTCGAGTTAGAGTTGCTGTCACCTTACCCTGGCAGAAAGGATACTTGCTGTCACCTGCAGAATGCAAAGCATGTTTTCATGCACAGCAGAACTAGAGAACTCCACTAAAGGCACCACACCATAAACCTTGCTCCAGCCTTCAGAATACAAAATAACTCCTACAGCTTTCAGTTATGATGACTTCATGGCAGCCAGAAGACAAAGCCTGAAGCCTGCTCATACATGCTTCCCAGAAACTCACCTGTGGCTAGGTAAATGGGGTGCTGCTGGGCAGGGCTCCATGCCTGCATGGCAGTACGATCAATTTCCTTCAGCTTCATTTCACTGAAAAATAAAACGAAGAAAGATAATGCTTAAAGGGAGCATGGGGAGACTGCACTGCCACGGATTCAGCAGCTGCATTAGGACTTGGCAGAAGCAGCTAGGGTGATCGTTTTCCTTAGGATACCCCACAGAGAAGCAAACACCCAAGCCATCTTCTCCAGAGCACACCGGGGAAGGAATAATTCTCCGTTGGCAGAATAACATCGACACACAGAGGAAACTGATGGTTGCCAAGTAGACCTTAACACAGGAAAACGTGGGCAAAGCTTCAGCTGCTCAGAAAACCCCTCTTCTAGCAGAATCAAGGCACACATCGGGCACCCCGCAGCAACCTTCAGCCTTATCCCACGAAACAAACCCACTCTCGAGAAAACCCCCGCTAAACCCCTTGCCGCCAAATGCCCTCAGCGGCCAGCCAGAGCAGAAAACGAAAAACAGTTTAAAAGCCTCCACCGCCTCATTTCTGGGTCTCGTTTCAACACCCTGAGGGGCTCCCCCCGCCCCGGAGACACCCTGTGACCAACCGGTACCGGTCCGTTGGGAACGGTTGGTCGCGCGCCGGCCACCTCCTCCACCGGCGCCCTACGCCCCGTTTCTGACAGGAACTGAAAGAGAAAAAAAAAAAAAAAAAAAGTGGAAATCGCAGGTTTCCCTCACTCCTCACCTCGGCGTCCTCGGCGCTCGCCCCTTCCCCGTCCCGCTCCAACGTGGCAGCCGCGGCACCGCCTCCCGCCCGCCGCCGGTTTCCGGGCGCGCCCCGCGTCTTCCGGGCGGCGGAGAGCCGGGCTCCGCCTTCCCTGCGCGGGAAGCGAGCGGGCGGGCCCAGCCGCCTCCGCCTCGGCCGTCTCCTGCGGCTATCTCGGGGTAGGAAGCAGCGATCGGCCCTGGGAAAGAGGAAGGCAGCGTTAGGAGCGGCCGCCCCGCGGGGGGTTTAAGGGAGCCGGGGGGAAAGCGCTTGCAACACCAGGGCTCCGGTGCCGCCTTGTCCTCCTCAGCTCAACGGCAGTAATCACGGCGTTGTCATGATGTGAACAGCAGTGAGGCTCATCATCGGACAGGGGCCAGGCCCACCAGCGGGGGATATAACACCAACACGCGTGAATTAGCGACCCAGCTAACTCACAGCCCGGAGGGACGCGGCCCCCGACCCACCTCTCACGGCTACCGGAGCACAGCTCCGCTGCCACCTCCCGCTGCCGGATTCCACGGCCGCTCAGCGGGCAGATGCCGTGCCCGGGGCGGGCGCTGTCCCGGCCCCATGGCTCGGCTGCAGCTTCCACCTCTGCGAGGCTAAGCGCCCGCAGACAGCGGCCCCGCTGTCGGGCATCTCTCAGGCGGGCGCGGCCACCGGCCGCCAACACCGCCCGGTGAGAAAGAGAGCCGCGGCTCCCGGCCCCGCTTTATATAGGGACGGGGAGCGCTGCACCCATTGGCTGCGAGGATCGCCGTTTGCCATTGGCTGCTTCTGTCCTCCGCTGCCGTTACCGGTTGGCTTGGTTCTCCCCCCATTTCCCACAGTAGGCTTCTCTTGCTTACGTCAAACCGAGGCGGAACTGCAGCGCTGCCACGAGAAGACAGGCGACGGCCGCCGCGCCCAATGGAGAAGCAGCATCCGACGGGAAGGCGGAGGAGGTCGTCGCTCGCGAGCCAATGGGACGGAAGAAGCTGGGAGGGCGGGCGGTGGCAGCCAATGGCCGGGCGCGTTCCGCACCGGGGCGGGGCGGGGTGTGGTGGCAGGCCGCGGCCGTGGCGGCGGGGGGCAGCCATGACGCGGAGCTGCTCGGCGCTGGGCTGTACCGCCCGCGACAACGGGCGGAGCCGGGAGCGCGGCATCTCCTTCCACCAGTGAGTGCGGCCGCCCCCCTCCCTCCTTTGGACATATTCAAAAGCTATCTGTATA
>JANZLQ010000007.1:25907295-25925062 GCA_026212715.1 Elanus axillaris | reverse complement strand
CCCTGGCCTCCCTCTCTCCGTCTCCCCCAGGTTCCCAGTGGACGCCGCGCAGCGCCGCCAATGGATCCGCGCCGTGAACCGCGTGGACCCGCGGAGCCGCCAGGCCTGGCGACCCGGCCCCGGGGCCATCCTCTGCTCGCGGCACTTCGCCGAGGCCGATTTCGAGCGCTACGGGCTGCGGCGAAAGCTGCGGCGGGGAGCCGTGCCCTCCCGCTTCCCTCACCCGGTGCGTGCGGGTACCGGCCGCGCTCCCCTCACACCCCCCCATCCCCCCTTCCCCCGAGGCGGGCCGCGTCGGTGAGCGGTGACCTCCCCTCTCCCTGCCCCGCTAGGAGCCGTTGGGCGCCGGCCGGAGGAGCGGGCCCCCCGTCCCAGCCCCGGAGCGGCCTCTCGCCGGGGTCTCCGCCGGGGACCACAACTACAGCCTGAAGGGGCGGCGGGCAGCCGGCGGGGAGGCACGGCCGGAGGCGCCGGCGGAGCTTCCCGCGGCCGGGAGGTGCTCCCGCATCCAGCGGCCCAGGACGGTGGCGAGCATCCTGCAGGAGCTGGCGGAGAAGCAGCAGCTTTCTGAGGAAACCGTGAGTTTGCTGCAGGCGCAGTTTTCAGGTACTGCTGGGGGGGGTTTGCTGAGGCAGAGGTACTTCGGGGTCCGTACGCCTTTTTCTCGGTTTTCTGTATTTGACTTGGTGGCATTGATGCCGAAAAAGCCGGTCGAAGAAACTCTCCAGGACTCGATTTTGGAGTTTTAGAAAGCAGGCATTCTCTGTTGTGGCGCTGGGTGCACGGGGGATCGCTCCACCTATCGTGCACGCCGTCAGGCCTAATGGTGCAGGTTAAGTACATGTTCTACATATATATTCGCTAGGTGTCCGATACAGATTCATTAGCTTTCCGGGAAACTATTAGCATATACAAATGTCCTTTACACAGACGCATTGAAGGTCTCTGGTGGTCTTCAGGAGTCCTCTGGGAGTCTTCCATAGTCTTCCTCACTTGTCCACAGCTTGACCCTTCTGGGATGATTCTGTGCAGTGTGATCTTCTGCACGCTTTCATACATCTTACCCTAAAAAATGCTCCTTAGTCTCTAAAAGATGCTTGTTAGTGCTCTTATTATCTAAGGTTTCATTAGTGAGGTAAAACCATATGGCTGGTTTAAGCTAAATTATCTACAAGGATGAGAACAAAGGCAGGAGTTCTTATCTTTTCCAGCCCTATCTCTCAAGCAAGGCCTCTGCTTGTGCCTTCTCAGTAAGATTGTAAATTCATCGAACATTTAATTAAGCTTTGTGATTGCTCATGGCTACCTCTAGCTCATTCTTATTTTCTCAGTCTTTCAACTCTTACTATATCAGTATCAGAAATCCCCAACTGTTAGATTCCTAGGTCCAATGCTGCAGCACAAAGGCTTTGCAATTTGTAGGTCTGGAGTGCAATGACCAGTTCTGCAAATAATTAAAAGTCTTCCTGAAAAACTCAATTATTTGAGGCTGGCTACAGTGCTTGGGTCAGACCTGTAACCAAAGCTGTGAAATCACACCGTGCCACCATTCAGCTGACAGGTGACTCAAGAATAGAGTATATTTAACTCAGAAAACCTTGTCTTTTGTGCTCTCCAGAAGCAAGCTCTGTTAACATTAATAATATAACCTGAAGAAGCCATTTCAAATTGCAGTCAACTGTAAGTTAATGGCTTTTCTCCTGTTACAACAATTTTTAAGCAGCACCCACACATGAGAGACAGTCTTTACTCAAAACTGTGGATGACATTAGATAAAAGAAGGGAAAGATGCGCTGGGGACTCAGCCTCAGGCAGCACAGTAGGGCTTACACTCCCTGGCCACTGCCTGTCTCTAGAAAGAGGAGACATGGTGACGGCATTGCTGAGCTGTACACTTCACACCAGACTTCAGGACTGAGTGGTTCCAGAGGCTGCCCTGTTGCTTGGTATTCTGCAATGTGTACTATGCATTCCTGTTATGTTATCAGCTATTTATTTGCTTCACTAAAACTGATGCTTTTTTTTTTTAAAGCAGATTTGCCTTCTGAGTTGCACAGCTGGAGGCAGATGGCAGAATACTCACCAGAAATGAAGCAGTTTGCTTGTATTCTCCACCTCTACCACATTAAGGCCTATGATTATCTACGGAAGATTTTTCCTCTCCCTCATCCTTACAGCCTGACAAAGCAAGTTTTTATTCATTCATGCATTCTCAATGTATTTCCAGGTACTCATGTAGAAATAGTGTAACAGATCTGTCCTGAAAATGTTCAGCAGTAGTAGTTTTTCCCTGCTTTGCTTTACTAACAGAAGCAGAGTGGGAAGCAAATGTCAAGAAATATTGATACCCTTCATCTCAGAGAGCTGGTATGTATTCATGCATGTGGGTCACAGCATGAGAATAACACATTTCTCACATTAACAATTCTAGAATAAGCGTGGAGTTTGCTAAGTATTCTCAGACGAGTACGGGTGTGAAAAAAGCTAAATTTTGGGGCCTCAGCTGCTGTAGGGTCTATATGTGTTTTACTGTTCGCTGCAGAGGAAGGAGGAATACAAAAAGCAGAGGTGCTTTACCATAGTGGCACATGGTCTTGCCCTGTGATGCGGACCGTAGGCTTGCGAGAGGGGATGGGTGAGCTAAATAGTGGAAGGAAGGGCAAATACAAGTAAGGTCATCTAAAAAGCAGCAATAGGAGGCAGTGTTAAGGGAGCACCTGCAGTATTACACCAACAGCAAAAAAACAAGTGAGGAGACATGGGCAGGAACAAGCGTCAGGAGAGGAAATCAAAACCAATGGGACTATTATAATGGTTTAAGCCCAGCTGGCAACAAAGCACCATGAAGCCGCTCGCTCGCTCCTCCCCCCTCCCCAGTGGGATGGGGAGGAGAAAATACAAAGAAACACTTATATGTCAAGACAAGGACAGGGAGGGATCACTCACCAGTTATGGTCATGGGCAAAAAACAGATTTGGGGAAAAAAAGAAAATAATTTACTACCAATCAAATCAAAACAAGGACAATGAAAAGTAAAACCAAACCTTAGGACACCTTCCCGCCACCCTTTCCTCCTTGCCAGCTCAACTCCACTCGTGAATTCTCTCTCCCTCCTCCTCCTGGTGGCACAGGGGGACGGGGAATGGGGGTTGGGGTCAGTTCATCACACCTTGTCTCTGCTGCTCCTTCCTCCTCAGGGGGAGGACTCCTCACAGTCTTCCCCTGCTTCACCATGGGAACCCTCCCACAGGGGACAGTCCTTCATGAACTTCTCCAACGTGAGTCCTTTTTGTAGGCTGCAGTCCTTCAGTCACAGACTGCTCCAGTGTGAGCTTTCCCATGGAGTCCCGGCCATCTTGGGGGGCCTTCGCTCCCCCGCTGCCCTCCCTGGGCTGGGGGGGGATAGCCTGCCGTCTGCCCACAGGCTGCAGGGGCATCTCCTCCTCCCTGCTCCTCCCCCTCCTTCCTCACTGCCCTCGGGGTCTGCAGAGGGGTTCCTCTCACATTCCACTCCCCTACTCACTGCAGGTTCCCCTCTTAAACATGTTATCCCAGAGGTACTACTTCTACTGTCACTGATTGGGTTGGCCTTAGTCAGAGGTGGGTCTGACATGGAGCTGAGGAAGCTTCTAGCAGCTTCTCATATGAGTCACCCCTGTAGCTCCTCCCCTGCTACCAAAACCCTGCCACACAACCCCAAAACAACTATACATGGAAAACTGGGACTGTTTGGAAAAGGGAGAATTTAAGAAGGGAACACAAGAAAGTGAAGGGCTACATGGAGCAGTTAGACTAGAGCTTTGGTTTTTCTTACATTGCCCCACAAGGACTCTGGGAAGTTAGTGAATCTTGGTAAGTGTCTGTTTCAAAGTGATAGAAGGGAAATATTTCTGTATCACATAACTCAGTTGTGTAACCCATTGCAAGTAGTTATGTAGGCTCAGGATTTATTACCTGACATGCAATCAGACCCATTAACAAGGATTGAAGTTGTAACAGCACACAAAAGCTGAAGAAACTCTTCCCCTACATACTTTGAGTCTCAGACTCCTGTAGTGCAGTTGGAGGATGCCCAACAGATACACACATTGTCTGTGCCAGGCTGTGGGTGTTTCACACAGCTTCCTCCAAAGAATCTGCTTGAAGGGGTGCCACAAGGTAGTGGACAGAGAGTGTACTGAGGAGAGTAGCATTCCACGTAGGCTGCCAATGATTTCACATCTTCCAAGCTGGATTACAGTGTACAGTGCGGAGAAAGCCAGTTGAGAAGGAGAACAGCCTGGTGCTGCTGGCCCTCTGCATAGCCTGATTTGCACTTCTGTGTTTGTTTTAAAATTTTTTTCCTGTTGTCCTAATGTATTGGAGAGGCAGGAAGCTGCTTTGTTACTTCCCTGCACAGTCAGTACTTCTGTTTGGCTTCTCATCACTAGGGGGTGAGAAAAGAAACTCAGACTATGCATTAAGAAAAGCAGGGCTGCTTACTTTGTACTCTGTCTTAGCCTGCTCTACAGCTCCAGACACGGCTGACCATGTCTTAAGTGGTCAAAGGTTGTGCCTGTTCCTTCAGTTTTCTCAGAATCACATCTGATTGCACCCTTCCATTTTTTTCCAGCTGGCTGTCTAATAATGAGGCTGCTGCAGGCTTCAGCAACAACATTTTTCTCCGCCTTCA
This sequence comes from Elanus axillaris, assembly GCA_026212715.1. Lineage (NCBI taxonomy): Eukaryota > Metazoa > Chordata > Aves > Accipitriformes > Accipitridae > Elanus > Elanus axillaris. The sequence continues at coordinate 25,920,390 of JANZLQ010000007.1, read as the reverse complement.
GGAAAAGGTGGAGAGAGGGGAACAGGCCTACCACTGCTGTGCCCTGATGGTGCAAGACATGTCCCTGCAGAAGCAGCAGGAGTGGGACCCACAGGCCCAGCGCCTGACAGGCTTTATTGACTTGGGAGCAGGTGTCCTTGATGCTGACGAAGCTCCGCTAGCCTCAGAAGCAATAATCCTGATGGCAGTTGGCATCTCAAGTCCCTGGACAGCTCCGCTTGGCTACTTCTTTGTGAACAGCACAACCGGCCACTTAATTGCTCAGCTACTTCGCCAGACCATCAATAAACTGAACAACATTGGCATCACGGTGCTGGCTGTGACATCAGGTGCCACTGCTCACGGTGCTGAGACTGCCAGAGCTCTGGGAATCAGGATAGATCCTGAAAGAATTCAGTGCACTTTCCAACATCCGCCTGGCTCTGCTCACAGCATCACATACTTCTTTGACATTTGCCATGTGCTCCAGCTGATAAGGAATGCTCTGCAGTGCTTCCAGAAGATAGAGTGGCTCAGTGACACTGTGCGGTGGCAGCATGTGGTGGAGCTGGCAGCTTTGCAGGAGCAGAGGGTATTAGAGCCGTGCACTCGCAAGTCAGGTAGACCTGGGAGTAAGGAGAGTTACCACCTGAAGATCAACCTTGCTACCCTGTTGTTCAGCGAGGGTGTTGCTGACGCGCTGGAACACCTCCAGAAGCTGGGCCTGGCCTCATTCCAGGACTGCAGCGGTACTGTCAAGTTTGTGCGTTTGGTGAGCCATCTGTGGGACGTATTTCACAGCAGAGGTCCCTATAGAAGAGGACTTAAGGAGCCTTTGCTAGCTGGAAATTACACCAAAATAACCCACCTCTTTAATGAGGCCAAGAGCTTCTTCGTCACCTTAACAGACTCTCTGGGGAGATATGTTCTTAAGAGCAAACGCAGACTAGGATTTTTGAGTTTCTTGCTCAATGCCAAAAGCCTCAAGTGGCTTTACACCAACTATATGTGTCCAGAAGGCACTCCTTCCCATCACCTCCTGACCTACGCCTTCAGCCTTGGCCCACTGGAGCTGTTTCTGCGGGCCCTCCAGCAAGCCTGTGGCAGTAACGGTAGCCCCACCTGCACCGTGTTCCAGGCTGCTTATCACAAACTCCTGGCTAGCTGCAGCCTGGCACCAGGCTCACTACCCAGCAGTGGCTCAGGCAGTATGAGCTCCTTGGACATATCCCTGTCTCGTAGGAGAGATCTGACCCTTGGCAGCATTTGTGCTCAATATAACCCAGCTCGTGGGAGGATACTGGCAACAGAGTACCCCTATTGTGCAGGCCTTCTTTTGCATGGCTCTGCACTGAGTAACGCGCTGACAGACCTATCACTGCATGCACAGAGCATCACCTGCACTGCGGGCTTCATTGCTGAGCAATTAGCCTCTGACTTGCAATGCGAGACTTGTCTTGCTTCCCTCTTTGAGTCAGATGAGAGCAGGCTAAGATGCGGGTCAGTGCTCTATGTAAAAAAGTTAGGTGGAGTGAGTCTGCCCTCGGCAAGCGTGTACCACATAACAAGCGTTTTGGAGCAAATCCTAAACCAGTATGGCAAAGTAGGAGACGGCAACAAAAACACCAAGCTATGGCATTTGTCTCTAGAACAGAAAGTCTTCCAGGAGCTTCTGGGAGAAAGCGCCCTCTTCCCTGCCCTCACGAACCATTTACTTGATGGAGAGTTGGGCGTCAACAATCACTACACAATCTTAGTAAAGGAAATAACACAATGTTACTTAAACATCAGAACAAACCACGCCAAGCACCTGAACTTGGAATACCATTGTGGAAGGCACAGATTGAAGAGACTGAAGGGAAAACATTTGTCTCCATTGTCATTGGGTAACTGTCAGTCAAGCCAAACCCACACAGGGTCATGAGTACTCACTGTTGTTCCAAAGGATGGTTGTCCCCTCACTGAGGCTCAAGTGATGGCCAGATCTAAGCAACACATGTGAGGAAATGCCGTGTCTTCCCAAGATTGCACTGGCAAAACTAGCATTGATAAGCAGTGATGTGTTGGGCCACTGCAAACCATCTGGCCAGTTTGGCTAAGCAAAGCAAGGAAGGTCAGGTTGGGCAATGGTTGCACAAGATGCCTGGGAAGTGGTAGGGGACACTACAGTGCGTCCCCTGGAGGTGCTGGGTGGTTTAGTGCTGTGAGTGCTCTTGCCAGGAGAACATTGATACATCTTCCATGTGACTAGGGGAATCCCACGTCCTGGCAATTTGATTTCACCAAAGCAGATCTGCTTTAAAAAAGCGGGAGGCAAGAAAGCTTGCAAAGCTTTTACTTAAAAAAGAAAATAAAGACGTGAAAAGAAAATGGCACTCAAGTTGTACACAAGCTCTAATCTCCAATGCTGCATGTCTCATCAAACAGCTAAACAAGCTGTTTGAGTCTAGATCTCCTGGAGGGGGGACTACAATATCAAACTGTACCCCTAAAGGCCCACATTTTACAAGGAGGGTAGTGGATACTAAGCAGAGAGGCTGTTGTCCATGAAGGCGAGGGCAGCACTGAGGCTGTGACCAGGCTGTTGTGCCCAGGGGCACTGACACCCTCCTCTCTGGGCAGGAGCCCCAGGCACCAGTGTATGGCTGTGCTGCAGCAGGGCAAGCGTTTCAGGTCCCATTAACTTGGCCCCATCAGGTCACACACTCAACCTTGCCACATGGCCCCTTCCTCCCCAACCTGGCATGTGCTCTGCAACCCAAGGCATAAGACAGAGTCCTTTTCAGATGTTGTTTCTACTGATCACTTGAATCATAGATTTGATGCCACCAAGTAGGATATGCTTCTTCAGTCAATTTCCATGGCAAGGAAGCTGCCTTGGTAGGCAGTGCTTTACCTGGAAGAGTGAAGTTTGGCATAACTGATGCTAAATGGCTTTCCTTTGCCACGGAGAACACCAGTTGCATCCATAGAGAGGGAAGGCAACTATTTCCCACAAAACTCTGGCTGTTCAGTTACTTTTGAGCAGCATGTCGGAGACGAGATGAAAAATGGTGATGCAGTATCCTAGGGCAGAAATAACATTCAAGGTGCCATTCTGCCTACCAGTGACTTGACAAAACTGTCCCTGGTCAGTTTGGGCTCTTCCTCCTCCCCTTAGTCTTACTCACTCATGGTGGGAGCAGAGCTGCTGCATTCAATTCCTCAAGCTCTGCTTTGAGATCAGCAGCACAACTTCATGCGTTCTCTACTGGGAGTAGCAAACCAAAACCTCTAGACTTTTTTCCAGTCCAATTACCTAAGCAAAAAGCCACACTGAAGCTGTCACTGCCGTGGAGCCATTCCAGCTACAAGACTCCTGAAGTAACTATTTCCCTCCCATATATATCTGATTTTTAGGACAACTGGCAAAATGCTGCTGAAATCCCAGTGGTAGATTGGTTGCACTCACGTAATGTAACATTTGCATTGCCTAAACCTCCAGCCTCAGTATCAGCTGAGCCATAGGGAACAGGTACTTCATCACTGTGCAATTTTTTTGGCTGGACGTAAGGCTGCTTCCACTTCCTGTTTACATCTGGGGGAGCCTTGTCTTGCTCAATTCATACTGCACTGGCTCCTGAACAGAAAGCTTTTGCACAAAGATGCACATGAGCTCCTGGCTGCTGGGGTGAAGCTGTGAACGTGGCAGGCATGCTGCACATGGGGCTTCCCCATCTCTGAATCTCTCATGGGTTTTGTGCAGTTGCTGCTGATCGGTGAAGTGAGCCGGAGACAGCTGTGCAATTAAACTGACATCAGGCTCACCTGCCTGCACCCAAGACCACCACAGTTCACACATCCTTTTGTAATTCACTGAAATGCTGATGACAGGTTCTCAAGAGATGCTGAGGTACAGGACTTGGTAGGATGGCATTTGAGCAAAAGCACATTATTAGGAAAAAGTGTGGCAGTCACCTAATTTACAAAGCTATCAAGTACTGTAAGAAAGCTTGGCAATTGTTATAGGAACCCTGTATCAATTGCCATTATTTTCCAAAAATACAGACCTGCTGTTGTCCTTGACAGGTACTGCTGGCTGTACTCACACCACAGGAACTACCAGGTTTCAGTGGAATTTTTCAGCATTTGTAGCTCCACAACTGCAACCAAGTGATTTTCTGTACCACTCCTTTTCCCCCAGTGTCTTTTGGACACTGTTTTCTCTTCGTAGCAACTCCTTGCTCAGATGTTCACCATCTCTCTCTGAAACACCCTCACTCTTGCTAGCACCACACTCTCCATGGGGTCCATACAAATACACCCCTCAGTCACTTTGACCACCTCATTCCTTCTCTCAGTCCTCTACTACAGCCTAACGTAACCAACAGCCTTCTCTCATGGCAGCTGCTGTGCTAGGGGGGAAAAGCTTGGTCCAGTAACATCTTTTGTTTGCTCAACATCCTAACAACACTCCTAAGACTCCCTGAGCATTGATCGTATAGTACCTTTACCAAGCTGCTAAAAGCTGAACATAGAAACTGGATGGACAACCCCCCACCCTCAGGTTTTACTTGGCAGAAACAAACCACAAGCTCTCTTAACTGACTTGTATTCCTTAATGCAACCAACTAATACAGCTTTGCAAGAGCTGCTTACAAACCTCCTCCCCCAGAGAGACATAAACAGAGAAAAATGCCACAAGAAACCAGTGCATTGTATCCTGCTGACAGTCAGTCTAAGGCTCTCAACAAAGTTTTGCCCAGGGTCTTCAACAAGCTCTGTGCAGCACCCTGCTGTCTTCAAGGGTGCTGCAGAATAGCCTTGCACTTTTTTCTGCTCAGTCTGAGCCTAACTCTTGTCCAGCCAGTGCATGTGAAAAACACTACGCTTTCTCATTAAATATTTTAAAAGAAATTGAGAATTTTCTCAACTATCTGGTGCTGGCTTGGTTGACATATCTTGGCCCTTTATGAACTGTGCCACAATGTGGCATGAATTGCTATGCATGAATGACAGTATGCCAGTAACTACAGGTTTATCTCTGGTAGAGAGATAATCTCATCTCTCTAATAATCATCAATCTCATACTGAAGGTCCAGGCCAGTACTTACATCAGAAGCGGGCCTAGTGTTAACAGATTTATTTTGATAGTGAATATCTTCTGTGTATATTTGTCAGTGCTGAAAGAAAGGAGTGCAAAAAAAAAAAATCATATTTACAGAATAGTATAAATGTTTATTTTTCTTTGTGATTTATCTGACTGTTTTATTTGTACAATATAGAAAAGTGTATCCTTTGAATAGGTCTAGTAAATATAAATTTAATTTTTCTACTTTCAGATGTAAACAGAACTAGAAAATGAACCCTTGCCCCATTCCCGATTATTTTTAGGTAACTGGATGAACTTGACTGTAAATCTTGTCCAGCAGTTTGATGCAAATGGCTAAGGAAGTACAAAAACCAATTCACACATTCTACACCAGGGAAAATGGAGAGAGGAATCCAAGCTTAATATTTGAGAAAGCTTGTTCAAAACAAAATAGAAGAACTAAGAGCATTTGATTGCACCTTCAAAGTCTTTACAAGCAAAATATTCTCAAGCAATGCCATCATACATAATTACAACCGTAATCTAAATTTCACAAGTGTTTTTGCACACTGTATATAAATACACATCACAAAAGGTGCAATTTAGAGTAAGACATGGAATATATACAAAATTAACATGGACTGAAGTCTAAACAAAAGAAGGCATATTGCAATCTGTTTGTAAAATAAACATAAGTAGGTATTATTTTATTCACTTACACTAATTTACATTTATACAAATCTTACTGGACATACTGTATTAGGTCACTAGAAGTAAACTGAATATCTGCACTATCTACATGTAAAGTTACTGCACTGATTTTTTTAGTAAACCCAAGCCCTAATTATGAAAAAAAATGGCATTTACTTACACAAGAGGTGGATTCCCTTTTCAGAGATTTGCACAAACATACTTGCTTTTTATACTTAGGGAGATGTTAATAGCAGACAGAGCCCTTCAGATGGTGACTGGCAGGTCAAACCTTGTCTGAAATGGCCACTCAGCAGGCCCGCCACTGCTGCTGGCCACCTCCCAGGCCCTTTGTGCCCCTGAGATATTTCAAGGAGGCACCAGAGAAGGGTCAAGGAGAAAGGGCCTTCTGCTCAGTGCACAGGACCGTGGGGTAAAGACAAGAGTAGAAGCATCCTCCCATCCTATTGCCATCACACATGTAGGCACTTAGCTCTGCTGCTGGTTTGCCTAGCCCCTACCTTTCACCAGCCTGGCCTTGCTAGAAAACCTGGAGGAAGAGCTCTGCTGCATGTATTTACAGCTTTACATGAGGAATACAAAATCCCTTTTGGAAAAATCTAGCTACTTCAGGCTGCAGTGAGATTGGTAATAAAAATGCTGTGATGAAACATGGTTATTGACCTTTGTGGTAGGTAAGTAACCTACCAGGTTAATTTTGCAAATGTGTTCCACTATCAGAAATGTGATCTGAGATTGCCTATAACAATTACTGAAAAAAATCCCCTGCCCTAGTCTATACACAGCTATAGCTGATTCTCCCTGTCCCCCTTTGTGTAAAAGGATCCGTGCATCTGTTTTGGTAGCAATCCTGATTCTGTGCTAGCATCCTCTCTGATCACAGCTCTCACAGTCATTCTAAACAACACTAAAAAAAACGTTACACCAAGTAAATTGCCAACATGCAGAGAAGCAGCATCCTGAAGACCCACAGCCAGGCTGAACATAATCCCTACCCGAGTTTGCAAGTCGATTTGGATGCAGATTGTCTCGAGTCCTCATTAAGACAACAGTGGTTCCACCGTCTCCCATGATCTCAGCTTCTCAGACTTTGCCAGGGTTACAGCTCAATCCTAGAAAACACAACAGACTGCACAGCCCTACCTCCAGTGATGGATGACGCTGCTGCAGACCTCCGAAAAACCAAGCTTCACCTAAGCAACAACATCCATCTGCTGCACACTTTTAGGTAACACTGTACACTGGGCAGACAGTCCAGCACTGTGGCATAGCTGCCCTTCTTCACTTCTGAGAACAGGTCACTGTCTTAGCCTTCAAGTTCCAGCTTAAGCAACATCTGAGCTCTCAGCCACATTTCTATCAAAAAATTCCCATTAATTCCATTTGCCTCTAAGCTCCTCGGGCCTCATTTCAGTGAGATTCTCCACCACTAGCCCAATGCTAAAGCTGCAAGCAACCCCTCTGTATTATTGCCTGGGTATTTCACAGCACTCCATGCACTAAAGAAACATGCTGTGTCAGGTCCTAAATACAGGTACTGTCTTCCACTTAGATGCTCATTTTTACACATTTCCTTTCAGAACTATCTTGGATACACTGATACCTCCTTATTATGGGCCTGTCACCAAAAGCATCACCTGGCTGTTGACATCACCTGTGTTTTCCTGTATGCTCAAAGTGATCCAACTGCACACACTGTAAATAATATATATTATAATAATTTATATATGCCCTTCAGGCAATTATTCTGGGGGAAAGGGGGAACACATCTAATTCTTAGAAACCCAAGGTAAAAGCTGTACATAGGGAAGAAGAAATGGCCTTTAGACATTGTCTTAAGTAGAATAGGATTTAGCTAAGATTTAAAAGGCTCTACATCTTGTTATAAAAGATTTTGTTTCAATCTTACACAGGTCAATTTACAACAAGCACCAAATTAACAAATATTAAATCCTCTATGCCAAACCAAAGTGTCCCTGTGCCTTAAGTGTTCTGTTCAGTCCGCTTCATTGTGGCTCATGTGCATGAGTCAGCAGTTCATGGCACAAGGGTCACTTTTGGACTTCCCTGCAGAGTTAATAACTCTCATCAAACAGCGTCCAAACTCCTCCAGGATCATGCGCTCTGCTGCAGCTTTTGACTTGCCCATCTTCTCTGCTTGCTCTGCCTGGGCAAGAAGGCATTCACAGGTTGCATCAGCTACCTCCTTGGTTACAAATGTAAAGGGCAGCCTGAAACAAAGAAAGATCTACTCACTCTCAGCAAAAACACACAATGTACCTAAATCCAGGCTGCGGCACTTTTTAGTACAAGGACTGATGAGATTTCATCTCTCATTGCTTCCAAGAGCCTTTAGACAACCAACAGGGAATGAATAAGCCACAGTTCCAATCAAATGAACTGGTGGGCCATTGTGCTTTGATGCCTGCCTCCGCCGTTGTACATTTTGATATAGACTTTGGAATGCCCAGGTACATAGAACAATTCTCTAGCTTTTACTATAAGGGCAGCTCAAGGATTACACCCTCTCAGTAGATGGGACACTTGTACTTCACGCTTTCTGTGAGCACATGTGCAAGGATGAGAAGACACCGCTTAGTTACTTGCTTGAACAGAGCTAAGCTTGGCATACCCTAGCTTGAACAGAAAACACACTTGGGTAAACAAAAAGCTCCATTCACCTGAGCGCTCCTGCTTCTCCAGCTTACACAGATAACATTCAAAGATGACAGGGACATACCTGTCACATCAGAAAAAAACACATTAGAAGCAACTGAAACCGAGTGCTGCATTAACTTACTTCCCGCCACCACTGCTGAGTGCTGGTGTTGGCCTTGTCAGCAGATCTGAGATCTGGGAAGATAACTTGGTCTTTGCAGCGGTCTGCTGCTGGACCCTAACTTCTGCAGCATCTGCTAAATGCATCAATGTCTTTCGCTCTGGGCTTTCTTCAAAATTTTTACAGCCAATGCATTTGCATATAGAAGAACACATGATTTTTGCCTGAAAGAAACAAACAAAACATGACAAACCTGTTGCAACTTTGACTCCCTTTATGACAAGCCACAACAAAAAGGAGATCTTGTTTTAATCTCTTACCAATTAGCCACTAGAAGAAATGCACAAGCAGTAGTTTTCTCTCTAAATTCTCACCTCAAACTGAGATGCCTTCCCAGAATATATACTTGAATCAAATGCAAATCAGTTGTTTCCCATTCATCCCTTTCTTAAACAACCTACTATTTCTGGTGGAATATAAGCTGTGGAGTTACGAGAGAGGTCACTCTGCCACTCTCTCTACATCCACAGACTGATCTGTTAGCTGACACAACAACTTTTGCTTTTGTCTTCCACAGACATGTTCTATCCCACAGCGTCTGTGGGATGCTGCTTCAACTCCTCCTAGGGACTTGATGCAGTAGATTTCTTTAGGAAATACTGCTCTTCAGTAATGGACAAATCCAAACCTGAGTTCAAAGTTGCTACAAGGTTTAAAATGAAACTTACACAACAGAAGTGATTAATTTTGCCATATACATGGCTTTCTATGTGTAAACTACTGGAAGAGGAGATAACATTATAGCAATAGAAAACATTATAGCAATACAAAGAAAAGAGACAAAGCCAATCAGAGAAGTCACAGCACTGAAGGGAAAAAGCCAGTAACTTTAAGATGAGATAATGTTTCGTACCTCATAACATTCGCAGTAGTTTTTCAGACATCCCGAGCGTTTACAGTTACACCCTTTGCTGTGTCTCCGATCTGATTCTCCTTCCTTTCCTTTCCCTATTTTGGGCTTGAAGGCTTCAGGGTTTCTGTCAAGGCAGGCCTGTCAATGCAGACCCAAAGGGTCAGTCACTGCATGCGGGGAGCAGAATTTAGAGGTGCAATAAAAGAACTGAAGCCTTGCACGTGGGAGGAGGTCAGGACATTATAGACCCACTCTGTCCCACACCATAGCTTCAGAAGAAACAAGCTAAATGGCTTTCATCCCAGGGGCAGGGGAAGAGGCCCCTCACCTTTATTGCTTTTTGCCTATCATTTTCATGGTCCAGGTTGTTATAACAATTTGTACAGTTGCAGTTATTGCAGAATTCACCATTTGCAAAACAATCACAATACCTGAAACAGAAGATGCAGAAGGCATTTGTAAACATGACCATTATGTTGGCATTAATACTGATGGCAGTAGCACAAGTTCCTAGTCTGGTGATAGGCACATGCACCAATAAGGGTAAGGGTCATCCTATGCTCAATTCCACATGTACAAGTCGTATCAGCCTCATTGCAAGGCTAAATCCTCTAGCACTGGTTTAGTTGGTGTCTAAAGACACTGGTATAGATAGCGCAAGGGTGTCCATCTGAGCTGATGTTCACATAGCACAGGTCCCCATAGCAGCAAGAAAAGCTAATGAGACTTTTTTCTAGGGCGACTCCTGGGTGGCTGCTGCAGCTACCTCATAGCAAGCTCCTGACCCAGCCAGTTAAGTCAGCATTCAGGAGCTCTCATACAGCCAAAACAAAAGGCAAGTGATTGGAATAATCGACAGGCAAACTGACACAGCAATGAGCCTTTTTTTGTTAATTTTGCCCATAAACTGTTTGCAGCTGTGAACTGAGGCAGAGTTCACCAAAGTAGGGATGGAGAATAGAAAAGAGATAACAAGTGGTACACCTCATAAGCTTTGAAGCACAGGTAACTAGGAGGAAAGGATCCGAATGAGGATGAAGCTGTAGTAAGACTTTTTTAAGGGACACGTATGTGAATAAAAAGCAGCAAATCATTGACAGGAAAAAGCCGATCACATTGCCTTGCCCCTTACGCACTTCAGCTACCTCCCACCAAAACCAAGATCTCACCAGCCCACAGGTCTGATACACGTAAGCACCACATTCATGACAAACTCTGGCACATTTCAATGCTTCCAGTACCACCTCCAGCTATAGCTGATGGAACCTGCTGATCCTTTTCAGCTGCTTTTCAAGTGCTGCTGGGAGCCTATGCTCATATTCAGGAACCTAAATCCTCTTCAAAACTGGCTTCCTGTGGCTTGCCCAGAGTAACACTACAAGAACAGGATTAGGGTTGCTCTGGAGTCCACTAAAACCCTTTATCTGTTGAACTGCATTTTGGTGACTTTTAGCATCCTGAATGGTCCCAGGGACAAACCACATAAAAAACTTTTACAACCTGTAATAGCTCTCCTTTCTGTCCTGTTTAAAATTCAGTAGTAGAATGGTCCTGGTTTGCAAACACCAGTGTCAACCCAGAGCATCAGTGAGCAAATAACTTCTGAGTTCTCTTTGTAGAATAGGCTATGTGCCTACCTTCAACATTCATCTGGGTAAAAGCAGCTCCCCTTCCTGGCAGGAAAAAGTTTTACTAGTGAGAAGGCACCTTTGCCAGAGTGAATTTGCTCTGCACCTATGCCTAGCCACTTAAAGATGTAAATACAGTAATTTACAAGAAAAGTTTGTTTCCAAAGAGCATTGTGAAGGTGCAAAGCATCACCAGCAATGCCATTATTCTCCTAGAATTTCTAGAGCATTCAGGTGCCAAAGGCTAAAATAAGTGGAAAACCCTCAACATCTAACATACATTTGGAAATTAAGTCAGTCATGTACGTTATAAAACATCTGAAAAAACAGCTACACATCTCCTGTTTACCCTGTCTTCTGCACAAGACAATTTTGAGGCTAGGAAGCACAGAGCACACCTCCCCACATAGAGGTGGGGTGTACTACATGAAAAGAAACCCAAGCTGGAAAGTTTTAACACACTTAACTTGGGTTCAGATACTGTTGCACCACTTCCCCTTTGAATAGCACACCACCCATTTCCTCTTCATTGTCTAGGATTCAGGGAACCACAGATTAATTTCAGTATCTCCTGTTACTGCCCCAAAATCGGTAAACTCACTCTGCCTCAAGTTAAAGAAACTTAGCATCTCCTCAACTTAAAATGCTTTTATGTCAAATTTTTACAAAAGACACTGAATGGAATAGCAAAGTATCTCATGAGGATGAGCAAGACTCAGACCTATCAGTGAAGAATCACCTGTCTATTCAGTCATTTAAGAAAAGATACACAGCCCAATTTTTCTGAAGTACTTGATACAGCATGGTATTACTGGTGTGCTTCACCAAAGTATAGTAGATAGCCTCTGATGAAATCCTGGGATATTTCATTCATAGCAACAACACAACTACAGCTGATGAGTGGAATTGGCTCTACCATGCAACAGGGCTTTGAAGTTAGAAATTTATAAAACATTAGGGTCCATATAGCTCACAGGAGTTGCAAAATTACACAGGCACTGCAACATCTCCACCAATATGAAGAACAACCTTAAATTAGCATCTAGACATAACATTTCTGACATACTTAAAAACATTATATTCTGATACTTGGCATAAATTTGTGATGTCAAAAAGGCTTAAAAAAAACCAAAAAACAAGCTGTACTTACAATTTCAAACATAGAGACTTAGTACAATTGCAAGGCTTCCTGGGGCGGTTTGCAGATTCAGAAGGAATTATTCTGCGGGGGGCGGCAGAAAAAGTGCATTTATATACACGCACACTGTTTTATCAGTTTCTTCCTATTTTAAATTCAAGTAAATAGCTCATAATAAAAACTTTGAAAAAATCTTTATATTCCCCTTGTATTATGTTTATGGCTGACTGTGTTCAAGTATCTATTATATATAGTGCCTTTCCAACCCAGGAAGAGCTGAGTTATTTGCTGCAAATCTGGCTGCATGCCTAAAGTAGAAATGAGGCTTAAAGCTAGAGGAACCATCATAACTGAAAACTGGAATCAGTGAAAAATTCCCCAGAAGCCCTCTACATGCAGAGGGACGAGATCCCACCAAGGTTCACACAACATGATTGTGCCTTTCTTTTTGTTCTAGTTAGATTTAAAAAAAAAAAAAGAAAAAGCAAGCTCTGGAATAATGGGAAAGCAAGCCAAGGGTATTCAGTTTATAGGTAAATTTTGTACCAGACACAGTCTTTAACTGCTCTTAAAACTCAGATTTTGTGTCACTAATCGCTTTTGATGAGATTCGTTCCATCCCTATCCAGCAATTTCTGCACGTAATACCAGGGAGATTAAATCAAACCTATTCATTTGAATAGCTGCATCTGGATTTGGGATTAGATTACATCAGTTGAGGTTGCAGCAACAAAAAGCACCTTGGCATTTACAATTTCCAGCAAACAATAACACAAAAGGACTGTGCAGAACAGCTAAGCCTGCTGGATTGACAAAGGGAAAATAATATGTTAGCCATTATTTTCATCCTTAGAAAAAATACAAGACTGACCCCCC
>JANZLQ010000007.1:25874957-25907195 GCA_026212715.1 Elanus axillaris | reverse complement strand
AAAAAAACAAGACTGACCCCCCCCCCCCCCCAAGCCTCCTATCAGGATCCTTTTCGGGCTTTACTTCCATTTTGCTGTTCAGCTGGATTTCTGCATGTGCTAAGTAAGCATCTAGTTCTTGTAATGTTCAGCACCTCTTTCCACAAATGTCAAGAAATAGTTGAAGCCTGTAGCTCCCAGGTGCTGATGCAAAATGAAGAATGAGCAACAGGGAGCTTTCAGGTCAACTTCCTGCTACACAAGTTCAAAAACCATAAAGGAAAACACAGCTTACTGGCTCAACTGTCAGACAGATACATGTCCTTTAGTCAGAGGTAATAACCACACCACAGTATACTTGATTTTCTTGGAAAATCCTCCAAACCAAACTCCAGCACCTTGGGTCCCACCCTTCCTTATAATGGGACTGAAAGAAGATGCTCATTCAGCAGGCTATACTGCAAGTTTGTTTTGGGCTTTTTTGTTTGTTTTTGGTTTGGGTTTTTTGGGTTTTTTTTTTTGCAAAACACTTACCCATTGAATGGTAGCCGTGCTTGGGACTGGATACTAGATGTCCCTGTAAAGCCAGTGTTGCTTGCTATAGATACATATGATGATTGTTGTAGCTAACAAAACAAGAAGGTTAATGCATAAAATAAAATATACACAGAGGATGTGTAGCTAGTTTTAATTGGCTTTCCAGATATTGTTATAAAAATAACATGCTTGCAAGCAGTTTTAGACATTTGTAGAACTTGGACAAGGCAGCAGCCTCCTGCCTCGACACTTAGCATGAAAACATTTCAGATGATATTTTTGTTCTCTATTACAGTGTCTACAGCCATACAGATGATACAGAGACTACACACAGAAATGTTCAGATCACAAACAGTCCCAGCTCTTAAAAACATGCTCATTTCCCCCCCTTCTTTTCCTAAGCAACCCTGCCCCTAACAGAGGAGGATCACTTCCTGCACAAATTACTTTAGTAGCTTCCTTAATATACAAGCCACTTATTCCAGAATTAAATAAAAACAAGTAAAATTATTTATATTCCAAATTCTCTGCATACCTGGACCCACAGTTTGTTTTTCACATTAAAATAACAGAACCTCATAAGAACCTGCCAAACAACACTGTTTTGGGCTACCTTCTTTTGTATTACCGACACCCAGCTGTTTTCTCCTGCTGGGGCAGGTTCTGAAAACAGATTGGCACATAAAGTATGGACCTACTGGGGCCAGGCCAAAGGGGACAGATTGTGCCTGGAACACAAAACCTCTGAGAGGAGGTCCAACAAATGGTATTATTTAGTTTAAATTAAGATTTGTGGAAGTGGACTGGAAGGACACAGTAAGAGTCTTCAGGGTCAAACTGCAGCTGTGACAAAACCAGAAGGGAACCAGAAATGAGGCTGGTACCAGTAACACCATGAGCCTTTGTTTGTACAGACTGGCTGCTCAGCCTTCAGCAGAACATTTCATTTATTCTCCTTTCCATTCTGAATGTTGGTCAGACCTTGGCAAAGAGTAAAAAACTAATCCTAGACCTGGGTTTGTGTGGCCAGTACCCCCTGCTCCTGACCCCTGGTAACATGGTTAGCATAACTAAGTCCATTTTATAATGCAAGCAGCTATTCTCTGTGACAGACCGAGTCACATATTCATCCCCTTTCCCCTCATTCTTGGGCCCTGAAGGTCCTGTGAACCAAGTAGACAAACCAAACAGATTTCTTCCCCTCACTACTGGCCTCAAGATTCCTGGGCACCAGGCCGATTACTCCCTGCCTTACTGGCCCTGAAGGTCTCAGGCACCCAGACAACCAGGTGGTGGTGATGACCCTGCCACAGGGTGGGGAAGCTTTACAGCACACAGAACACTGTCTATGAAATCAAGCAGTTACAAGTCTTAAGTAAGGAACTTGGACAGGAACTGCAGCTGGACAGTGAGACCTTTGACTGCCCAGTGACCAGGGATGCCTCCACTGACATCTGCTTCCTCTCAGGATTGAGTGACTGACTCACATTCTTTTACATGACTTGAGTCTAGATTACAATTGCTATATTGATAAAGCAAACCATGTATTAAGATCTGACCCAATCTACAGAGGGTCTAGGCAATTAGAAATTATAAGCTGTATTACAAATTCTGTACAATGCTACTTATAAAATTGTACTACACTGGTTCTGCTTACAGAAATCCTGTGCTATTCTGATTGTAAATTCTACGCTATGATAATCAAAAACCCCTGTTAAGTAAATAAAGCTTTAATTGTAACTACAATTTAGCACCATCATCATTCTGCCAAGGTTCCCTAAAAGAAACTGTCTGTCCCCTTAGCATCAGGTGACAGTTCAGGAGCAAGAACCTTTAAGTTCTTGCCAGTATTTCCACAACAGCACTATTTCCTTATTTAGCTCTGGGTTAACACCATACCTGTGTGACATACTGAGCTGGAAGGACTGCATACCCGACATTTCCTGTGCCAGGTGCTGGTGCCAATACAGTGCCTGGTGGGAGGTTAGTGAGGTTGGGCTGTATCTGTGGCAGTGGAGTGGCTGGCATAATAAGTCTTTGTTGGGGCTGACTAGTAGTAACTATCTGGGAAGTTGGGTTGATTGGTTTGGGCACCACCTGGAGAGAAAAAGAGGTCTTTATGAAATCATTGTTTTGTTGATCCAGAATGTACTTTTATTAATAGACCATTTCATTACAGTGATGAAACTGGACTTTTTTTTTTTTTTCCATCCAGCCAAATAAATCATGAATATGCCTTTTACATTTAGCTTACCTGTTTCACAGTCTGTGCTGGCACGATGGGAACAGACATCCGCACTGGGGTCGCATTCACCACGACTGGCTTTGCTAGCATCAAGAAACAACATCAAATTAACACACATTATTCACTCAAAGTCCACAGTTCAGTTCTCCAGACTTCCATATGTGCATAATGCAAAGGTACTTAATACTGCAACTATGCCCTGAGATTAATTTACCAAACTCACGGCACATAACACTGAAGTCTAAATAACACCTTTGTAAACAGGCATTTGGCACAAGAGCGTGTGCACACGTTTCACAGCAATGGCTTAAAAACCACCTTGGGTTCAGAGCTCCTCTGGACACTGGATTTCCCTTGGCAAGAGGAGAATACAAAAAACACAGCTTAGTTTGAAATCTTTTATTCCATCCCAGGTCTAGAAAGCACAGACAGAAACATCTGGTGCTTCTAAAACATTTTACATGGAAAGATCTTTACATTGCAGGGAGTTCTGGCAGTATGTTTGCAGGCTGCCCTGTCTTCATAGTTTTTGTAGAGATGATCTGGGACCCACGAGTCACCCACAAAGCTGGTAAACTAGGGAAAAGCATCCTAAAATGCTCCAAAAATTCAGGCCCAACTATAAAGCAATTTGACACAGGGGAACATTTCCACAGACAAACCAGAGGTAACAGTAGAATATGAAAACCAAGTACACTGGCAGTCTTCATAGATCTCTATTATGTACTCATTTTAATCCTTACAAAACAAACAAAAAAACCCAGAAAAAGTAACTTCAGACAATATATTAGCACAAGGACTTACCCTGTTGAAGAGGCTGCGTATTCGTACTGGGATTCTGACTGGCCGATTGTGTTGAACTATTCGCTGTTGTGGCAGTAACGAGTCTGACATAATGGAACTTGCTTCCAGGTACCTGAATCTGCTGAACATTGGGTGCAGTTGCCAAGGGAATAATTGTCTTAAATTGAGATGTACCCACTCCTCCTACAGTAATGGTCTGCACTGCTGATTTCACAGCCTGTTAAGCCAACACAGACAGCACAAAGTTACTTGTACAAAGGCAGAAAGAACATCAGTGTGTTTATTCCTCAATTTGTTAGCAAGCAACTCTTTACTCCATTTGTATCCTTGAGAAGCAAGTCAGTTATCCCTGTTTTTGCTTTCAAGAGGAAAACAGATGTGAAGAGATTAAATGCCTCTCAACAGCTCAGAGCAAACTCAGTTCCATTTCCAATGCTCTACAAACACCAGAGTAAGCTAATATTTACATGAGTAGGGTGACTCACTCCACTTCCCCAGATACAATGTCTGCCAAAACCACTTCAGGTGACTACAGAGAACATTGCTCAGTTTGTATTCAAAATCAAGCAATGAACAAACCTAGAAATATTCCTACTAATCAAAACACACAGTAAGAACTCGCAGAACTGTTCATGCTGGACTGGGGCACGATTTGTCTGTGGGTGTACAGATACATCCTGTTAAGGCAGTTTGCAATTAATACACAGAAATCACTCTGCAGCCCTTGAGAAGGAAATGTAGCAGAGTCCATAAACTGACAGCTGAAGATATGAGAAAGAGGGCACAAGCTGTGAAATGAAAGAAGCAAGAACAATGAAGAGTAGCAAAACAAATTTATGAAGAAAAAAAAGTAAAAAGGGAAAAGAAAGGGAAGTTTGGCAGACCTGAGCTACCTCACAGCTGGAATAAAGGTACATCTGGAATTTGCAAGACTTCATCTTTCCAATTTCTCTAAAACTACAAACTGATAACAACCATTTATTTATTTTATTTATACACATTCATAAGTGTACTGGTTTGATAACGGCCTCTTTTTCCAGCCTTGCTGACACCTCAAACCTTGGTTTATTCCTCCTTTTTCTCCTTCCATCTAACTACTTTTGGAGCTTAGCTTTTTATTCTTAGTATCTTTTAATAACAATATTAAATGTATCATTGTCTTTGGCATTAAGTTTCAGTATTAAATTTTGTTGATAGTATGATGTGACTTCTTATTAGAAGATTTTCCCAGCTCCCCAGCTTTCAGCAACTACATGAACAACATCTCAATTTGCACATACGTCACTGGAAATATAAGCCCGGTGTTTTAAGAGGTGTTTTCTTGACTTTTTTTTTTTTTAATATACTAAAACCTCAACAACCCAGAGCAATTCAAAATAAGCACTATCTGCAAGCACAGTTACGGCCTAACTGTTATCACAGGGAGACCAGCATGGGCAAAGTTCCCTCTAGCACACAAATTAGTGGCTGCCATCCAAGGACAACTGAGAAATTTGTAAAATTCAAGTGACAGTTCTTCTAAGTCCATGTACTTGAGCCCAGTGATGACAGGTGAAACCCTTTTGTTGGGTCAGATAGCTCTGGATCAGAATTCGGTACGTGTACCCCACAGACATCTCCGTTTTGTCACTTAGGGTGCTTGCATTAGAGTAACAATCTTTTAACAACAGTTTCAAAAAGACAATTTTGCCAGGTCTACTCTGGAAACAACAAAAATTCAAATCATGTTGTTGTCTACATCGCCATATCAGCATTCTGATTATCACCTGTATTGTTAAGATGAGACTGGCAAAATCTGTCCAAGTCTCTGGTCTCGTGCTGTACATGCAGCTGTGTCTACTCCCTGCTATATCTACTGGTTATTTACACTCACATGCATCCCTTCATGTTTACCAAAACAGGAATACAGACATTAAGATGGAAAAAGATTCCCCTAAGACTACAAAAGAGGAAAAAAGTAAGAACCATAGTTTGTAAGAAAGGTCAGTTTTGCCTTGTTATTCATTAATGCAAACCAATTTATCAAAGCTATTACGGAAAACCCTGATATTTCTCTAGAAATGAGGCACAGGAAATTAATAATTTCTAATTCTATAGGTCTCAGACCATGGTGTCTTGCTTATGCAGACCTCTACCATGAGAGCATGAACTCCATTGTTGCAAACCTCAGAAACACCTAGAAAGCAGCCCTAGCCTAGTTAGTAGCATGAAAACACTGGTAGAAGAGATGGAACCACTCATAGAACTTCCTCATGCCATAGGGAGCCTTTCAGGTGACTTGGGAGATTCCATATACAGGGATGAGAACTTGCACCAAGCAGGGCTTTCCAGATTGGAAAGCTGCTTTCTAACAGCAGGCCCTTGTATGGGCTTGCAGTGGTTTGCACCCCTAGACTGAAGAAGCACATACTCCTCAGGGCAATGCTTTTGCCAATTCTTAAGCAAACACCATTACAAGAATACCTTGGGACTGACCACTGCCAATTTGCGGTTCAACACTCCAGTTTCCCGCAAGCAATGAGACAGAGACAGGCTAGAAGACAAAGCAAAGTCAGTCTGTACCTGGGCGGTTGTGTGGTTGACTATAGCCTTCCCAGGGGAGGAGGGTGCTGACTGCTGCACTGTGAGGATCTGCTGTCCTAACGCTACATTCAGTGGGACGCCCACCGTCTTCTGGGGGGAGTTGGGAGGCTGGGAGGCCACTGACACCACTGTTAGCTGCTTGGCAAAACAAAGAAGCAGTTTAAATCTCTGCGCAGGATAAAAGACCCTGTACATAGACATTTCCCTCCTTGCGAAAGTACAGTTCTCCATCAGTACAAAGAGTTCTTTCTGTGAACAAGGGTGCTGTATTTTATCACAACTCACACAGGTCCAACTGTGCAACAACAGCACATAGATGCATTAGAAACTTCCAAGGCATTCCTGGTTTCCAGCACCAAAAGGCCCCTGCTGAAAGCTAGCACAGCTTGTATTTTTTGTTTATTTCTTTTTTTTAATGGAAACTAGCCCACTAAAACCTGAGCATTGTCAGGATGGATTTTCTGAGTAACAGTTTTATAATTGGTACCATGACTATTTCATCACAGATGGAAATTTTAAAGGAGAGCTGGGGGGGGGGGGGGGATATATATAAAAATCTCACCTTACACTACTGATTCAGCCAAAGTAGGAGAACATCAGTATTTTCAAATCTACTTTCCAGATTCCCATAGAGAACCAGTCTTCTGACCACATTTCTGCAGAGTGTGGTGTTTGACTACTCTATTCTATATAGCCACACCCCTTCCAAGGTTGGTTTTCTACTTTTTGTTCTAAACTTCCTTCATGTCTTAAGAAAATTCCCAATTTTTGAAACCATTTATATTTAAAAAGTACTTAGAATTACTTATCTACAGTAAATTCCTTAGGGTTACATCTTGAGTCTTTTCACCCCCACTTATTGTTAATTTTGATTCTAGATTTATTTTTTTTTCACTTCTTCCTCATGTTGCTTCCCTCACTAATAATTCTCAAACACAAGTCCTTCACTCCACTTGTATAACATTACATAGCTAAAGCATGGCCTAAGAGAATTCTTTGCTCTTATGCTACTTTTTATACATGATATTTAGTTTGCATGCACTATGCATCTTGGTTGCCTCCTGACTCTTCCTTTCTCCAGCAATATTCGTCTTCTTAAGACAATTTTATCAAATCTAAAATACAAGAGTCACCATGACACTTGTCTGTAACACAGCTTACGGTAGATGAGTTACCTTCTCTATCTATTGCCCACCTGTGCCAATTTGTCAAGGACCACTGCAAACCTCATTTACTTCAGACGTGATTAGGGAAGACTAAATTATCTATGCAGTAGCAGGAAATGGTCAATAAGTGCTGACCTGTTAACATCATTGAGGTCTCCTCTTAAACAGCGCATTGACATTTTACGAAGGCATTAAAAAAAGATACTGTTTAAGCGCTTGGCTAAGACAGAACAGGCTGCTCTCGGAATGGATGCTTAGGGAATGGCAAGAAATGGCAGGAATGGGAAATACGCATTACTGCATTAGTTTACTTCAAACCACATTAAGAGAGCCAACTGCAAAAAAAATCTAGCTTAGGCCATTACTGCAGAGCATTGTGATGTGCAGTGGAGACCCCAGAGCGGCAGGATCATAAACAGCTTGTAGCAAAGACACAGAGAGCTCCATTCAGACCCATGCAGGAGGGACAGAAGGCTGCAGCCAGAATCAGGGCCTTACCTTATTAGGGGATTTGAGTGGTGAGATAGCTATTTTATTCGGTGTCTGTTGTGTTGTTGTACTCAAAGATGATCCAATGACTCCACTCTCAGAGATTGTTATTGTCTTTGGTGGTGTTCCTGGAGCAGACTGTGAAAGAACCCTACCTATAAACAATGAAGATACCATCAGCTCAAGTTATCCCTGTTTACATTAACATTTAAAGCAAAGTTTTCTCCGCATACTGTCCAACTGATCCCTACTTCTGAAAGTATTACCTGGTAGGAAGGACATCAGCATTCTTTAAGTCAGGTTTAGCAACAGAAAAGAAAATAATTGGCATTATTGCAAATAAAGAGACAGTTCATTTGTGCTTAAAAAAGCCAAAGTGTACATTGAGCTTTCCTTGACATGCAGCTGAAAATTCTTTAAAGCCAGGACAGCATCCTGAGGTGCACAGCCCTCCAATACACCTATGCTGTGCAAGCATCCAGTCAGCTGGCAGTTTCCTAAGAACTCCCTGGGCTGCTGCCAATGTGCAAAGAAACTGAGCATCTGTGGGGGGCTACTTCCTTTTAAAACCTCTGCCATCAGAAACAAGCTGCATTACAGTGACCAAGAAAAAGGTGTTCGGTCTGTCTATGCTCAACTCTTCAGTATTCGGGTTTTTTTTTTTTTTTCCCTTCTCTGTGTTGGTGGTTGTTTTTTTCACTGCCTAAAAGAATATATGACACTCCTGTGAAAATACGGGTGGTGGTGTAACTCTACACTCTCTCTGCTTTTACAATGGCAAAAAAGGTTAAGCATCAAAACCAGCAGCTCCAAATCATGAAGTCGACCTTAGGAATATTGTAAAACTCCCAGAATGGAAAACAGATTTTTTTCTTTTTTTCATACTTCTAAGTTTCTTTCCAAAGAGTGCTTGACCACTGAGCTTTCCTCTGCTGCACTTTAGCTCAGACTCATTTCTGTCATAGTTTCTCTGTCACCCATTCTCTTGTACTACATTTATCAAAGTAAGAAAAACACACACCAGCATTAACTTTTCCATCCAAAACCAACCAGTGGCATGACAATTAAGTCAACTGCAACTAACATAAAAAGCATCATCGTCACAGAAAGCCACCTTCCTGAGGTCTACATACTTTAAAATAACCTTCACTTTTGTGCAGCCTAAGTAACAGTGCAGATAATTGCCAGCAGCTGCTAAAGCCACATGCAACCTGAAAAGTGTCAGAGTCTGTGGGAATTTTACCATCTACAGTATTCAATGCTTGAGTTTGTTTTTTCCTAGTGACAGCTTTCCCTTTCTCACTACATCCCCTCTGTGTCCCTTGGCATCAGCTTCCTAAACAGAATCTGGCTGCTTATATTCACAAGTCTTTCAAATTTGCAACTTCCATGTTGGTTTGCAGAAAACCTCAGTTTGCAGAAATTCCCCGGCAATTAAAAATATTTATCAGATTCATAAAAATACACATATGAAATCAAAATGCAACACAAATGTTACACCTTCCCCCAAATGTTGCCAGCCTCTCAAAGCCAGCAAGCTGTGCTGGCTGTTTGAGATGGCAAGAGGAAAGGCAGATGTTTAAAAATATTTCCCTCTCTATTAAAGAGGTAACTTTACCCCTAGTGATGCCTATCTCACAGGCTCAAGGACAGGTACTCTTGATTTTCCAAAATATTTATTTAAGAGCTAGAAGTTTGTTTATATCGTAACGTATCTGCTTCTCAATATTATGTAGGTATGTTTCGATTTGGACATTTCCCTTCATTCTGGAGGCAGCAAACTTAAAAACATGCTCTTGTTAGTATTATTTTTGTTGTGGTTCCTCACTGTTTACCAATTTTCATGTATTTCCAGATGAAAATGTAATGCAGCTCCAAGTGGCTCCTTTCAGGGTTTTTAAAGTTTTTCAGTTGTTCTTTTTTTGTTTGCTTGTTTTTTTTTTTAAACAAACAGCTTAATTTAAATATTTATAAAAACAGTGAAGCAATCTTCTTATTCACAGGTCTGTACATTTGGTAGGGAATTGTTTAAGAAAGGGGAGAAACTGGGGAGTGGGATGGGGAAACCCTGTTTCATCTGAAACATGTGTCAGGCTTCAGGGTACACGCAGCCTGACAACTCAAGGAAAAGATAACATTTCAGTTTTGTGCCATTCATTTGTATCTATCAAAATTTGGAAAATAGGAGACAGTTGCATTAGTTTTTAAAACCAGCTCAAGTCCCAGTTCTTGTAAAGGCTTAACAAATTCGTTTATGTGGAAAAAGGATTTTAGGCCTACTTGGGTTGGTCAATCTGGAAGCAGTTGAAGATACCTGTCAAAGTTCTGAAGACAACTCTGGCTTCCTACATTTGTCTTTTTGAGATAATTTACATGTCTCAGATGTTACCTGCATACATGCAATGAATGATGCATTTAGCAAGGGACACATCAGTCCCACTGGCACAACAAACAAATGATTACACTGTGGGTTTTTTCTTTGGTGGTTTTTTTTTTTAAAGGACAAACATAGATTTGTTTTCCAAAGAGACAAACCATTTCTTATTTGCCTTAATTACTTTCCTAGACTCCTCTGAAATTTTTGAAATAGGTGACCAACTTAACAGAAGCAACACAGCTTTATTAACTTTTTTACGCATTTTTCTGTTATTTGCATGTACTACACTTAAGTCCAACTATAAGCAGATTAAAGTAATACAAAAGCATGTGTCTCCTTTTTCCTCCGGTGTACTTACGTAATGTATCTAGAAATACTTTCTATCAAGTAGCCTTTTCTGTGCCTGTGAGGTATTTTTTTCCCTTCCACAAAATGCAGAAAATGAAAGCATCTTACAGTAAAAGCAATTAAACTCTACAATCACAAAGATAATTCTAAATGAGCAAAGCGTAAAGGTACCAAGAGACAGAAAAATTTCTAAAATCACCATTTCTTTGAACAGCCTTTATAAAATGGTAAAGCACAAGCTGAAGTAGTACAACCTGAAGTAGTACAACCTGCAATGACTGGTGACACTTGCGTGGTCTGCCCTGTAACAGCTTTGCTATTGATTGGTTTTGCAAAAATCAGCTTGGTGATCACTGGGCCAGAAGTTGGGGTTCGGGTCTTCTTCGCAATCTGAAAGATGGAGGAAAAAAAGATCTAAAGTAACTTGGGCATTTTGGATCTAAATTATTGTATTGTTAAATACATTGAAAATAAGAAGGGCAATACTTGCACAGATAATTAGAAGGATAGCTGCTTAACTCGCATTTCACCTCCATTGCTCACTATGGAGAGAACTAGGGTATCATCCATGCCACTTCAGAAAACCAGCCACCAAAGCAGGATAGCCAAATCACTTACAGCTTTTTCGTAAGATAACTCTCTGTGCCAACACACCTTACCTTCAAGATGCTGAAATTATTTCTTACATGCCATTAGTCTATATGAAAACGTTAAAATTAAATGCACAACTCTTAATATTTTAAGCTTTAAAAAAAGTTACTTCTTTTTCAGCCAACCAGGACAAAATTTATTCCTCAAGTGATTTAAATATGACAATACTGCTCTGAAACATCTCTTGAGCTATTCTGACATAGCAGCACTTTTATCCTGCAAATGGGGTAACAGCATTCTGCAACAGTTCTCAAAGTACGTGGATCATCAGTCCTTGAAAGTTTTGGGTGCTCACTAGCCAAGAATGAATCAGTTGGCTACATGCAGGTACAAGGGGGTCTTTTTTCCTTCTGTGATCCAGTCTCCTGAAACACAGCTGGACCAGGAATGTGTATGTGCAATTCGATGAGACAGATCACTTCAACTTGAAATCTTTATAAGCAGGGTTTTATAATCTTAAAAGTCTTAAACAAGACTTTTTCCCCTTTTCCACACTGACAGAAGTTAACTACCAGATGCATTTATCCTAACAGTTTCTATATACTGGCATCCATCCGGTGAATAGTTCAATTAACAAGTTGACTTCTTTCCAAGACTGTTTTAACCTGTTGCCTGCAGAGACTGCCTGCAAATGTGGACTATCACTAGGATCTTCCCCGAGTCCAAGTGAGCACACCAGAAGGCATTACTGAAGCCCTTACACTTACCCACCCCACAGGTCAGGCCCATTCCGCCTCTCCACCACATGCACAGCCACATCCCATGGGCACCAGCCACCAACTCCAGCAATACCAGAGGCACAACATTGTCATTCATGTGGGGAGCGACCCTTCGAATGCAGAGAACCACCTTTGCTACTCAAGTAGCTAACTGGAGAAATCTCACTGACATGCAAAGATACAGAGATTGCAAGCTACTTTTAACCGCCTGAGAAGGTTGTGAGTGCTTAAATGAAGCAATTGAATAGGCTGAATGTTATAGTTTTCTACACAAAACCCTATTTATAGAATTTGCTGACTGAAAACACCTCCTTTACAGTAGAGTAACACCAAAACATTCAAAGTATTCAGTAGCACATAACTAATTCCCCAGCTGCCCCGCAAAGAGCACAACATGAGGCTGTTTCAGCTCCCAGCAGCACAGTCACAGCATGGCTGGGGAAGCCGGAGCTCCCCCTGCTATGGCACTGGACCCCTCCAGCCTCTAGCGGAACAAACACTGCCTCTGCGTGCCCGAGCTGTGCCCGGCCAAAGGAAGCCAGGAATGAGGAGCTGTGACATCGGGCAGTGCCAGAAAACAGACCTCATTTAAAGGAGGCAGCATGTGCTGCTCCACAGTTACAGGACAAGCGTTCCTCCGAGGAAACCTCCACCTCAGACCATTGAGAGGTGAAGGTCATTTCCGCAAATATGCTGCACCCAGGCTACATTAGCTGCTTTACAGGTGGCATACAATAGTCAAAGCTTAAAATGAAACAGAGAAGAAAAAACCCCCACTCTTTTTGGAGATATATTAACTAAAACCTTGAAACATAAAGGCTTGTTTGAAGAAAGAAGCTTCATTCACATCCCAGTTTTCAAATTTAACTCAAAGCCATTTTAACATTTCAAGGATTCAGTTCTCTTAGCACATACACAGCTGATGAGCAGACATTTTATCAGTAATTTTTTTGTAAAATTGCACACATTTTAATTTCTGATAAATTCCCACATTTCATCTGCTTGATTTGAGATTTCCTTTCTGCTAAAATTAATCTTACCTTGCAATAATACCTTATGGCAACTCAACTGCTATTGCTTTTACTCACTGAAGCGAGGGCAAAGTCTGGCTCATAACATGATCAACATCCAGCAGGAACAGCCAGCTCTGGACAACAGCAGTCATTTCCCCAGTAACCGTCAAGAGATGCGCTTAAATGACCTACATGAGTATGTGTAAAATACTAGCTACCCATTAACATGAAGGATTTCAGGAAACAATGTAAAAACCCCAAAATGATAGCTGGTCAACACAAGTAGCCCTGCTTCTCTCAGACTCAACTTGCAATATCCTGCTCAGATAAATCCCCCCCTGCTTTTTGGGTGAGCTGTTTGTCTATGAAGGAGGTCTAACAAACGAGTGAACCTCCTCAGGGCTTAGGAAACATGGCAAAAGTCAAATGTGGTTGGTTATGGGTGAGGAACAGCCCTTGGCCCCCACGCACAGGCAGTGCGCTCCTGCTCTTACTTGCTGCCAAGTGAGCTTTTCTGAGGTTCTTGCCACTGGAGCTGATAACCCCAGCTCTGCCTGTGAGAGCCTTCTAGGTATTAGTGGCAAACTAACTACCAATTTCAGTAGAGACTGGAGGAGTCAGAGGGAATAATCAAGATGACAGACCGCCCCTTTGTTGCTTCAGCAAGCAAGTTCTCTGGAGCCCTCTGCCATTGTCTGTACTCATCACAAGAAGCTTAACATTATTTCCCTGCCTATATAAGTTAAGCATGCTTTCTGCAAGTTACTTTGAATTACACTGCAAAAATATTTCTGGGCGCAACAAGCTCTTCCATAAGAAAATTTAGAAAGCACACACCAACCTTCTCCCCCCTACAGAGATTTATCTCCCCCTAAAGAGTTTTATCTGCAAGAATCTTTATTTAAAGGGTCAGTTTATGTCTTCCTAAGCACTCTCCACTAAACAAGATGAACTAGCAAGTTTCTACTGCTGAACTTTATTTTCAGCTGTCAAAGAGTGTTCTATTCATACAGAAAAAGCCACATGCATACCTCACATTTACTGCTGGATTGAATACCCACAGAGTCAGCTACCGCAAAGGAGCTAACATACTATAAATCCACTCCCTAGATGACCTCATGGGAGCTTGTCCATGTAGCCATGCCCTATGTAATTTACATTTGGCACAGTATGAGAAATCGGGGACTCCAGAAATAGAATAGGCAAACAGTACACTTCAGAGAAGATGAAGAAACCAAGCTAGGAATGGGAGTTTGCTCTCAGGTTAGGGAGTGCATGAGGTCACTTGTCTATGATGAGATGAAGCCACAGTGATGGCTTAGCAGTTGTCTTGCCATGGTAGCAACAATGCTGTGGACACACAGATTTAACTGCTGAAACGCAGAGCCAGTTACTGCATCAAGACAGGTTCAAGTTAAACTAGCTTAAGTGACAGCAATGGCAATGGGTCTGGACATCTGGTTGAGAGTCACCTGCAAGGCCAAATTCCTGCTTAATGCACTTGGACTAAAGTAGTACACCAGCAGGCACATGCATCACTGTTTTTAAGCCTTTACGAAGGCAGGAGCCACAGGCTGAAAGCAGATGCACTTGCACAGTAGTTTTGTCCACATATCCAGGGCAGTGGTTTCAACTAAATCAGGACAAGCTGCCAAGGGACAGTAATAAACCTCTGGGTGTAGATGAAGCCCAAGGCCCTGCCACATTTACACCCCACAGCCTCATACTTCTAAAATTGTAATCAGAGAGGGAGCCAGATTCCAAGGAACATTTTGCTCAACTCTATCAATTATGGCTTTTCTCAAGTGCTGAGATTTCAAATGTCACAATTACAGCAAGGCTAATTGAGTTTTTCTAATGACCTGCAAAGGCCCTATGAAAGTAAGGATGTAAGGAGAACTGAAGAGTGCTCTTTGTCATCTAATCTTTTACTAATTCACTTTTCAGCACCAAGTCCAACTGCTGTGCTGCCTTGCATCTGAAATACCTGATTCACAAAGCCACAAGAGAGAAGTTACACAAGACCCTTGGGAGGCAGAGAGGCATTCACAGCTTCCTTTTCTACTCACTGAAAGGTTAAGAGGCTCGGTTCAGGATGATAGGGTAAACGCATGACTTCATTTTTTAAGCCAGGGACTCAAGACATGGATTACCTCCCCTGTCATTCATGATAGGGAAGACCACGAATCTCTTGCTTAGCCTTATATATCTGTCTATCAGTATCTATTAACAAGCTTAGCTAGATTTGAGGCAGACAAGATATACCTTTCTGTTCTTTTTCAAATGCTGGAAGGTTTTTTTCCGAGAGTTTATCTAAATGAACTAAACGTAATAGGCAGAAGATACTCTTTCATAAAGGAGTAAAGCAGCATACACTTTGAATAAAGAACAACAGGCATAGAGTTCAATTCATTCTTCCTGAAAGCATGTAGAATTTCTTTTTATAAAATGAAAATAATGGGAAAATTCACTTAAAATTTCCTGATTTTTAATAGCTCACTTTCTCTGAGGCAAATCCTAAGTTTCTAGACAGTAGCTACAGGTAAAGGGCATAAAATCGTACATGCATCCACAGATGAAAGCATGGTCTAAGAGCAGCATTGTATTTTTTAATACAAGGAATAAATGCAAAGGCTGAAAGCAACTGTGTGTCAATCAGTGAAGGAAACCGACAACAGTTGCAGCAACAAAATTGTTTTTAAGATGTTTCATCAACATAACTCACTTTACCTGTACTGTTTTTAATTGCTGGGTCTGCAAAACAGAAGACTGGGCTGCAGTGTTTATCAGCTGACTTCCTTGGGTCAAAGCTGAGACACCAACAACAGGTTTCACTTCTGACCGACCTCCAATAACAACTTTGATCTGCTGGCCTTGTACCTTGGAGTCTCCACCTTGGGCTTGGGATGTGGCCTTCTGTGCCTGCGGGAGTTGGCCGTGGGGTAATGCTAAAACAATAGGTTGGCCAGACTTGCCCAAAGTTGTTACAATTAGCTTTTGCCCATCTGGTTTAATACTTTGATTGCCTATTTTAATATCAGCGGTCTTGTTCAGAATAATTTGATTGGTTGATATAGTGACAGGAGTCTGAGCACCAATTTTATGGAGGCCACTTGGAAAGGTAGGCTTTACTACTGCATTCACATCAGTTTTTGGGGTTGTGGTGTTCACTGTTGTGTCGCCTGAGTGATTGCTGGGTGCAGTAACCGATTCTGTGGTGACTGTGGCTGTAGTCGTAGCTGAGGAGTCGCTGGTGGAACTTATGTTCACTATTTCTTCCAGTTCTGTTTCCATGGGAATAGAATCTCCCATTGGCGACGACACAATAACTGCCTCAATGCTGTCGTCTTCCACCAGAGTTATACCAGTGTCCATTATTTCCTCAGGGAGCAAGCTGTTGACTTCTGCTGAAACCACTTCCATTTTAGCAGTTGTGGCAGTGATGACCAGAGCAGGTACTGCAATAATATTTTAAAAAGTTATTGGCTTCCAGAAAGCATACATTTTCAAAGCTTTATGAAAAATATTACCAAAGAAGAAAATATCGTAGCAGAATTTTTTTCAGACTGAAGGTATTGTGCATGCACAGGAGGTATATAATGAAAAAAATGTTTTCAAAGCATAACACATTAAGCTGAATTTACTCTCAGTAAGAATTTATATCAAACCTCTTCAACATCATCCACTGAAGTCAGATCAAGGCACCGACTTGCTGTGGATTACCAGTCCACTCTTGACAACACAGTACACAAAGAAGCAGTGTTCCCCCCACAAGATACAGGCAGCTAGTTCAGACATTTAAGCTTACTGGAATATAAAGCAAGAGTTAAACAGCTTTTTAAAAATCCAACAGATGATAATGGCTTTTCTTATACATGTCAACATTGATTAGCAGATTATCTTGCCTCAACAGATTTGTTATCCATACCATATTTAACAGGTTCATTTTTGCCAAATCCTCATCTTGGAAATCTCAGAAAAAAGCAAACAACTAACTAGTGACAGGCTTTAATAACCCCACAAGCTCAGTCAACAGCCCACCTACCCTAGGACTGAGCCAAAGCCTGCCCTTGCAAGATGAACAAAAGTTCTCTATTCTGGCTGTGAAAAGAGCAGTTAATTATCTTTTTTTCCTCAATAGTCACAATAAAATGTAATGGCCAAATTCATAATTAATTTGAAATGTGTTCTAAACACAAAACACCCCATGTGAAAGAAAAGATTTTTTTAAGCTGACTAATAAGAGTGACCAATTTATATTTAAAAAAACCCCAAACTACAGTGAGAATCAAAGCCAGAATCACTTCCCACTTGAGAAATCTTAAAGACATTGCTGGAATGTCCAGCAATTCCTCCCACTAAAATTGTATCACTGTCAGAGACTGAAAACAGATCAGCTTCATAAGGCATTTTCCCCACTTGCTGACCCCATCAGCATGCCTGGGCACTGGACAGGCACGCACACTGCATGGGCATGTGTATATACTCTCAAGTACTCATTATAAGCTCAAGAAGATCGTATCCTTGCAAATTCAGTTTCCTACTTGCTAGGAAAAGCATAGCGAGTTATTTGTACTAAGCAACATTCATAATTAAGGAACTGTGCCACTAAAACACTGACCAAATACCAAGGTGACATTGATTCCTCCAGAGTCATTGTGGTTCCATTTTGCACAGCAGCTAACTACAGAACAGCTGTATTTCACCCATGAGGTGAAATCATGAAGGACGGGAAAAAAAAACCTACTATAATCTACCTAGTTTCCATGCTGAGCTCAGGAGGCTGTGCTGGAGCAGTCCATGCCCTTTCTGATCATGAAGGGTGCAATCCTGATTACCCTCACCTCCCAAGTAAAAGTCATATCAAACTGCCATAATTCTCAAGAAGCCCGAGCTGTGAAAGAACTTGTTCAGATGACTGACAGTCAAACTGACACACAGCTCACTTACTGGCAGGCATTTAAAGATATGAAGTTATCTGATGTCATTGCCAGAAATACCTGCTGTCAAAAGCATTTCTCCCAAAGAAATGCCAGTACAGCTTGCAGTGACGCCAGCCCTGGTAAGTAGCGCTAGACGAAGCAGCTTACTCCTAAGGACAAATCAGTAATAGTATCCCATTGCTGTCTTAAAGTCAAATTGGTTAACTGCATACAAGATTACACAAAAATTGGAATAGTAAAAGCAGACTGTTTCGGCACGTGTTAAGGCTACCAGCTCTCCTCCTGAGCTATGTTGCTTTATTGTCTCCTCATCAACCTGCATAGGCTTGTATCTTAGATCTTACAACTTCAAACTATTTTGGACAAAAAAACCCCCTCATCATCCTGTTCTATACGGACAAGCACAAGGGGCTTGGATCCAGAAGTTAGACACCTAGGGTCAACCACAATCCAAATAATGATTGCCTCCATGTTTGAAAGGAGGGAATCATCTAAATCAGACAGTGGAAAAATCACCAGATTCAGCAATGACATATAATTTTAAGTTACTTGCTTTTGGTTTGCATTTTTACATGTTATTCCCTAAAAGATAATAAGAACTAGCTTTCTTTTAAAAGTATGACCATAAAATATTTACATATATTTAAGTAGTTATACAGTTCAACAGTTATTTATATTGTTCACTCTTACCATTTGGTTATGTTATAAAGCCATAAATGGTTCTTAAATACCTATATCTAGTTGAAAAGATATTTATATTAAAATGCACAGAGTCAGGGTTTTAAACAGCATTCTGATTTCAAACAAACCACCTGCAGGTCAGAATGCAGAAGGAAAAACAAAACATCAAAACTAGAATGAGAAACTGACAAGTTAAAAGAAATATTACACATGGTTACTAGATTAACAGTTTACAGCCATCACATTGGAAAATTTTACAGTTATTAGGTCTCATTATCTTACAGTTGGTTTTCATTAATGCATTCAGACTAGTGTCATCAACAATGGCAAGAAAAGAACCACAACACAACCCACTTGTTCCATTACTTCATTGCTTATTGGACATGACTGAAAGGTACATGAAATGCAACAATGAAAATCTCATCCTAGCTATACAAGAGGCTGCTGTCAAAGGCAGCTTCAACATCCCAGCAGATTTTATTTCTAGGTATTTAGCCAGGATTTCTTAATAGTTCAGATGTTTACTTTTTTCTAATGCTTTTATACCAAACACAGTTTTTCCATTTTTCCAGCTTTTCTACTAAAGTGATTTCCAACAGTAAAAGCATGCCAACCTCTTAAGATTGTAAAAGCTTTGAGATCTTCAAGACAGGAGAATTGTTTTAACTATTTAAAAAGACTTGAAAGTTTCCTTTGTTTCAGCAATAATGCTTTGAGTCACTTGATAATGCAAGAGCTGTACCTACAACCCCCCTGCCCCCAAACATGCATCAGGAAGTGTTTACACTTATTTAGCTCAAAACCTGAAGAAAAAACAATCTAAACCAAGGAAGTAGATAAGCACACTGTCAGACCAGGGAATTCCACAAAAATTCTAGGATCAGATTACTACACAAATAATTTTAGTCTACAAAATAATGGCCATACAACTAAATTAAAAGCTCAAGAAGTTGTTCACATAATGAAGATTTGTTTACAAAAAAGACTGTCCTCAGGACACCCAACCAGCCAAATGTATATAAAAAAATTAGGCACTAAAGCACATCATCAGTGACATCTTGGAACAACAACTTTGAAAAATACAGAATACTGTTAGGAGGACAGGGAGAAAAGCTCAGCTTGAGTAAACCACCACTGATCACCTTACCCATAGCACAGATCTCTATACTTGATATTCACAAAGAAGAGTCATAAAGGGTAAAGGAGATTTATAACGAAGAGGATGAAGAATGCCATCATTGTTGGCAAAAATACAGAATGGTGTCTGACAGGTACCTCTGAACTTTGACTATTTTTCCCTTTTCTGTCACTAGTATGTCACTGCAGAATCTTTAAGAAACTAACACTGTTAGAACGTTGAGATTGATTATATCAACACCTTTGTTGATAAAACATGCAAAGCAGCCACACTAAACAGGAATCAGTAAAAAAAAAATCAATAAAATAAAGCACGCCGATATGCAAAACAAGTAAACGAAATGCAAGCCATAACTATGCCTCTATTTTACAGTAACTAACTGCATCTTACATCTCCAGAAATGCCCCGTTTCACTAAGATAAGAATAGCTAACCTTCCAGTCTGCAATCATGAACAGTTCAAGTGCAGCACTTACATGAAGATATGTTACAAAATCATCAGCGAAGTTATGTACTGCAAGGAAACCTGTTCAGAAATTCAGATTACTCAGCAATAAGGCTGCTGAGACCAGCTTTACAGGATGTCCTGGGATGGTGCTGCATGTTAGCAAGATCATCACAGTGAAGCAGCGGACAAAGGGACTCATCACCATTTGTGGTCCCATTAGCAGTCCCCTTCCTGTTCTCTTCTCAGTATACAGGACAGGCCCGATGGCACTCCACCATGGGAAGACACTGGTATAACCTGACAAGTTTAAGAACATCTGTCAGACCTGCCTTAAGTCACTGGCAACGTTCATTTTCAAGTAAATTCTGAAATGTCACTTTCACCGGAAAACAGGCAAATCAAATCAGTAACAGCTTTTGTATGAGCACCTATCTCGAAGTGCAAAAAAACCCACCCCAAAATCAAAAGCTTCATAAATGCATCAAGTCCAACATAGCCCCTAAAATAGCAGGGATTCTCTTGGGATCTGTAAAACTGTTGCTGCCTGCTGAGCAAATGCTAACTCAAAACAAAGTATCTTTGCCAGATAACAGCAGCTAGTAGTTCTTTAAAGCTAGGATAGATGCACACACTTGAACATGAGCATTAAGAGCCAGCAAGAGGAAGTACTTTCAACTTCCTGAGCTAGAAACTGCAAAAACCCTTAAAAAGAAGTATGAGGAACAATGAAACACCACAAAAAAAATCCCTACCCTCAAGAAGTCACCACTGGGGTGTTTGTCCAGGAGAAAAATCACACAGACATATCTAGCATATGTGAAACGAGTTAATACATCACTAACCACAAGATGGAAATATGACCATATATTCGTTATTTCATTTTTCTTCCTGAGAGATGTAATGCAGGATACAGTTTTGCAGCTCCCCCAAACCAGAGAATCAGAATCCTTTAACAGCATTAACAGACTTCTGAGCACCTCCACACAACCCTTGGTGTTGCAAAAGGCCAAGTCTTTTCCAAAGATCAGTAAAGTTCAGAAGACATTATTAACTTTTAAGAGAGTCACGTCATATGCCTAATAATTTGCGAAGTGTAAGGGAGAACACCAATAGCTGCAGTATCTTTCAAGGGATTTACTAAACCGGGTGGGGGGGAATGAGGCTGGAACCAGCGTGAGATGAATGGCAGAAAAGTAATAGTGGACAACCTAACAGGTAGTTGTTTACTGCAAGTGCAATGGACTCTAAATGCATATGTACATGTACGGGGGAAAGTCAAAAGAATACAGTATCACCGTTAGCCAATACAAAAGGGGTAACATTTGGGATTTCCTTCCCTGAGACAAAAATGTGACAACACAATCACTTCTGATTCAAATAAAGGTGGAGCAGGGGACTGTTGGCAGGCTATGGCTCAGATTTGATGATTTTAAAACTCAAAACCCCCAGAATATTCTTATGAAGTTATATTCATAAAATCAGCATATTTCTCTTAATTAGTAAAGGTTTAAAAACATCATTTATTTAATTCCTAAATCCATTCATTACAACAACGGCAAGAGCAGGAAGAAGTAGGGGAAATACAGAATGGATCCTTGATGATTTATCTGAGAAGCATGAGATGCTGTCAGCCACATGCAATCAAAGTTTAGGTGCTGAAATTCTTGTCAAATTTCTCAGCTTCTGCTTATCTGCCCTCTTCAATAGTGGCAATATGTAAACTCCAGAAGGCTGCTGACCTAAAAAATCCTCTTTTTTTTTGGCATTAATACTTACAGATTAAGCAGTTTAAAACTACCAGGCCTTGAGTAGTTGGAAGATGCCATAAGAGAGATCCCAATACGATCAAGTGGGAACACTGCAGCAGCAATTCATTGACCTGCTACCAATTCCCCTTCCTAATCTTCCAGCTCTTGGGATGAAGGAGAAAATAAATAAATAAATAAGCTTCTTGCAATTACTCAACCATGGAACAGTTACTAAGCTCTCCATGCTGCTATCATTGATATACAACACTACAAAATATTGACAAGGACAGTTTAAACACAATGAGCCAAAAAATTCAGAGGAACAAACAGAAAATATTATTTGTAGACATGCTGTAAGAAAAAAAACAGTATTTTACTTAAGATTTCAAAAATTTGTGTCCTACTGTCTTCAAAATAGAAATGTTTTACCAACATATTGATATGAAATACACTGCCTTCACCACAAAAATCTTTAGTTGATCATACCCAAGGCTTTAGAAGTGATGCACACAACATGACCACATCTTCTTCCTTCAGCTCAACTCATTACAAATATACTCTAAGACTAAGCTATCCTGTGACCCGTAGCTGTTTTCTTCACATCAAAATTAATTCTTACATACAAAGAATCACAGCATGCTACCACAGAAATTAGATTACACACACACACAGTGCAAAAGCAATTTTTACAATCAAACCAACAAAGACATGGTACATAACCAAAAATCCCCACGAGTCACAGAGAACCCTTCAAGCAAAACAGAAGCTAGAGAGAAAGAGGAAAAAAGGCACAACCAAGTTTTCATGAAAACAGCATGTCATACAAATTGGAAATGGTTGAATTACATTACACATACACGTGAGTGCATTGCTTGCTAGAAAACCAGCATTTTAAAACACTCAGATATCTAATTCCAGAGTGAACAATCCCCCTTTTACCACAAGAAGAAAATATATTGCCCAAACATACCATCAATTACAAAACAAAATTAGTAGGGAAGAACATTCTAGCCAGTGTGAGGTACTGAGTAGTATTGCTAAAAAAACCAAAACCAAACAAAACTTCAAGCACTTGCCCAGAATCATCATTATCTAGAAAACTAAACCACTTAAAGGTCAAATTACATTCCCATGCATGGCTCACCGCTGTTACCTAGCTCTCACATGCTAGTTAAATGTCCATTAAGAAGGGAGCAAAACCATACACCATTTTACTAGTATTATTCTGCATTTCAAGCCGTGTCCACATTTCAAATTTGCATAGATATTTCAATCATAAGTTGACATTTTCAGTGTTTGCTATTTGTGGCTCACAGCAAGCCAAAACCTTAGACTTCCGTGTCCTTCTGAAGATGGACCAGGATCAGCAAGCTGATGATAAAATCTGCTTCTCAAGAACTACTCAGTGCCCTTTAAGAGTCTAATCCTCACTGGTGCTAAGTAAATTCCAGAGTGCACAGAAAAGCAAAGGCATTACTATTATGCGAATGCTGCCCACCGATCTAACTGCAATGTTCTGCAGAAGTAAAAGAACCTTGATATGTGTATATTTTTCAAATGACTGGCATGTCCAGACTAAGAAGGCAGAAATAGACAAGTAATTAGGATAGCCCTTTATGCTCTGATTACCAACGAATGCATTATGTCGACCACAGAAAGAGATTTGATACACATCTGTACATCCTCCTTTCTCTTAAAAAGAAGTGTTGAAGGTCACTTTATTATGGTAAGGTGAAAGTCTTAAACACTGCTTGTTTAGCACACACCTTACTTATAGCAACTTTCCAGGAAAGATCTGGAAATAACATTCATTGCAGCAGAACGCTTCAAGGCTGTTCAGTTTGGTTTCTTTAACTGGAAACAACGTTCTACTTTCAAGCAGAGTTTCATACAAACTAAAAATAAAATAGAAACAAAAAATCAGAACATTTCCCTTCACCCTTCCCTTCGTTTGCATGCCAGTTTCAGTCATCTTCACAACATACAGTAGCACAAAAGCTGAAAACCAAAACTGCACAGGTGTTCTTATGATCATTAAATACATTCTGAAGGTATTCACTGCCATGACCAATCCAATATTTAGGTTTGTGGATTCCACGGCCTTTACATTTAACAAAGCACTTCTAACCTTATGGTCTATGCAAGCTTTGTGGTGAGAACAGAAGAAATAACCCCTAAATTAACTTCAAATTATTTATTTTCTGCACTGTTTAGGAGGCCAAAATTAAAGCATTAAGAATCTGAAGTTAAAATGAATGCAGTGAACTTGACTGGAAAAAAACCCCACAACTGTGAAGAGCAGTTGTCACTAGGCCCAAGAAATACAGATTTCAGCCTTTTAAATATAGCTTGAAATAAAGGTCTTGGTTGCCAAATTCCCAATGCCTCTTGAATGTGGGGCTACAGAAGAATTAGAACACACAGTGATATCATACCAATAACATTCTTAAAAACAAGCAGCATGAAAACTGCCATCACAGGCTTGGTATCGAGTTCCCCACAGACTTTAACAGGTGTTATCATATTGGGCACCTTTTTAAGATAAGACTTGCTGCCAGCAACTTCAGCAAGAGTGCATTTTAGCACTGTATTTATGAGCAAAGGTTAATCACAACAGAATCATAACCTACCAATTTTATTGAGACTTTGCAAATCAGGAAGCACAATCATTACGCAGTGCATTACATGTAGACTTCAGCAGCACTGCCTAGTCAGAAGGTACAATACATAAAGTTCATTCTAACCAAAACAAAAACATGCACAACACTGATTTCAGTAGGGTATTTAATTAATAAAAAATATGCTAACATGGTACAGAAAATAAATTTGTCCTAAAAACTTAATTCCTTATGCCTCTTATGCAATCATAAGATTATTTTCAAAGTTAGAATAACAACCAGAGATGAACCCCCCCCTCCAAAAAAAAAAATCTAAGACCATAAACTGCAATGCTTCAGCATAGTGCTGTCAAGATTTGGACAGCAGTGAAAGATGTTATGGCCGCTATTGTTTTTTAAACTTATCCTAGAAATCTAAGTTGGCTTTCTTCATTTCTGAGTCCACTGGAGCACTGAAAGAAAAGTAAAAATAGCTCAACAAACAGTTATATTGCAGTGATTCACCAGAAAACATGTTTCTAGCTGCAGATCACAACAGCTCTACCAGCCTTAAACATGACAACACTTAACAAGTACAGAATATATTTACTTGCAGAAGGACTGAGCTGAAGATAAATAGCTTGCCTGCAGGCAAACCATGACATGGTTCAGATGCCAAAAACCACTATTACCCCCTTCCTCCCTATTTAGTCTCTAGATAAAGCACCTCTGTATTCCTTCTGTGGAAAATTTATTTAAATAATAAGGATTGTGCAATAGCTACTGGCTTTTGTGGAATGAAATTCCACATTAAGATTTTGAGTCAAGAGATCAATTCAATAGGAGAAATGAGAGTTTCAGTGAAATCTTCATCTCTGCTCCAAAACCATGTGGACTACTTCAAAAATGCAGGCTTCTCAGACCTCTGAAGTATCATTTACCATAACACAAAAGGTTGAAGAGCTTCTGAAACACAAACTGATAAATTTCTTTAGGTGTATGCAAGAAAACCAACAGTTCAGCTTTCAGATAAACACCTCAAAAAATATCTTACAAACATCACTAGCCAGAGAAAAGCATTTCAGTGACTAGAACCACACATTCTCCGTTACAACTTTGTTTTCAGTATCTAGAAAGCAACACTGTATCTTACTCTATCCCTGGAGATGCTTTATTCCAGACAGCATACCAAGGCCACCTGGAAGGAAGAGTTCTTTGCACACACCCCCCCATGCTGCTCAATATATACCTTTCCGTCTATAAAGGATACCCTTGCCAACTTGACTACCATGGCAAACATGCTCTACCACCAGTTGGACAAGACAGCTCTACACTGTCTGAGTCGAAACAGATCAAGAAGGTTCATCTCATGCTCAGAATTAATAAGAGAAGAAATAATTATATGGAAAGCCTTCATTGTGTGTCTCCATACAAAAAGTTGGGGATTTTTTTTATGTTGCAAGATCACCTAGCTGATAGCTTCCCTCCCTACTACATCTAAGACAACTTTGTATACACAAAAGCAGTTTTGCCAACTGTCAATTTATACTTTTGGGGATTGGAGATTAACAGTGTTGTCATATGTGACAGGACAGGGAAGCTGACCTGTAGCCTTCGCAGGTTATCTGCTGTGACCCAGCTGCCCTAGCGAACGCTGCACTGTGTTAAAGGTCCACATACCAACAATGAGCTGGATGCACCCGAATCAGAGGGTGTCTCGGCACCTCAGTTATGTTCCCCCAGAGTCCTGCTCAGGACATGTACCCAAACAGCTCTGCGTCAAACCATGCAGTCTATCAAAACCAACTGAGCAGCAGCAACGTAAGTTATAAGTGACTACGGGATGAGCTTGCACAAGAATTGTATAGCATGTGCATTATTGAGGGTCGTCTAGATTATTATCCGGACAACTAAGAGAAAACTCTCTTCCAAGGACAAAGCTTATTTCACAGCCATAAACAAATATTAGCAGCATAAACAGAAGCAAATGTAACAACTCATGATAACAATGTCATTAAGAATCTTTGTTAAGAATCCAGGACAATCAACTTGTCAAAACTTTTTATGCAACCTTTGTCTTTTTGCTGACATAACACCAAAACTCACCTTCCCATTCAACAGAAAGAATGAGCTCTTATTTTTCCCAGTCATTCCAGTAGCAATGGTAAAAATTCACACACAGCCTCCCTCTTTCATGTTTTCTGCTTCTCTCCTGGGACAATCCATAGCTCATATGCAATTTTAATTTTTTTTTTCTTCACAGGAAACAGAAGTGACAACCTTGGCTAATATCATTGTAGGTGCTAAATTGACTACAGCCTTGTTGATCTCTCTGCTGCAGCCAGTTCACAGAACTGGCATCAGAACTATTCTTTGTGAGCAGAAAAAACCCACTCCACATTTAATGTTCCAGACATTAACCCACCAAACAGGAGAAACTAATTTCAAGAAAAGATTGAATACACTACATAAAAACATAAGGCTCGTAGTAGTTCCCACAGATTCTTGACTGCTTGCTAGTGCAAATGACATAGAACAGCTACTTCTGCAAAAGAGAAACAAGCTACAGTTAAGAGAATAAAGATCACTTGTTTGCCTAAGTTGATTTCAAAGGAAAAAAATAATCTTAGAGAAACAAACAATTTTATTGGGTCATTTTAAAACCAAAACAAAGAACATGCTAGTTCATTTCCTTGTTTGCTGTGTTCTCCCATCTCTTTTTGCCAAGTACATACAAGCACACATCAACTATTCCAGGCAACTGAAATTCACAAAGATCAATGGCACAAAAAGATAAGAAATGCAGTTCTTAAGAAACTCTTGACACTGGATGTGTTTTCTCTCATTTGCTAGAAAAGCCTTCACAGAAGCATATGCATACCCAAGATTCATCCCATACCACTGACATTATCAAATGAAAGACCACAATTGCACATAGGCAATCTTACAGTACTACAATTCTCCTAATGAATTGCGATACTTCAGTTTTGCTACGATTTCAATAATGGGTAAAATAGTGTCATTCATTTTATGCATTTCCCATTTTCTTACTCTCCCTGACACTATATTTTGTCTCTAAAATTGAAAGGTTTGTTTTGTCATAAAGCAAAGAATTACAAAATCTCAGCGCTGCATTTTTTCAACAAAGCTTACCGAGCTAGGGATTGCCTTAAAAAAATATGTCATGAAACAAAAAGAGATTAATCCATAAGAGAGCTATGATTAACAAAGCTAAGTGGAAAAATTAATCATCTAAGACTGCAAACTCACCATGTTTGCTTGTCTAACAGCAGAGCAAAAGCAAATAATTTTAACATAGTAACAAAATATGCATGTGGAAAACAGACAAAATATTTTCCATTCTCTTTCCCATTCTCTACAGAAGACAAGATATGGAGGCAGTTTGTCTGCATGCTTCCCAGAGGACCATGGTTCCAGATTTATCAAATACAATACCAATGGCAAAGTACAGCAAGGAAAAACCCCTGACCTTACTCGTTATCAAATGCTGAATACATAACTAGTGTTAAGTATCCAGTCTTTTCATTGGTTACAAGGAATACTAAGAAAGTATCAGGTATTCCTCACCACAAATTTAACCGCCTATAGTAGCAAAATTCAAAATAATAGTTCCCAAGGCAACCATAATTCACTTAACCAACACACACCATTCCCTTCCCATTACTCTACACTCTGTTAAGCAAATGGTCCTTATGTGATGCACCATACATACAACTGTGTGCAGCATATCAGAAGAACAGGCAAGGTACATAAATTAGCAACTCCTATGTGTTTAAAGTAACACATCAAGTGATATGGACATGAGAGTTTTGTATTAAACAGCTACAGTTTTTAGGATTTTTTGGGTTTTTTTTCATAGGAAGAAAGATTAAACTCATGTCACCACTGCCATGTTTATAATAGAGTTGCTAGCTGTTTTCTTTTTAAGAATGGCTGGAGGACAAAACCCAAGCAAACCAACCACTTGCCCACATACCAGTTATGAGGTGATCCTTCTTGCCTTGGCAAGTTCTCAGTAATTTAAGCTTCCACTACAATTTTAAAAGGAAAACCAACAGCTAAAATAACCTTATCTGTCAACAAACTTGTAATTACATATAATAAAACAAGCACCTGCTACAATTTTTTAGCATTTACTGTGAAAAACATCCTAGCAATATCTTTATTGCACTGTTATTTCGAATAGCATCCTCTGTTACTTTGACCACTGCGTACACATGATCAGCAGCATTACTTCCCTTATTCTCCCAATTCCCTGTGCGTATTAATTAAGCCAGCACTATTGCTAAAGCTCCCCTGTCCTCCTTTGGCATCTGCCTATTCATTTCCATACAAACATTTTCCCTCCTCTTTGTGCTAGCAAGCATTTATGTAGCTGCAAGGGCAGCCCAGATGAAGATGAGCTGGGTTAAAGCTAGCCATCCAAACGAAACTGGCGGTTGTCACAGCCCTGCCTTCTCCATGCTGCTGACAATGGTGTTCAACCCAGGAAGAAAACTGCTTCACAAAGTAGTGAGCAAATTCTGGTGGGTCAGGTGCTGAAATGGCTCAGTTCAAAGTCTATGGGCACCAGAACGGCACCAAGGAATCGCCACAGCCAACAATCCAGCTGTGTCACGGGGCTGGAGAAACCCAAGAAACTTCCTCTCCTCCCAGCCTGCCATTTATGCTTCCTGCACAGAAGGAAGGGGAAGAGTACAACCAACTCTTTTAGTGGTGGCAGAACAGAACACTGGACTACATCAGGCCACTTTGTGTAGATTCACTCCAACCTAGAACAAAAGCCAGGTTAATTTTAATGCAGATCAGTCTTTAACTGTGGCCTACCTGTAGCTGCTGAAGTGCTTACAAAGCACAAGAGAAGGGGAAAGCACGGAAGAGTAAGCAGCTGCCAGGGAAGAGCAGAGCCATCTTCCTCACCAGCAAAGCAGCAACAAGTGCTCATGGGACTATAGCAGTGCATACCCACATCTTCTCCCAAATAAATGGGAGAGTATCCCTTTAAAAAAACACTGAAAGCAAGTATGAAACCACACAAACTGTCAGAAAAGCTCTGCTCAGACACTACAATATTAGCAATTAACTAGATTTTAAACCAGAAGGCTTTCACTTGTTTGCAGATTGTGTCTCCTGTTTCATTCAAATATTTGGGGAGGAGAGCAGATTAAGCTATGTAGGCAGACCTGAGAACACTGGGAACTTTTTGATAAAAATAATATAAAACCCCAAACAAAATGCCCCCCAAAACTTCTCTCAGGAATAACAGATTCATCTAAAGAAGTTTCTAAAACATTCTTCAGATAGGCTTCTTAAGTCCATAGCAGAAACTCCAAAGGAAGAACAAAAGCCACCCCAGCCACACCATAGAGATGGGAACTGGGTATGTATCTGGAACTTGTACGATGGATCAGAGCAGAGCCCAAAACTAAGGACGTAACCCTCATGTGGGTAGCAACATGTTTGATTGCAGAAGTACGGCTTGTGAAGGGGAACGACACACAAGCTGGAAGAGTTAAGGAGCCACTAATCTACATCTGGATCTGGAACATGAGAAACCTATGGGATGTAGCTATGCACCCCCATCACTAATCAAGGGATTATTCCAGCAGTCTTATTCTTTCTCATGCAAGAAAAACTTATTTAATTTTCTCTGATGTTGTCAAGCAAGCAAGCCTAGTCACAGGCTGTACAGAAAGCCACATGCTGCTTACCGCTTTTCTAAGCGGCTAAGGAAACCAAGCTACTCAAGTGTAAGGCCCAGCAAAATACAAACCCTCAGATCAAGAGGTCAAGAACCATTTTCCACTTCTTATTGGGAGCTCCTGCAGCTAAGAATAAAAAAATACAAACAACCATGAGTTTGTCTCCTAGGTATTTTTTATGAATTCCACCGCTATAGTATACAAATTCTGTAGGACATTAAGATGTGCTTCTAACAGTATGTGAAGAAAGCACTACCTCTATAGCACAGGAAGGGAACAGAAGCACAA
The DNA here is from genome assembly GCA_026212715.1 of Elanus axillaris. NCBI lineage: Eukaryota > Metazoa > Chordata > Aves > Accipitriformes > Accipitridae > Elanus > Elanus axillaris. Next base: position 25,876,719 of record JANZLQ010000007.1, on the reverse strand, counting down.
GCAGACCAACTGACAGATAAGGAAGCAGTTTGTTACTGAAGCAGATATCAAAACACCTCCTCAATCTAACTTGACGTCCCCTTCCACAAAATATTTCTAAACAAGTGTAAGGGAAAAGAGTCTAAGGAGCTTTGACTTCTTTTCAAGAAACTAAAATAAAAGATATCCCAACATACAAGATAACAATGTCTCTAAGGCTGAAATACAACAGCACTCTTCATCACCACACTTGGGACTTACTTGTGGTTAGCAGATACTCAACCTGAAACCAGTTAAAGCTTTTAGAGAATTCTAGCCAAACTGTTCAGAGCATTCAGTTACAAACTATCTGAGCTTGGACATCACAGAAGTATAAGCAAACAAAACACCAGCAGTTAGTTCTTGATATGCAATCTGAACAATCAACCTTGCACAACAAACTTCTGAAACTTACTGCATTACATGCATGAAGTACCTTTCTAACCCATTAGAGAAGCTATATTTTCTAGCACACTCTCCAAGCCAGCCTTTAAGAGGGCTTGGTCTACAGAGCAATACAGCCATACAACTCTGTAGGTTGACAGAAGTCTGTACAAGGCATGTAAACAACAGTTACCACTTGCTGATACATACATAAACCAGATGTCTTGGGGAATTAAAGAAAGACAAGTCTAATACATTTTATTTTACAAAAGGATTCCCCTGACAGAAGAAATATTCTCAGCTGATAACCTGCTATTCTTCTTTCCTCCAATAAGCCAAAAGCTATTGTTAATAAGTTAACCACACACACAAGACACTGCCTGTTATTGCCAGCTTTATGTAAATTTACAAAGAATATTCTGAATTGTTTTTCTATATTCAGCATTTTCTACAATAACTCTAGTATATTTCAAACAACTGTTCAGAAGGATGAACCTAATGAGAGATGATTTAAATATCTCTTCTTTCTTCACTTGAAATACTAAGTCTGAGAGCTTTCGTCCTTTTCACACTATGTTCCAGTGGCCAGTTTCACACGTTCTCAGTGCCACAGTGCTTTCCAGAACGCAAAACCTCCATACCGAATGTTACATAATTAGTACACAATGTGCTTCAAAGTCAAGGCCACAAATAATTAATAACACATTCTGACCACCAGTATACCTCTTAACGTGCAAGAGCGATGAAGAGGAAAGCTGGGACTATCCCAAAAGATGGTCCAGCTAAACTCACTTCGAACTCAGAGGCTGTCCGCGGCCGCGCAGCAGCACGCCAAAGGCGCAGGTATGCCCTCGCTCTCGGGGAGCGTGGAGAACTCCCCGCACCGTTTTCACCGCTCCCCACCCTGCAAAGCAGAGCTCCGGCAAGCACCCCCGGCAGACGAAGGCGGGACGTCCTCGCCCGGGACCGTGTCCGGCGGGGTCCCGGCAGCCCCTCGGGGGACGTAGCCCGGTCCCCACCGGCGGCCCACACCAGCAAGTTTGGCGAGGACAGCGTCCCCGGGCCTAAGCCGGCCGCCACCGCGTCCCGCCACCACCACAGACAGCCCCGGGCCCGCCGTGCCCCGAGTGCTCCCCGCCGCCCAACGCAGAGTCCCGCGGGCCAGAAGAGCCGGGCCCCACCGACCCCAGGGCCCAGCGCGGCGAACCCCGGCGGCCGCGGCTGTTGGCATCGCGCGACGCCGCCAACGGCCGCCCCCCACACCCGCCCCCCCGAAGGCCTCACCTCATCGGCGGGCGGCGCGGGGGCGGCCGGGAACCGCCGGGCTCCGTCAGCGGCCGCCACCGTATTTCGAAAGATC
>JANZLQ010000007.1:25856385-25873501 GCA_026212715.1 Elanus axillaris | reverse complement strand
TTTCACTTCACGAGTCTGTCTTTTTTTTTTTTTTTTTTTTTTAATTTATTTGTCGTTTCCAACGACGGCTTGCTCTGTGCTGGTGGTCTGCTAGCGCAGGCTCCCGCGTGGGGCCTCAGCCCTTCGCCGTAGGACCCTCGTGTCTGCCCGCCGCCCCTCAGAGTTCAGCTGCGCGAAATTGATAGGTCGGGGAATTTCTGTTCCTCGGGTGCTGTAGATATGTCAGTAACGCCGTTATGATTACTTTCATTAGGTGGGTATTTTGAATGGCAAACCTTACGGTTTGGGCTACTCACAGTGCTATGTGCCACATAGATTTTCAGTCCCCCGAGGGTTCAGTCAAATGTCGATCAGTCACGGGAGATTATTCGAGTCACAGTCCAGTTGCTTATTTTCTAGAGGAACTGCTTCACTTCTAGGTGTTTTGTGTAAAAACTTCGAAATGTTCCCTTCAAAATGTGGCTTCAGCGTGAATGTAGTACTTCACCAGTATCGCATGCACTGAGGTTATGGCCCAGGCAAAGTTAAATTAGCTTTATGAAGCGTGAAAACTGGAGTTGCTATTTTTGCAGGAATAAACACTTAAAAATTGTCTGTGCTTGTGCTCATGTCAAGTGGCTGTACCATACTATTTACCTCCCATTCCCAACACTGTTTCTCCTTCTCATCAAATACGGCATTTTGAACATTTGACTAACTTTTTACATTTTAATCCATGAGTGATACAGTTTTCATTATTTTTTCTGTGCACTATCCTAGCGACATGATTTTATTTTTTTAACCTTCAAAATTGCGCCTATATTCACAGATAACAAAATGGTGAGATACGGTATCTGAGAATCTAGTCTTGGGATTTAAAAAGAGCCAGATACCAATTGCAGGTGAATGTTCCCGAGGTGAGCACAAACACTTTGCAAAATGGCCACCTCCAAGGTATAGAAAATATAAGCAAAAGTAGGGCTCTGACATAGAAAATAAGCAAAGAAACAGAACTTTTTAGCGAAAAAATGTGCCCTATGACTGATTTTTTTAATTTTTTTTTTTTTTTTTTAAAATCTGTGGACAGATATCGTCAAATATTGGAGAAAGCCATTCAGCTGTCGGGTGTAGAACAACTTGAAGCTTTGAAAGCTTTTGTAGAAGCAAGTAAGTGCGTCTGGTATAATTGGTTGCACTCTGAGTGAATGCCAGAGGTCTGTGGGATTGCATATTTGTTAGCTCTACATAAGACTATGTAAATACCTCATATTTTGGTCCTGCTGGATCTCAAACACAAGAAGAGGAGCCATCATTGCCACATTCAGAAGTGAAGGGAATTGTTATAACTTTCTAACCTGTCAGTGTGATGGTGTTGGAAGGTTAAAACATAAAATAGTCTCTCTTGAATGCTAAAATTGATGCTGGATGCCAAGCAGTATTTAAACTAACAAGCCTCTTCTTCCCCCATCTCAAGTTAGTTTGAAAAACTGTCAAGAAGAAATGGTTAGGAGGTTTTTTTTGTGTTGTGTTGGATGTTTGGTTTATAGAATACTCTATACCAGTTGTGATATTTTTAAGTTGAGAATAAACTGAGTGAAATTTAATCTAAAGGTTTGCTTTGTCCAAGACGTTTCAGCAACTGAGAACAGTGATTAAGAATAAAACATTTTTCTAAACTATAAATCAAAGTGAGAAATTCATTATTATGTCAGGGGTTAGAACGCTGGTGACCTCTAGTGTAAACAAACTGTTTCTGAGAGAAAAAAAATAACCTTTTAAAAAACAAAGAACCTCTCCCCTTTCATTTGGATACAGATTTAAAAACCTGAAATATTCAAATTTAATATAAAAGCAAATGATCACTTACAGTGAAGGCACTGACAGACATTGCATCCATCTTGTATTTTTCTTCCATGTGTCTGAACCAGTGGTGAACGAGAATGTCAGTCTAGTGATCTCACGTCAGCTACTGACAGATTTCTGTACCCATCTTCCAAGTCTTCCTGACAGCACGGCAAAAGAAATTTACCACTTCACCTTGGAAAAGATACAGCCTAGAGTAATTTCATTTGAAGAGCAGGTGAGAGATCAATGACGAGGGGTTTTTGGATTGTAGGCTTGGCTTTGGGTTTTTTCCCTTATCTGCTGACTATTTTAAGTCTTTAAAAAAGCTATTCAAAACAGATAGTCCTACTTGAGTCCAATTTTGCATTCCTGTACATGCAAAACGCGAGCTAAATGCAGAGAGCATTTAGGACTGTGCAAAGAATACAGACTTTGTTTTTTCATGAGGACGCTGGGGATGTAATTCCTCCGCTACCAGAAAATGGCTTCTTACAATGAAACAGTAATTGAGCTACTAGAGGTACTGTCAAGAGACAGACTGGTACTCATTGTCTTGCATTCTACCCAACTAATGGAACAGGCAGGTGATGTAAAGATAAGCATCCTGACAAATAGCTTTTGTTTCAGAATAAATATCTGTGTGTGTGTCTGTATTTTAGCCATAATAATTTTACCAGAAGAAAATGTTTTCTTGACATCCCAATTCTACTTAACTACTGGGGTGTGCTGCAGTTCTTTTTCAGTTCAGTTCTTGGTTTTGTTGTATGAGTATTCACCATCATCTGAGAGTTCTTATGGAAGATGTTTATAAAAAAAGCCTTTATTTTTATTTGAGAAGAAAATCAAGGCAATTTCTGTCATGATTTTTATTTGCTTCTCTTTATCCTTTGTCTTTTAAAGCAGCTTTTACTTTATAAATCTTAACTGAACATACTTGCCTATATGTTATGATTATACAGAAATTAAATCCAAGACATCAGATGATTTCTTGTTTTTACCCACACTTCTGCTTAAAAAGCCCAGATTGTAAGTACTGATATTTTACCTGCTGACAGCTGCTCTACAAAGTAGAAGTTTCTGCATAGGATCTAATCATAGTTCACCTCATTCATATCTCACAGGCATGATACGAGGTATAACTGCAGTAAATGGCTTGTGAATCTTGGTGTTCCCGTTTCATCTTGAAAGCCTTGTTTCATCTTTTTAAAAGCTTTATAAAAGGCTACTACTTACCGCTCCCTGAAGATAAACTCCTTTTATCTTGTCACAAGCTTAAGTGGAAATGCTTCAAATGGGCACTCAAATTTAAAAAGCTTGGTATTAAAGCTTGATCCAGGAGTCCCACACAGGACTCCTTGCGTGGAAAGAGTTGAGTGCGTGTAGGTTGCTGTGTCTGTGAAGCTGGGGTATCGTTTGAGGAGATTCATGAACAAGAACAAATACTGTGAAAGTTAATACAGAACCATTCAACTTTTACAGCATTTGCTATTGATTTTATTATTGTTTAGGTCGCTTCAATAAGGCAACATCTTGCATCAATCTATGAGAAAGAAGAAGACTGGAGAAACGCAGCGCAAGTATTGGTGGGGATCCCTTTGGAAACAGGGCAAAAGTAAGTACTGTGGTAGACACAATTCTGTTTTGTTAAACATACTTGCTGCCTTTGTACTCAAGGAGACCGGCGAGTGAGAATTTGAAGGTTGCATATTTTTCCGGAGTTTCAGTAGTTCAGGCCAGAACTACTGCCAGACGACAAAAGTATAGCTTGATGACTGTACGTTACAGTAAACAGTGTAGTGGATCAAAATACTGCACAGTAAGTTTTGCACTATTTATTAGCCTTGTTGATAAACAGCCTTTGTGATAGTATTTTACAACAATGCTTCTAAGGTTATTGAAAGATTCTTGAAAGGTAGCCGTTCTTCCATGTATTTGCGTTTACAGTTCAAAATGAGGACATAGTTTGAAATTGGATATTAACAAATAGAGTTGATTTTTTTCTGGGGTTTTGTTTGTTTGTGGTTTTGGGTTTTTTTAAAGTCTAGAACCCTTGCTGTTACTTTCCTCCAGCTGTCCTTTCTATCCTCTTTGTCTGTATGCATGTAGAAGGAATTGCTGTAGGTTTTGCCTATTTAGCACCTATTTGTTCCACTGCAAGTTTGCTTCTTAACTCAGGTGGCTCACCACTTATGACAAACTTCCAATCCAATAAAACCAGATTATTAGAGTGTACATTTGTGTCTTGCTGGACGGCGTTATTTCTACTGGTGTTTGTAGGATCCAGTTCTGTATTGGCATTCATGTCATATTTCCTTACCTTGAACAGAGAGCACTAATTTTGGTGTTAGCGAAGAGGAAAGCAGAGTGAAGCAAATGTTGCCAAGTACTTAAGAATCATAATATATGTTTAGAACAGCTGAGAGCAAGGTTAGTTGTGGACCAACTCTGAGCACTTGCTTTTCTGTTTCTCTACAGACAATACAATGTAGATTATAAACTGGAGACCTACCTGAAAATTGCCAGGCTGTATCTGGAGGATGATGACCCAGTTCAAGCAGAAGCTTATATTAATCGAGCTTCCCTGCTTCAGAATGAATCAACTAATGAACAGCTGCAAATCCATTATAAGGTTGTCTGACTTGCTTCATTGCTTTGTCTTTTTAAAAGGTGACAATTCCACACTGAGATGTTCTTATGCAGTACCACTAAAACTTTCATAATGAGAAAAGAGACAAAGAGAAGAGCTTCAAAATGGTTTTGGGAGCTTGAGAGCCACATCTTAGCAATAATTAACCAGCTCATTCCCTATGATTTGGAGATAGGTCTGTAAAGGTTTGTTAAATGCCAGCTTTACTGATTGAAAATAAAACTTAGGCTTCAAAACATCTGAAATATTGTTGAAAATATTGCCTCCACCTTTGTCTGTAAGTCTAAGAGGGGAAAAAAAGTCATATCCAATATTAGGGACAATGGAAGTCACCCCCCATTTCCCCTCCCAGTAATTAAATACTAAGTCCCATCCATAAAAGTAGCTTTAAGTCTCAAGTAGTAAAGTAACGGCTGACCTTTCTGCTTATTTGTGGGTTTACTGTTATATAGTTCATACACTTAATTTCTCAAACCATTTCAGTAACTGGGATGAGCAGTGATAACTACAGTGTGACAGTACCAATTAAGTGTGGTGGTGTTTAAAATTCTACAACACAAAGCAGATGTGCCATGAGCTGTAACTCAGGTTGTGGTGGTTTTGGTTTGTTGGTTTTCCCTGTTCTTTTTTTCTCCCCGTTGTGCTGTGTTTTAAAGCATGCCCTCAGTTGGAAGTGTAAATATTTTCTGTAAGCATTAGAAAAGCACAAAGGATGGGAGAGAAGAAATATCAGACACTGTTACAGCACTGAAAGGGAAAAGCAAGCACATGAAACACATAAATTGCTGCCTAAGTGCTAGCTGTCAATGTCAATAGTGAAGGGGAAACTTACATAAGTACAATATCAGCTGCACAATATTTAATTTACTTAGTTTCTGGCATTTAGACGTTTGCAATGTTTAACATGTGAATAGTGCTGGGAAATCCCCTTTCAATTGCTTTCCATGATACTTTAGCAAGGGCTTTACAAGTCAAACTAATTGTTCCAAGACACAGATTTTCTTAGGATGCAGTAGAGCATTATTTATGGGAGCTGTCACTTGATAATGTGGCAATTTTTGTGCGCCTATTTTATGCAGACACCTCTCTTAGTTTTCTTTTTCTGAGACATACTTTCTTTCTAGGTTTGCTATGCTCGAGTTCTTGATTACAGAAGAAAGTTCATTGAGGCTGCCCAAAGATACAACGAGCTCTCCTATAAGAGCATAGTCCATGAAACGGAGCGACTGGAGGCACTGAAGCATGCTTTGCATTGTACTATTTTGGCATCAGCAGGTAAAATACACATTACATTTTTGTGTAAAAGACCCAACATAGGTATTTCATATCCCCTGAAACAAGTTAGCTTGTGTGTTACTTAGAATCATTTACGTTGGAAAAGACCTTTCAGATCATCGAGTTCAGCTATCAACCATGCCCACTAAACCGTGTCCTAAAGTGCCACATCTACACAGTTTTTGAATATGTCCATGGTTGGCAACTCCACCGCTTGCCTGGGCTGCCTGTTCCAATGCCTGACAACCCTCTCAGTAAAGAAATTATTTCTAATATCTAATCTAAACCTCCCCTGCTGCTACTTGAGGCTGTTTCCTCTCATCCTATCTCCAGCCACCTGACAGAAGAGACCAGTACCCACATCACTACAACCCCTTTTCAGGTAGTTGCAGAGAGTGATAAGGTCTCTCCTCAGCCTCCTCTTCTCCAGACTAAACAGCCCCAGTTCCCTCAGCTGCTCCTCATAAGACTTGTGCTCCAGGCCCCTCACCAACTTGGTTGCCCTTCTCTGGACATGCTCCAGCATCTCAATGTCTTTCCTGTAGTAAGAGGCCCAAAACTGAACACAGAGCTCGAGGTGCAGCCTCACCAGTGCCTAGTACAGGGGAACAATCACCTGCCTGCTCCTGCTGGCCAGAGAATTTCTGATGCAGGCCAGGATGTTGTTGGCCTTCTTGGCCACCTGGGCACACCGCTGGCTCATACTGAGCCGGCTGTCGACCAGCACCCCCAGGTCTTTCTCTGCCAGGCAGCTTTCCAGCCACTCTTCTCCAAGCCTGTATCGCTGCATAGGGTTGTTGTTGTGTCTGAAGTGCAGGACCCGGCACTTGGCCTTGTTGAACTTGTGTGGAGGGATCCAAAATTGTGAACGTGGTGTCAGAATTACTTATTGGCGTACTGTTAACTCAGGGTTGGATTAATTCTGTGTCTTTGCCAATGATAAAGTGGCCTCTTGGCTAAAGATGCAAAAGATAGTCAATAGCAAATAATGTTTTGGAACTGAACACAATCGAGTTCCTTCTTTGGTATAGCTTCGTTGGTTAATTGCATGTATTGAGAAGAAGGGATGATAACGTTCTGTTGTTTACCTTTAAATACTCAATGCCTTGGTGATGATTTATGAAAATTGTTCTTGACTCTCCTAGGACAACAGCGTTCCCGCATGCTTGCTACACTCTTCAAGGATGAGAGATGCCAGCAGCTTGCAGCCTATGGGATCTTGGAGAAAATGTATCTTGACAGAATTATCCGCGGAAATCAACTACAAGAATTTGCAGCTATGCTAATGCCTCACCAGAAAGCAACTACAGCTGATGGTATGTATTTCTCTAAAGCCTTGTAATGGTGGGTGCTCATTCACAGCAGTAAGACTTGCCCGGTGCGTTCAAGAAATGAGATGGAAAAGAATTTAGTATTGCTTATATGATTATTTTAAAATCTCCCACCATGTTACCCTCCTGAGTATAGTTTAATAGCAAAGCTTCTTAGCCATAGTTTGTCCTTCTGATTGGCTATTAAGATTTTGAAATACTCTTCTAGAAGATAACTTGTAAAAATCTTGTTCCTCTGTCCATGTACAGTCCTCTTCACTGACCTACTCCCATTATTTCTAACCTTGCCTCATACTTTGAGTCTCTATCTTTTTGAGCTTTTCCGGTTCTAAGGCACTGTTATAAATAGGATGCCTTGAAAAACAGCATGCATGTAGGCCATAAACGGTCTGTGTGGATGATAAATTTATTTAAACTACTTCCTGACTTGACAGGAAGATGACAGATAGTGAGAGGGATGACCTGGACCTCACACTGCCTCCAAATTGTTTTCTGATCCATCTCGCTGATGTCTTATTAGCTCTGTTCTTCCTGGAACCTCTGAACAGTGAGAAATAATGTGAAGTAACGACTTCACTGGAATCCTAAACACATTGGTCTCAATTTTCTAAATTGGAAGAATATTAAAGTGGAAAAATACATAAGTGAGCATGACATCCCTCTTAATCAGGAAAACCTTCGTAGTGAACAATACTTACTGATTAAGGACAGAAAACCAACTGTAATTGCAGAAGTGAAAACTGGTTAAAGGTACTTTCTAACAATAAGCTGCAGTCCTTTCCTTGGGTAAATTCGTTGTTTATTTATAACTTGTACTGTTTGTCCATGTAAGTTAGAGAATGCAGGTTAGTTGGTATTTAATAATGTCTTTATCTTCAACTAGAGGTTAAGGGGCAAATGAGCTAAATTGTTAAAAGGAGAGAGATTAGATGGTTTATCACCATACAAGCATAGTAAGAGAGAGGTTAGTTGTACCCGTACGTACTGTAGTGAATAAAAGGAAAAACATTGGTCTTTCCATTTGGCAAGCTAGGAACTGATCACAGGAGGTCAGATTCCCTCAATTCAGATGTTGACTCTTGTAGCAAACTGAAGGGCCCCACTTGAGTGTTCTAGAAATTAAGTAAAAGGGTTTAAGCTACCTGTCTTAAAATCGACCATGTGCCATCCATTTCTTTTTGTTCACTTTATTTTGCATAGCATAACACTAATGCAAGGCAGATGCACCTGGACCTTCTGCACATGTAACCCTTGGGGAAAAAAAGAATTTTCCATCTGCTCTACAATATAAACCAAGTATTTCATCTTACAGTAATGGATTTTTTTTCTTATCTAACCCTTAAGGCTCCAGTATCCTGGACAGAGCTGTTATTGAACACAACTTACTGTCGGCGAGCAAACTTTACAACAACATTACTTTTGAAGAGCTTGGAGCGTTACTAGAGATCCCTGCAGCTAAGGTATCAGTTTTCTACATCTTTTGTGGAAAAAAAGGAGCATGAGAGATGTAAGAAAATAGCTATGGTAAATAGTAGGAAAATTAGGAAAAAAATTTCAATATTATGAAATAATTAAATATTCTGTATTATGAGGAAGGTTGAGTATCTAGCACATCTTATGAGAAGGAAAGGTACATAATGTGGAATGAACAATAGTGGAGTTAGATGCCACTGATAGTGTGCTCATCATTTCATAATTAATGTTGCCCTTAGGTTCCCCCCCTGCAATGTGTGAAGATGTTGAAAAACCCATAAAGACTACTAAGTCTTTATCATTTTTAACTTCTTTCAGAATGGAAGAAGTTTCTAATCTCTTTTCATTATTTCAGGCAGAAAAGATAGCTTCTCAGATGATAACTGAGGGTCGCATGAATGGATTCATTGATCAGATTGATGGAATTGTTCATTTTGAGAGTAAGTTCAACCACAGTAAGTTTTTTTAGCACCATTCAGGTGAGCTTTTTGGGTTGCTGCTTACAGGATAAGGAAATGAAGTTTACTATCTTGTCTGAAGTGAGCTTGCTGTGTATTGCTGTGGCCAGGAGGTGGCAGAGTTTGCCTCAATGGAAGACCATACTTCACCCACCCTCCCTACTATGCATTTTCTTACCCACAGGGAAGTGTGACTTTATTCCGTCAGTCTCCTTGTATGAACAGGTGCACCAGGAGATTCTCCGTTCAATTCTACTTTGCAGTGCAGGAGTTAGGCTTGTAACAGACAGCCAAAATCATTGTAGCTTTTGAATTCAGAAACGAGCGTGATGTAGCTCAAGGAAAGCTTCCTCTGTGAGGTAGGTGAGGGCAGTGGCAGAAAAAAAGGTTGCAGTTGAAAAGGCAAGGGAATTGAAGACTTAATTTGTTTTCTATGGGTTGGTTTTTGTTTTGTTTTTTTTGCAGCCCGTGAAGCTTTGCCAACTTGGGACAAGCAGATTCAGTCACTGTGTTTCCAGGTTAACAACCTGCTGGAGAAGATAAGTCAGACAGCCCCAGAATGGACAGCGCAGGCAATGGAGGCCCAGATGGCTCAGTGACTGCGCAGCCATTGCCTGAATGGAGGTGATGGACTGCCTGCTGTGCTGGAAGAAGGGAACTGAGTAGGACTGTGAACCAAATGAATAACTCACCTTCATCTCTGCACCTTCTGTTTTCACTCTGGCTTAGGACACAATTAGGTGATACCATGTTTCGTGTGACAGTCCCTCGGTTCTCTGAGCATAGAATGATGCTGTTGCTGCCTCTGCATTGCACTCTGCTGTCCTGAAAGCTGTGGTTTCCATGTAGAAGAAGCTGTAAGGTCTGCAGCAAGCTTTGGGTTTGGTTTACTTAATTTTATTTTTTTCCCCACTGCATTGTTATAGCTTTGTAGCCCGTTATGTTTGATGATGCTTGTCCTGCTGTGAAAATACAAGTGCCATGTTTCTTTTAGTTGTAATTATTCTAATAAAGGCTGGAATGAGCCACTTGGTTTAAGTGTTGCAGAGTCCTGTTTTGGGTTTGTTTTTTTTTCTTAAGCAGTAATTGGAAATAAGTTGAATTTTTGGAATTGTCAGTTTCAGCCCCTGAAGATGTTAAATGAAAACCAGTTTTTTTTCGTTCTCTGTTTATAAAATGGAAGTCTTAAATCTTACCCTTCTTCTGCATTGGTACAGCAGGGCACAGAGTTATCTGTGCTGAGAGATGGGAGTAAAGACCAGTGTTCCCAAGAGAGCTTGTTGCAATGACATGGTAAGTGATGAGAACATAGCACATGCCAAGTAAGGTAAGCCAAGCATGCTTTTTGTTTTATTTTCTAGGTCAGCATCAATTGGTAATTTTACAAAAGTATCCATAGTGGTTTTTTTGGAACTGGAGGTGTAACGAGAGACTCTTGACAAGTAGGGATTCTGCACTACAAAAGATTAAACACCTTCTGAAACTGGAGTGGCTGGAGAATACTGTGTAGTTTACTTACCTAATGAGATACGAGGACTAGGTAAGGGTGTCATATGATAAGCAGGACTAACCTGAAATGCTTATGCACAGCAACAAAGTATCAAAGTGGCCCTTCTGATGTTTATCATTCTGGAGATGTGTGCTCTTTACCCATCCTTATGGTCTGCCAGATATACGAGTTTTATTGTGCGATTAGCTGGAGAGTTTTTCACAGAGAGCTCTTCTGGTAATGGAGAGCCAAGGCAGAGTTTCATCAATAGCTGTCCCTGTCCACAGTTTATGTTTTAGTTTGAGGTGATCTTATTCGGGTTGTAATTCCAGCTTTGGTGTGAATTACCTTAGCTCCTTTTTCATTTCAGTCAAGTAGTAATACTATTAATTAGTTTTCAGTCTATGTTCATCCTAGTCTTTTTTGTATTAAAATCTGGAGGATGTTGATGTCTTTCAAGTCAAAGGTTTTGGCTTAATCCACAATGCCTTTGGGTTTTTTTGCCCTTTTAAAAAAAATAATATTGTGTTTATGCATTTAGATTTCTAGTGCTATTAGATTTTTAAAAAAGCCAGGAACCTAGTGAAGGGTGGTTCATCCATAAGTAGGATGAACTTCTGTCAACTTGGCAGGTGATATTTCTGAGTCCCAAAATAACTGGCCAAGTAAGTTGTGATGGCTCCCAGTTGGTAGCATCCTTTAGTTTCTCTGGGTGGGGGAGTGGTGATAGAGCAGCTGTGGGAGCAGGAAGGAGCTGCCCACTCTTGACAAGTTTACTGTAAAAGAGCAGAGGTGGAAGATTTTCCAGATCCTCTTTACACACAGAGGTTTGAGTGGCTGTTGTCCTTCTGTGTGGGATGACATAGTCTAGTATAAAGGTCTTTGTCTACTAGGGTTGGTGTCTGGCATTCTGGATGCTCACCTCCAATACCCACAAGGGTCATCTGTCTTACTTAATAGCCTCCTGCATTACCTTTTAACATGGCAGATGTAAGTAATTTATTAGCTATGGGAGAGATGCTGATATTTCAGTAGATGGCAGTAAAAGCCAAGCTGACCACAAGCAAGTTGGACTGCACTGTACAGATCTTTGCTGTACTGCTTTTTCCAAGTCAACAGTATCAGAACTTGGAGCTGGCTTTGGCTATTCATTGAATAGCTTATTTCCAGATGACCTTTTTTTCTCTCAACTCTCCCAATTAGTCTAAAGGCAACTAGTGTCAAAACATTTATGTAGACCATGTAAGATACAGTTAGATACACAGTATCTAATTAGTAATTACTCAAGTAGTAATCTAGTATGAGCAGAAAAAAATTTACCATTCAGAAATTTGTGATTAGGCTTTTGATCAGTTCATTGAAATGCAGGGACTTGCTTCATAACTAAAATAGAAACTTCAAGTGATGTGGTAAATTTACTCCCATAACTAGTCACACCAATACAACTAGAGATTTGCAGCGTAACCTTGGTTAACAGCTGTTCTACAGAGGATCATACATCATGTCTCATTTCTTTAGAGCAGGTTCATTGTTTGCCTGGATTATCCAGAAGTTATCACTGATGTTTTGACTTCATTTATATTCTCTTTTGTCTTGGAATACTTCAGTGACCCATGAAACTTAGGTTACTTAAGGATTTGGGGTTAAGTTGACTGCACAAGCTCTTACTTGGTGAATCCTTCAAGGAGATGAATTTGTGGGTTTGCAGTAACAAAAGTATAGCCTTATTGCAACAAAATACTCATTGCCAAGATTTCACTCATTTCACTGTTCTGATCTGGGAGAAAAAACAATTTCAGAACCCTCTAAGTATGAAAGCAACGGTTGTAGAGGAAGCCACCATTTCCCAAACAAACACAAACAACAAACATTTGCCTTGTACTGGAACTGATGTGAAAGATAGCAACCTGAAAATTTTGTATTTGCTATTAGTAAACATCTTATGTAACTCTTTTTTTAAAAACAGCGAAACTATACAGTGATACTGGCTTTCACAGAATTTTAATAGACTTAGTTCCTTTTTTTTTTTCTCCATTTCTGCTGTTGATGTTTAAAAAACATGACAAACATTGGCATCTTCAGAAGCTTTTATGCTTTATTCTTCTGGAAACTCCATTCACTCAATTGCATATCTAGCTGAATATCTTGGATCCAAGCAACTTCATACTTTTCAATTCTTTAACTGTTTACAGAAACCAAACTGAGTTGGTTGACAAGGCAAATATCCCTCAAGAAAGGAATTCACAAGGCTTCAGGATGTCAAGCTCAGGGTGACAGCACATCACTGCTTTTTCAAATAATTTTACAGCAGCAAGTACTTGCTATAAAATTCTTTAATGCAGGAAAGAACATAGAGAGCATGCACAGTTGCTATACTTACTACACTTGTCTAGACTCATAAAGAAGAGGTATCTTATTTCAAGGCACCTTGCTACTACTACTCAGAAACCATCAAGTGAGTTTAGACCCAATTATAATCTTATTCTTCACTAGCATGCATGCTTGCACGTTTTAGTCCAACAGCATCAGAATAGGAAGAGCAAAATGGTGTTGCTTTTCGAGGCTGAAGAGTATTTTGACCACATATTTTCAAGTGAAATTACTTGTAACTAGTTCAAAGTGGTACTGGATGAGAATTTTCTCTCCCTTCAAGAGAAATGTGGACATAGTCAGTATTAGTCTGGAGCCTGTTGGTTTTCTTCTTACTTGTCTTACAGTTTTGGTTTTTTTTTTGTTGAAGTCACACTGACTTCTATTCTCTTGGGAGCATGCCCTTTGCAGATGGAGGTGTACTGTATGTATGCCATTCATATACATTCCAATTTAGGGCATTTGCTGCTTCACTCTGCTACTTATGGGAGAAGACAGTTCTAAAAAGCTGTAACAGGGTATGTTCACAGCTGCTTTGTGCAGTATCTTTTTCTCCCTGTAGGCCTGGAGTGACTTCTGGAAAGCGATAAACAGAGCTACTGAGCCATTTCTGAGAGGAGAAACTCAAGTGGGCAACTGTAGCCTCAAAACCAAGCTGACCTTTGGTCATCAGCTAACAGAACATGTGAACAGGGCCGTGCTAACCCCTCTGAGCCCACACTGCACTGCTGGCCTGGGTATCCTTCGCCCTTCAGCCAGGGCCTGCCCTAAGCAGGAGCCAAAACCAGCAGTTCCCCGCTAGATGGAGAGCTAAGCACACATAACCAATGTAGAGGCCTCAGTGCTTGTGCAAGACTACCAGCACATTCCCAGTTTTATTTGGTGGTTAAACTGTGTTCATCCATAGCAATCACAGAAGAACAAATTAATCAGCCTCTGGGCTTTTTAGACTTCTGAGCCTTTACCTGTACTCAAAGCATGTTACAAAACTTGCTTCCCATATGCCTGGCTTAGGTTGTACTTCTGTACTTCAACTAATGGGTCATGGTACCAGAAATTTTTCCCGCCACCAGAGGAAAAAACCAACAAGAATAGGACTTAACTTGGAAAAAAGGGAGTAAACATTACCACTGGGCTTTGCAGACTGATTCAAAGCAATATATAATATGTTTTTAAGTATAGTGTGGGACTGAACTTAGAATTCATGAGGTCTTGGTGGTTTTACAGTTGTTTGGTTTTGGCTTGTTTTTTTTTTTCCAGTAAAAGCTTAGTACACTGAATTGCATTTATCTGGTAAAAAGGACTTTGATGAAGAAACTTGAAAACAATGTAAGTCATCTATTAGGGAGACAAGGCACATGCAAATCCCTCTCAATTTTTTTTTTTTTTTTTAAAGCTTAGAGACTTTGCTTTACACATAAATGACTTCTGTATGAAATGATGTTTTTATTCTTTGCGATAGTTACTACTTAAACTTCGTTATTCATTGCAAAGGTTAATCCAAAAGCAAAGTAAAATATCTGCCGGACTAAGACCATTAAACTAAAAAATAGGGAGTCAGCCTCTGTTGATTCTTAGTGAGTGTACAACACTCATTTTGTTACAACAGCATAAACTTGAAAGTATGACCATTTATCTAAGAAAAAACAGGACCAGAATACATACAGAAATACCTACACCTTTTTTTTTTTTTTTTTTTTTAAACACAGTGTCTGAAAACCAACCTGGATAGCTAATCTGGTAGTAAGGCTTTTTGTGCCGTTTTGCCAGAAAGTTTTTATTGCTTGAGTAACTAGGCATACTCCTGTCACACTTTAAAAAATATTTTATTCAATAGAAAAACAAAAAGATAAATAGTCTTGAGTTTCATTGCCAGCTGTGAATGCTTTTTTTTATTTCAGATCTTAACAATCTCAAAGCACTTAATATAAAGTCCAAAATACATAAACCAGGAAGCAAAGTTGAATATTTACACAGAACATGCTACTTTTTATGTGCTGCATACTAATAAAATAATATCCATACTTATGTTTTTCCTCCCCATTCTACTAATTATTAGTCTAAATCAAATACCTATAAATAAACTGTTCCTCTTATAACAAGACTAAGTTTTTATCAACCATTTAATACTATTAAAGTCACATATGGTAGCAACCTTAGCAATAGTTTACTGCTTGGGAAAAAAAGTAGCTTTATTCAACTTTTATCATATATTAAACTATGACAACATATCACTCACCTCTTTAAAACCTATAAAATCATAACATAACCTAAATACTCTTTTTCAAATAACTTATTTGAGCTTTTCTGCTGCTGCTTTTAATCAGTGCGCACCTCCTGTTAATCAGTGCCTTGGCTTTGGACCAAATGACTTGTAAGTGTATATAAGCTTACAGTGTGGGCTATGTAGGGTTTTTCTTAGGTTGGTTGCTATATTATTTTTTTCTGCTTTAGAAAGAGGATAATCAGGTATTTTTTGAAGTATCTTTTTCATTATTTTCTTAGGGTTTTTTTTATGCCACCCTAAGCTACTTAATCATTTTTTCTAAAGCTCTAGGAAGAAAATTTTTTTCCTAGTGCTCTATGTATACTAAGTGTCAGGGTTTTTTAGGGAGGGGATTTTCTGAATCTGGAGCATTTTATGATGGGTCTTCAATAAAGAGTAGGCTGCTGAATAGCTTTAGGCTTGCTTTTAGCTGCCTGCATCTTTATCAGTGTGTTCAGTATATTTGTGGGAGAACAGATAATACAGTGCTGATGTACTTGCACACAATAAGGGGAGGTCTGAAAGATGAGTTTGTGCATAATGAGGAAAATCTAAATTAAATTGAATCTAAAGTATTCAACATATTCCACTCTTGGTTTTATTTAAGGAACAGTTTATCAACTGCTGAGTTGATTCAAGTGTATTTTAATTACATTGTTTGCCTGAAACGATGCAGTAAGCCACCTTCCCATATGTCTCAAGCTTGGTGGCTTGTGCTGAACTTTGATGTTAAAAGAGCGAAGAAAGCTGTCCTTTTTTATATGTATATTCAGCATTTGCCATTTCTTGCTTTCATTAATTCAAGATTTGTTTAGCTTCATTTTTTTGTTAAATGGAAAGATAAATTCTTTGCTCTAACGTTAATACCATGACAGTCTCAATTTCTGTTCTCCAGGGGGAAACAGGTTGCCAGTGTATTTGTTCTGAGCTAAATCAGAAGTGCTTTCCTTTTTGTTTGTTACTGTGCTACAAAGCAAGGAACTGATAAAGTATTTTCATAGTATAGTGTATGTGGAATGTTTTGAGGAATGATTGAGGAAAACATATTAACAGTTACCATGTAATTCAAGGTGAGGTGGTGTGGCTATCTTTTTGTTGACTTTCAAGTGCTGCAACCATTGTTGCAAATCCTACACCTGAGTGTACAAACATGCTTCCATTTTTGTCTGTATGGGATTTCAGAGAACAATCTCTGAAGTACCTGATCATTTCTGGGTACAAAACACTGCACTGCAGTTACGCACCTGAGCACCACTAAAGCATCATGTAACGATTTGCAGTAATTGTTACTGGGTGTTTTCAAAAGCCAGGAAGCATGAAGACTGCATTCTGCAGCACATTCCTGCCTAGCTGCGCTCCACTACTGTTTTGGGTTTGTGTGGCGCAGGTTTTTTTGGTAGCAGGGAAGGGCCCGCAGGGCCGGTTCCTGTGAGAAGCTGCTGGAAGCTTCCCCGGCTCCAAGCCGGACCCGCCTCTGGCCCAGGCTGAGCCCATCAGTGATGGTGGTAGCGCCTCTGGGAGAGCAGAGTTAAGAAGGGAAGAACCTGCCCTGAGTGTTGGGATTGGGATGGGAGAGGAATAGGGAGGAGGAGCGGGGAGGAGGGGAGGCCCCTGCAGCCCATAGAGGACTTCACGGTAGAGCAGGTGTGTGCCCCTGAGGACGGCCGTGACTCCATGGGAAAGCCTGTGCTGGAGCAGTGTGTGACTGAAGATCGGCCCGTGGAAAGGGCCCACACCGGAGAAGTTTGTGAAGAACTGTAGCGCATGGGAAGGACCCACCTTGGAGAAGTTCATGGAGGACTGTCTCCCGTGGGAGGGACCCCATGGTGGAGCATGGGAGGAGTGCGGAGTCCTCCCCCCGAGGAGGAAGGAGCGGCAGAGACAAGGTGGGATGAACTGACCCCAACCCCCATTCCCTGTCCCTCTGTGCCGCTGGGGGGGGGGGGAGGAGGTGGAGTGAACCGGGAGTGGGGTTGAGCCTGG
>JANZLQ010000007.1:25824901-25848326 GCA_026212715.1 Elanus axillaris | reverse complement strand
TGGAGATCTGCTCCCCCGTGGACCTCCCTGGGCTGCAGGGGCACAGCCTGCCTCACCATGGTCTTCATCACCATGGGATGCAGGAGAATCTCTGCTCCGGCGCCTGGAACATCTCCTCCCCTCCTTCTTCACTGTCTGCGGAGTTGTGTCTCTTACATGTTCTCACTCCCCAGCTGCTGTTTCTCTCTGTCCCACCACTTTTTTTCCTTCTTAAAAATGTTATCACAGAGGCATTACCACTATTGCTGATGGGCTCAGCCTTGGCTGGCGGCGGGTCCATCTTAGAGCCGGCTGGTATTGGCTGTCGGACATGGGGGAAGAAGCTTCCAGCAGCTTCTAACAGAATCCACCCTTATAACCCCGCCTGCTACCACAACCTTGCCACAGAAACCCAATACACAAGAGAACAAGCCATGCCAACCCTCGCTGCAAGGCACTTTTTAGGTTTTGCCTTAATGACAGTCAGGTGGCAGAATGTGGATTTCCATTTCAAGCTTACATTCACCTGCTGTGTCCATGCTGCAAAGGGCTTTGTACTATAGGCACATCCAAGCTACTTAGTGAAAACAAGCAGGACAAAACAGACTGTGCTGAACTCTGAGCTTTTGTCCATAACCTCTTGTAGGCTCTCGGTTCGTCTCAGTTAAGGCTCGCCTCCGTATCTCTTGATTGTATTAGGTGATAATTAGTTTGTGCATGGCTGATAGGGGCTTCAGTTGCTTTGAAATGTATAAGCTGCCTTCTCCAGGGATAGTTGTGGTCTTAGAGCAGTTGGCTAGTAAAGGGCTGAATCGGGTCAGTACAAGTGCTTCTAAAAGCAACAAGAACAGCATCCAGCATAGGGGAATATGCTGCAGAGTATATGAAAATTTCTCTAGAGAACATCCTGTGGTTATGATCTTTTAAAAATTGCTTTCAGACCCTCATCTGACTGCATTGCTTCCTGATAACAGCAATTTGTGTGCTTTGCAGGAGGTGAACTCCTTTCTCGTTAGTGACAGTAGGAATCTGCTCAAGGAAGGGTTCTCTCCAGGTCATCACTCTTCTTGAAGTCTTTTTGTGTTACTGCAACACCAAACAACTTACCTGCTGCCATGAAACCTGAGTGCTAGCCGTATACACTTGGTTACTTCTCAGATACTTGCCACTTTTGTCATGTGGTTCATTATTGATGTGCTCTGCAGCTGGTCTCCTTTGCTGCTCCTAATCTCTGCTGAAACATTTTAAACTCCTAAGGACAGACAGTGATTGACAGTGGTGTCATGGTTTATTTCAGTATTAATATAGAGGAAGCATCATCTCACTGAACACAAAAGCCTCCAGGCTAGTGCATTAGGGAGTCTCAGGAAAAGCCTAAAGGTTGCTGAGCTGAGAATACAAAAATCGTAGAATCATAGAATGGTTTGGGTTGGAAAGGACCTTAAAGATCATCTAGTTCCAACCCTCCTGCCATGAGCAGGGACACCTTCCACCAGACCAGGTTGCTCAAAGCTGCATCCAGCCTGTCCTTGAACACTTCCAGGGATGGGGCATCCACCACCTCTCTGGGCAACCTGTTCCAGTGCTTCACTACCCTCACAGTGAAGAACATCTTCCTTGCATCTAGTCTAACTAAACCTACCTTCTTTCAGTTTAAAGCCATTATCTTTTGTCCTCTCTTTCTTAAACATATTAAATGAAGAATTTTTCTTAAAAACCTGATTTCTCCTCTATCAAAGGTCTTGCTGGTGGTTTGTGCAAATGTCTGCATATAGCATGTTAGCCAGGGATTTATTTTTGTTAGAGGAAAAATGCCCTACAGGGATTTCTCTATCATTGGAGGGCAAACTGTTGAATTATGCTGGTCCCTGGTGGCACTTTCTGGGTTTAAAATTCCTCAGAGAAAGGCTTGAGAGAAGGCTTAGCCAGAGTGTTTTTGTTCCAGTACCTGGGGGCAGAAATTAATCTTTGCTCTTCCATCGGTTCCTCTTTAGGAACAAATAAGCAGCAGTGTATTTCGAAGATGTGTTTAGACAAGAAAAATTACAAAATGCAGCCAAGAGTTATGTAAAAGTTTAGGATCCCTTGGGGGTTTGAATTTTTCAGGCTCGGTAGGTTTGTAGACACATCTTGGAAGGAGTAGCCTGAAGCTGTGATGGGAGGCCACACAAAGTCCTTGCGTGTCCAGGCAAATGAGTCCCACAGTATTTCTCCGAGGGAAAATGGAACCCCATCCAAAACCCCCTTAATGCCAGTGGTTCACATAAGGGAGGACATGGACTCTAGTCTTCTACCTTTAATTTACAAATAAGCTAAAACTAGCCCACCTGAATTAGTGTTTCCGAGTACCAGAGAGGACAGCCAAATGCGAGTTATCCCAAAACACATGAGTGTGGCCTGCAAGGCTGTCAAGGAGTAAGGATGCTTCTCATGCAGCATTACCTGTTGCACTGTGTGGATAACTAATCATCCAGTCTCCCGTAGTTGGGAGACACCAGAGGAGAGTGGTTCACCTTTTAAGTTAAGACCTGTGGGACATCTCATGCTCAGGAGGGTGCTATTTTTCCTACTTGCCTCTGGAGGGAGCTAACATGCCTTGGGTGTTACATGTACACCACCATTAGACAGCATTCATTGGGCAGGACAGTGGTATTCAGTGCACTCTCCGTTACCAGGACTGTTTAGCTGCATGATTCCAAGGGTTAACTGTTCTGCTGAGAATTATGTTCAGATCACCCCAGTTGGTTAACCTGTTCTGTAGAGATTGAAATGAGCCACAGACATGCTCACATGAATGGAAAACATACTTGTGTTGATGGTAACAGAATCAGTGTAACTATCATGTGACAGTACATTAGTGTTGTCACTTCAAACTAAAAGAGAAAACAGTTACTTTATACATGTCAAGACAGAGATAATGGGACAAAGTTATTTCTCCTCTTATCTGAGTATGTTTCTATGTATGATTTTTCTGGGGTTGTCCTAGCCATTCCTTTAACTTGTAATAACAATTTTCTTGACAATGCCTCCCTTGTTGTAAGAACTTGCACTCCAATGGATGGAAAACTCCAATTTCATTTTTTACAGCCAGTTGACTTACTGGAATAGATGCCCTTCAGCCCATTAGTCATTGTAGTTTTTTTCTCTTCTTACTTGAGATGGCTGGCTCTTTGAAGCAATCTTCCTTTCTACACTGCAATGCGATTAGTAAAAAGCAGCTGAATGTTACTGATAGTGTTTGGTCATAACAGTCTTCTAAGAAAGAGTACAGCAAGGGAAGCTAGCTTCTGTATGCCTGTTGATGTGCGTATGTCCACCTGACTGCACAGATGTGGAAGTGACCACGTTGAAAGATGCTGATTCTCAAACCAGGATTGCTTCTTGTTCAGTCCCTGTTTTGCAGTTTACTGTGGCTGCCTGAGCATCAGGTAGATTGTTAATCCAAGGGAGCAGTGGGAGAAATGCCTTCTTTTCAATGCATATAATCTCATAAATCATGCGTACGATAACTTCATCTAGAGAGAGGTTTCTTTGGCTTCTGCCAGCAATAAACACTTCACTGAGAAAGCAGAGCTACTAGTACTCAGTGATTCCCAGGACTGTGCTTTAGTGCAAGTAAGTTTTGCAAAGGACTATTGGTCCAGATAACACAAATATCTTTCCTTCCCTCACATGTTGGGTGATAGAACTTGACAAGAGCACTAACAGTGTCAGAGCTAAGAAGTCCTGCTTTGTAAGGAGATATTTGAGGTAGCAGTATAGAAAATCTGCAAAATCTAGCCTGAAGCAAGTGCGTATTTTCCACTGAAATATTCCCAGCAGCTCCTTATCAAAGGGAAGGTGGAAGATATGTAACAGGCTCTGATCCCTGGCTGTGAGCTGAGCAGTCTTGAGTTTGGGGGGCAATGTTAATACCAATATTGTCACATGGTAACAACAGGAAAATATCCTCACTACTTACTGTAATATAGGCTTTCCCTGAGTCATGGAGTAGCTGGTAATAGGCTGTGCTGAGGGCAGCTGTAATGAACATGGTGACTGGATATTTTGGGATTAAGGTTGTGTTTTCTTTGCAGAAACTATCGCAATGCTTGTAGCTGGGGAAACTTGTGTCATTCCTTCAAAATGTGCCACAATTAGCACCACTTATGATTGAGGAAAGTAGAACAGTTGTTCTGGCTATGGTGAAATGGAAGCCACAAAAAAGGGATGAAGACATGCATAGAATATTCCCTCTGCTCTTGCACCTTCCATCAAGTGCACAGGCTTGATTATGTAGCTATAGGATAATGGATGGAATTGGCACTGCTAGAGTTGAGGTTGTACAGAATGATTCAGAGTGCCTTCAACACTTATGCTGTCTAAATGGGATGGGTGGAGCAGGCAAATAACTCCCGGGGGAGTAGAAAAGTGAGCCAGATAGATTAGTGATGTGTCTGAAATTCTGCGAGTTTGAGGGAAGAATTTGTTTTGGTTGGGTGCGTGATTGCATGTACATGCTTGAGACACAGATCAGCAACTTTATTGAAATGTCTAATAATCTCACCCGGTACAAACCCCTGTGCTTGCAAGGGTCAGGGATGTTGGGCTTCTCATTTAGATGTTAACTATGAAACTTGCTCTTTTAATACCATACTGATCCTGAGCATAGGGGTCTTGCAGCCACAGGTTGGAATGGAGGAATTCAGACAAGGTTTGAAAAAAGGCTGTTTCTTAACAAGCTGGTACTAATGAAGTATCCTGCTGGTGTCTGCTACTCTTCTGTTTACCCAAATGCCATTTACTATCATGTTTTCTCAACTTGGCTGTGTGAAATTTGAGTAGGAACTGTCTCTGCCCCTTAAAACTGCTACAAATCCGTTAGACTGTACACATGAGGGATCTAAATATAAATTTAGGTAAAATATATAAAACAGCTGCTAGGCAATTTATTTTCACCAGTGGAAAGACTGTATTTCAAGACAGTGGTGAAATGTCAAGTGAATTATGGGGTTTGTCCTCTTACTTGTGAAAATAAATTGTATGTTCTATAATCTGAACCAGACTAGTTTTTAATTATGCGCTGTTTTGCTTTGATTTATTAGGTAGGTTATCTAGAGGCCAACACACTAGCAGATGTACTGTAGTCAGTCTGGAATGACTTAAAGGGCAAACATTAGACCAAGTATTTCATTTTTAACAGGCTACCATAGTTTTTTGCTAGGCTTTCTATCATCTTTTGCCTCAAGATTAACTCTTGTGGATTAGTATCAGCTTCTCCTTTCTGTTTTATATTTTGACTATTAATTATCAAACCTGTAGGTTCTGCCTATAGCTTATGTCCATAGGCTTCTGGAGAAATAGATGTAACTTGAACTTGCAGGGCTTTTAGTTAAGTGACTACTCTTTCTTGGGGAGATCTGAGACTGGAAAGATAAGCTAGAGGTACTTGGTGGTTCAGTGAAATGTGTGCATCTCTGCTTGGGCAGTGGTCCTCAATCTGTGGCTGTTGGCCCTGTGCAGGACAGGGGAGCACAGAGCATTAAAGCTGAAACAGACGCTGCTGCTACAGAGCAAGTTGACTGTGAGAGCAAAGAACAGTGTTCGTGGTAGGCCTTAATTTCTTGGTACTGCTGCCCAGAGACAAGCAAAGACTGGGAGCCACTGTCAGTGCTGCTGTTAGACCCCTTTCACCTTAAGTCTAATTTTCCACTGATGGTTTGTGAGGAGTAAGGCTGTCCAATTTGGCAAAGTGGTGGAGTGCATCCCACCTTTGAGCCACTGCTGGAATGCCTGTCTGCAGCCACCTGGGTGCCAGGTAGCTTTGCGAGGATATGTCCCAGGCAGTTTGGGCATGGTCATAGAAAGGCACCTGGGATGCAGAAGCAGCCAGGACCAAATGGCATCTGGTTAACTGGAGCCTTGTGGACCTCTTGGAACAGCTCTGGTTAGCCACCCATGATGGGAGATGATATCCTTGCTCACTATAGTCCCACGCTACTGATAGCAACACCGGTGTCTGATCTTCCTAAACAAATGATGGTCCAGCCAAAAACCAGTGGGATTTTACCCTCTTGCTCTGGTTTTATGCTTAAATTTTGTATTCAAATCAAATGCCAGAAGTTTCTGCAGAGAAATGAGTTTTGAGTCAGACAGGCATTTCTTATCAATAGATTGAGGGCTTGTGGTCACTAATGAAAGTCCAATATAACAGTTGTCTTTGACTTTTTCCTGCATGATGGTCATCGATAAGTCTGTATTCTGTCAGCACACTGAGAGGCACTGTGGGCAGACTTCCAACATTACAGTAATGTTAGCCTCTAGAACAGCCAATTAAAATGGTTAGTTTGGATTAGAAAAGATAAGAGCTGAGAAAAGCTAAATAATGAGGACCATGTGTTAACATCCCAATCTACACATGATTAACCTAGTAGATTTGATAATATTCATAATATACTGAGGCTGCAAAACTGGTCTTACACCAGAATCCCTATGTAAAGTACCTACTAACTTTACCTAGAGTAAAGTAACCCAAGAGCAACATGAGGCTGTTTTGGGCTGCCATTGTCTTGGAAGGTTTTCTGAAGGCAGATGATTCAAATAAAGGCTGTTACGTGAAAACAAGGAGATGCTTACATTTAGTAGAAAGTATTTTAGAGAAAATGTTACATCAATAATTTGGCAGCAGGGACACTGCAGGCAGGCCAACTGTCAAAAGTTAGTGAGCACTGATATTGTGCTGGAAGAATGACTACTGTTTTCATATCTACTGATGTTCTAGCCTGACCCTGCTTCCTTCTCGGGTCTTAAGTTCTTTTAGCCTGTTTGATGCCTTAGACAACTCAGCTGTGAAATGGACATATGGGCATTCAACTTTTGTACTGGAAAGTGATTTCTTGACATGTGATCAAGTGCTGCAAAGCAAGCTGATACTTGTCAGTGAGTAGTGGAATTGGATTTGTTCACTTGGATTTGTAATACTAGTTACTTAAGTTAGATTTTGAGTTGTTTTTAGGTTATGCTTGTATCAGTACAAAATGTATAAAAAGGCAAAAAATCCATCTGAAGGATTATGTAAGTAAAAAGCCAGTTATTCAGTAGCAGCAGTGTATAGTGCACATTACTAGTTGTTTGCACTGGAGGATAGAACAGCATCTTCCTTGCATGTACCCATGACTCTGGTTTCTAAATTAAGGTAGGGAAGAAAATTTGGCCCTACTCCACAAATAGCCTTTTTCTTTTTTTGCAGTCAAATATCATTGTTTTGAACTCCATAACCAGCAAAACTGGATGGAACTCTTAATTCACTGGCTTTGCCTAACACTAAGTGCTGAATTTATGTACTGGCCCTGCTATAAATATCACCACAGCTTACTCTGACCAGCCCAAAGCAAAGACTGTGCTTTTCTTTTCATTTACTTACCATGCAGTTAGCATGCATTGGTAAGCTTGTGGAGAGCTAGATGAATTACTTGATATATATTGGAAGCCAGGTAGTGTCTCAGACTGAATACTTCCCAGAGCTAGAACTGCACTTGATAATATTTAACAGTAAGTTTTTAATTACCTTGACATTTATGTACACCAAATTTGCAGACAGGCTTCAGTGAGTCTGCATATTGCAGTATAGCTATTCAGTGTAGCACAACATGGGTTATGTGCTTTATCTGGTAGGTCTGTCGAGGTTTTTAATTCTTTGTATTAATATCAAATTATTGTATATACAACTATGAAAGTGTGCATTTTTAAATTTTTTCTCTTGTAAAGCATCTATTAGGAAAAAGAAAAACTCTACCAGTTGAGAAACACCTTTTAGCATCAAGAAGCAATGCTGTGTTCACTGCCTCCTTGTGTCAGGGTAGTTTCATAACTGCTGCTTAGGAAAATTATAGACAGATATAGAAGGAATGGTTGCATTTCTAAGAAAAGGAGGAAATAGCAAGAGGGTAGCTAATTAAAGTGATGATCTTGTCAAGTGAAAGAGAGGGCCAAGGAAAGGCACTGAAGGCTGAAGTATAAAGAAATGGTTATGGGAAACAGGAGGAGAAAAATACAGCCTTATGTTGCATTTGACTTCTGCCTGGTGACTAAAAAATTAGCTGCAGTTGTCTGTGTAATACTACCCTGGCTGTGGTCTGACAATCACCATTTGTTCCCAGGCAATCTATTTCTCTTATGGAATTTGTTCTCCTGAAGTAAATCTGAGTGAATATTTATATAAATATATCTGTCTACATCATGAATTTATTTTAATGTTGTAAACAAGTATCTAAGGCAAACTTAGATAAAAAAAACCACAGCTTGAACAGGAAGAAGTAGAAAGTCACTCTGTAGAGAGAGTCATCTTGTAAAGAAGCAGTTAATTTTTAAAGTTGTAAACACTTCAGCAGCGCATAGAGGGCTGTAATCTGCACTTCCTTTTTTGCTTCACATGACTGTGCCCACTACTTTTTCCTGGACATAACTCTCTATATTAAAAAAAATAGCATAAGTTTTTCACAGCAAATCTCATTACTTAACTGAGATTTTACACTTGTTAAACATTAAGGTCAGCGAAGTTTCTCTGGGTCACAGCAGAATCGGATACTCCACAATACACAAACCAGGTTTGCTATTTGCTTGAGACTAGATATAAAGGAGTAAACCAGGCAGTGAGTACAAACAGTAATTCTGTTCTTCTGGAGATAGTTTGTATGTTGCTGGCATGTGGGAGGTCAGGTGGCATGATCAGATCCGTTCCTTTTAGATTTGAAATCAAGGAATCCATAAATTGGAGGAAATGGAAATATTTTACCTGCTCATCAGGATCTATATTTCAAATGTGCATATTCAAATGTAGCCATTAAAATTCTTTGTTTTGTGATCATGGTTTCAGAGACTGAAATTTTTAACACCCGTTAACTTGAATGCAAGTTAAGCATTCACACAGCTGGGGATTAAGCCATATAACAAACTTGGGTGTAACCTTGAAGAAAAGAAAGCAGATAATCTCCATTTAGCTCATTAAAAAAATCCTGTTTTCAATATTTGTAGTATATAATGTAGCGTATTTCCAATTAACTGTTGCTACGTTGTTGGATGTGTGGCAGTTCCTTGGATCCTTTTATAGATGGGTGAGTTGTATGCTACCGAACACATCTATTAACCTTTATCTGATAGAATAACTAAATAAAGTATTAAAAAACTGTATTACAAAGATATCTGTATAGGCTAGTTACTTCATTTTCTGGTGTACTTGAACACTGTTGGATAATAGCAGTGTAGTGTTACTTGTGGCTTATCTGTATAGGATTATCAGGGTTTTCCAGCAATTGCTTCTAGCTGTCTCAAAGATAAGTGTGAGAAATTGAAGGCTTTGTGAAGAAGGGCTGGATGCAGGTATGCAAACTCTCCAGACCCTATGTAATAAATAATAATATGAATGTAAACAGTGCTGCTTTGAGGATATGTGCCATGTGACAGGTATACTGAGTGCAGACATGGAAAAGATTAATTATGTCATGTAAAAGTAATAATAGCAGTATCAGAAAAAATAGTTGTAGCACTTAATATTAGTGAGATTTCCTGACTACTTGGTAATGCATGGTACAGCGACACAAATCATCCGTTTTCTCATATACTGTTACATTTCCTGAGGGTAGAAAAGGTATTTCATTGCCTTTTGCAAGTAATTCTTTCATATCTAAAGCAATTGCTTGGGCTGGATGCTTTCATGGGGCCCTGTCCTGATCTCTGATAGGTGGGAACCAAGCCATGGTTACTACCAGAAGTGAAATTAAGGGAAATGGAAATAAGTACCGCTCACACAGCCAGGCACAGCACCTTTAGAAACTGTTGTGGGGAGTCCGAGGATTGTGTACTCTCCTTGTTTTTCATGGTCATTGTTATTCAAGAGTTTGAGGCCTGAAGTCCTGACTTGGACTTGACTGCTGTTGTGGACCCTGGAGGCAGGAAAGTGTAGTCTAGCAGATCATCTACTGTGTAGTTGAAACAGTAAAGGACAAAGCACTGTTTGTGAATTTGCTGCTATTGTGTATTATTGATTCAGTAGCACCTACTGCAGTGACATGAAACAGGTAAGCAGGATACCTTGTTTACAGGCACACTTTGTGTAATACCCCCATTTGCCAGCGGCCAAATTCAAATCATCCCTGCTCTTTTAGCTCCTTCAAAAGCTGGGCAAGTAATTTTCTTAGCTTGGTGATGCTCCCAGGAAATTTTCCAGAGCTGTAAAGTTTGCAGTAGAAGCTGATTCCAATCATGCTGAGAAGGCAGACTTCAGGAAAGAAGGCAAGTCCAAGGACATGAAGTCTGAGATCAAATGATGTTCAACAGGTGGGTCACACTCATCCAGGCCTCCACATGCTTTATTTTGTATATAACTGTATGTGAACACTCCTGTAAATATTTTACATCTTAAGGATGTAGATATTTTTTAATTGATAAAAAGAACACCCATTCATCAAGGTTTTTGCAAGGGAGGATCCCAGTTTGATCTTAAATCAGAAACTTTTTCAAAAGATTTTAGCCCAATTAGTTGGTATTTTTAGTTTCTGGAAAGGGTTCTAGAATAGAACCAAAATGCTTATAGTACCAGTGGCCAATTTCCTTTGAAAGGAAATACTTGTTCTATAAAGATGTTTATCAATAGGTAAAAAGAAATATTAAAAAATCATAAAAATTCAGAATAAATACATATTATTGATACACTAAGTTTGCACCTTCTTGTATGCTCCTGTGCTAAATTAAAAATGTTTTCACAAATAACTTGGCAGTAGAGACTTGATAAAATACCTCCTCTGCAGTCAGTCAAGTTCATAAAATGTGGTAAGCAGAGAAAGTTTTTAGTTAAATTAAATGAAAATCATTTGATGTTTAAAAGGGACATGGCTAAGAATATGTGCTTCAGATGATTTTTTTAGTGTTTTGTTTTGCTTGACTGAGATGTCTGAAGCACAGTTATGGCTTTCCCACATAAAAAAAAAAAGCTTTGAGCAGCCTTTTTAGTGGTGATTTTCTGTGGAATGCTACAGTATAACAAAAAGATGCACCAGTCTGCAATATCATCTGCAGTTCTAATGCAACTTTGGCTGTAAGCTATGGAGTCATAACTGCAGGTTCCCATGGCTTTAATGACCACACTCTCGATTCCAGGAAATGCTGATTAGTAATTTTCCCTACTCCTTTCCTTACCCAACAAGGCACCCAAACAAAAATTTGTGCTTCCTTTCCCTCTCCTAGACCACAAGGTTATTTCTAGGAGGTTTAAATGTTTGTAAAGGCAGGTATGAATTCATGGATTTTCCATCAGAATGATATATCTGCTCCCACTGGAGTGGTCAGGTGATCTAATAAATTTTCATCTCTGCAAAGAGTTAGAAAGCTGCTATATCATTGCCTCAGTTTAAAAAAGCTATTAAGGAACAGCAAATAACATCATAGTGTTTTCATACTGTTTATCTCATTGTCTGGACTTCATATTAGAAGAAAGTTTGTAGAGACAAGTCACAACCCCTGTGGCTAAACCAGCAGTTTTCTTCTTGACTTTCATCCTTTAAGTGACATCTTCTCTTAGTAACTCCAAGTGTGTGTTGAAATAGAATTTACTGTATTCTAGAAACAACAGTTGGAATTTACTTTTTTCAGCTATATAAATTACCTCATCTCAAAAACTTTCCCATCCACATGATAGGTGTAATGTGACTTAAGTTAGTTGCATATTTGTTGTGGTTTTATTGGTTAAAAACTACTGAGTAAATCTGTTCTACTCCTTATTTACAGCCATGTCAAGTAATGAAAAATTATGCCAGTTACAATTGCACCGGTATGCTTTTCATTCCAACTGATATCTTACAAGCACATGACATGCACAGGACTAATATCTAGCACTATTTAGTGAAGTTACAAACTCGTAGAGAAAGGATCCCCAAGTCATTAATGCCATATGTGACCAAAGCACAGACTTGGCTGTTAATGGAAGATATTGCAGGCTAAAGCAAGGTAATTTTGTTTGTTTGTTTGTTTTTTCCCCATGATCCCAGGAACAAGCTAGAACACTTAACACATTTAAGCCTCATTTCTTTCTGATATACAAATGTAATTGCACCAAAAATTTTGTTATCTGGGGGAAAGTAGTTCAAGACAAGGGAAATGGTTAAATTTGTGTCAGGTTTCATTCTGTTAGTAAGATTTCATCATTGCATATTTTTGAGCCTCATTTGGTTCATGCAGGCTTAATGCAGCAAATGTAAGTTAACAAAGGATTAGCACTTTGATCTATCACTAGCATGTGACAGCAATTGCCCTGTGTTGACAAATGCACAATAATTGATGGAGTGCTCTAGGGTGTCTTTAATAAAGCAAAGCTGGAGCAGTTTGAATGCTGGCACCTGTTGCACTCAGATGATGCTTTTTCTGCAAGGCTGCGCTGCACTCTTAAAACATGCATTTTATCTCATTTTTGACTGCAAGTGACAGGGAAATAATCTATCCAACATTTGCATTCTACTAAATGCATTGCAGTTTGAACTATCAGCTACACTCCTCATTTTGGTATTGGAGTTTTCACTTCGAGCCCCTTAAAGATGGTCTCTATGACTTTGGGCACTGCAGTTAAGAGTAAGTGCCACAGATGGCCTTGGCAATAGAGGAGGTCTGTGGTGTGGTGGTAGTTGGTGTTATTCCCTCTTTCCTCTCAGCTTCCATCTAAGAAGGTACTTGGCTGCTGGGCCATTGCCACTGATGTACCTAGTGAGGGAAAACAAGGATTTTGGTATGTAATACTTGGCCACAACACAGGATGGTGTAATGCCATAGATGCCTCTTCAGTGGCTGGACTTGACTGTTTAAGTTCTCAGCCATGGAAATTACTCAGTAATCTATGCAAAGCATCAGCTCAGGCTTGATTTTATAGTATGATCATGGGCCAGTGGTCATGCCAGATGAAAAAGTCTGGCTGACTGCTATGGTGAATGAACTTAAACTCTCTCACTATTGTCAGCAGTAATTAATTAATCCCGTCTTCAACCCCTTCGCTCCCACTTGTGTTTTGGATACTTCACAAGACTTTGAAAGAGAGCTCTTGAATAAGGGATGTATAGGCACAGAGAAAAGTGAATCTAAAATGTTGTGTGCTAGGTTTAGGAGGGAACCTACAGATATTAAGACAAATTGGACACATCCTCCTTTATGTGGGGCTGAGGTATCCCAGGCATTTATTTGTTCAGACTGAGCTAGGATTTTGTTTACTGCTGCTTTATCTGTTTGCAGTCCAAGTACTCTCACCTTTAAATGCTGTGTGCTTTCTGTTTCCTCTTCAGATGTCTCCAAGACTCTAGCTGAGACAAGTACTTAACGTGAATCATAGGCCTGGAGAAAGTTGTTGACTTCTAGGTGGGTTAAAAAAAAGTGTTCCTAAACTTCTGAGGAATGCAGGGTTGCCAACTACATCTTTGTGTCCTTTTAACTTGTTGGTGCCCCAGACATTGTAGCAGTAGAGTGACATGAGTAGTGCAGTGCTGGAACTGGACTGAGGCTGGCTGGACAATGTGGAAATGGTATGCAGAGCCAGCACAAGGTTTCTGTACTGTTTAAGCAAAGTTCATGGTCTCTTTCTCAAGGACGACTGTGAAGAGAAAAGGAGGAGAGGGCAAGAATCCTGCAGGATGAAGGACAAGAGACTGCCATTGCTACTTCTCAAACTATAGACCCCTGATCTGAAATGCCACTTAGAAAAAGCTGTTGGTTTCTGAACAGTAGCAACTGCTTCATGATTGAAGTTGAAACTGACTTTTCTGTAAAATCCTCTTTATCTACCTTGCAGGAATTTTCCCAAGAGAAACCTCTGTGTTTGCCTTCAGGTGTGACAGGTAGATGCTTAGATTTCCTTTCCCCACATCTGGCAGCAATGTGGTTTCCCAGCCAAAAAGGAGGTCGTGCCAGTGCCATATTGCTGAGCACCCTTGTCTGAGCTTTTGTGCAGTAGTGAACTTCACAGGGAGAAGTTGATGGTGGTTAAAAGTAATGGAGGAAAAAAATGAAAAAGAACAGGAGAGAGGAGTTCTTAGATCAGATGCACCACTTTGACAAACAGTTGCCTCTGTGCAGAAGAGGTGGGGTGAGCTAGAGTTAACATTTGAAGGTCGGACCATCTCTTTTATTTCAGTACAGGCCTAAACTGATTAAGAAAACATAGCTCAAGTATCTGTCTGGTCAGCCCAGCCCGTGCAGAGTACTTGAAGGAGTTGGATTTTGAGCAGTGCCACGTGGCTTATTGGCATACGTTTTCCCTTAAGTCTTGCTTTTCAAAATGATTAAAATAAGATACATGCTGCTTTTAAAGCCGGTGTTTGAAGCTGCGAAATGCCTACTGTTATAGGTATGTGACACAGCAAGGAAAAACCTGACACTGTGTCCATGTGTGGAGCAGGGATCTGAGACCCTGAGCTTCATCTCTTCAAAACAGATTTGCAAAACTAAGGTGTGTATCTCAGTTACTGACTAGGTCTCAAGGCTGTAAGGAATGTCTGACCTTTAGAGTCAGATGCTGTGTGCTTATCCTTGTTCTTGCTAGAAGTATTGTTGTTAATGCTGAAAGCAAGCACTGAGTTTGGGAGGGTGGTAGCATTTAGTGGTGGATGAAACGAGTGCTAAAGCTGTTCATGTAGTGAGTAGTCCGCAAGGATGACCATGATTTCTCCTGCAGAAGCCATGGATCCTGTGCTAATGCCTCAGCTGAACCATGGTCGGAGCAGCTTGCAGAAGGAGGAGGGCTTATCTATGGTAAGGGCTCATGCCCTGCTTGCTGCTGAGGGAAGGTGGGTCAGATGATTTTGGCAATTCAAGGTATTTGCAAAGAGAACAGAGCAGAAAAGGAGTATATTTGAGAAGGGAACGGCACACGGTTCATGTTCCTGCTAGGACAAGTTTGTATTGTTCTGTTAATACAAGTTATTTCTTAAGAGGGTTGGGAAAGCAGGTAGGAAAAGATATTGACACCTAAGGATATTTGCCCAAGGTTTTTTCCTCAGAGCTTATATCTTATGAGACTGATTCTGATAAAGGAAAATGTTTGTGCAACTTTCCCAGTAAGAAATGACCTAGTAGTTAAACCAACTTTGAGTTTTGTTACTCACTCAGATCTCTGTTGCAAGGCTCAGTATTTTAGAAAGTTGGCTAATCAACTGTAGTATTTATGTAAGCTTTTATTTTGGCTATTCTGCTTGGAAAGAATTGTTATTTTCTCACTAAATATTGGCTGGAATATAACGCAAGGGCTTTGTTGTTTATAAGCAAGTTTAATCAGTTTGGAACAAGACGTCTGTGAGGCATGCTTATATCCAACAGGAAGAGTAGCATAAGGAGAGTGTCTTGTGCATATGTTCCCAGCAATGCTCTATATATGTCAGTTTTGCTGTAGGCATAATGGTATATGGGACAGGGCTCAGGAGATGTAAGTTAAACTGACACACTCATAGCTTAGGAGAGCTTATTTGCATGAAAATCAAGTGTTTTGAAAACTAAGGTTTTTCCTTTCAGCATAATCAGGAAAGGGAGATGCTGTGGTGGTCAATGAATATAAAGCATCACTCTGAGATTGTGTGGTTTGATGATAGTGCCAGCTCTTCTACTGACCAGCCATGCCACCCAAAGCAAATCATATGCCAAGCCTGTCTCAGTTCTGCTACTTGTAAAATAGGGAGAGTAACTGACTGCCTTCTCCTAATGCTTTCACATCTGCAGGGGAGAATATGGCATAAATACTAGCAAGGAAAATGTTTTCCTCTTCAGTCTCACAACTGCTGTTGTCACAGTCCTTAAGCACTTGAAAGTTTGCTATCTGTGGAAATAAGCAGGTCTGCACCCAGGTTAAGATTTCTGGCCTGTGCAGAGTGAAAGTTAGCACTAATCCTGTTTTATTCTGGGAAGAAACCTTTCCCATGGAAAGTACACCCTTTCTTTGCAGGAGGCTACGTTCACTTGTGGACACAATGGACAAAAATGATTTTGCTGTGCTGCTGAAGCAAGTTTGAAATTTCTCTTTCTTTTCAGAGTTGGTATCTATTATTCAACTGAGTGGAGCAGTTCTGAAATTAGAGATTTGTTCAGGGAGCACCTGGCTTTGACTCAAGAAATAATAAAGGAGAGGAAGAATAAAAAGAATGGTTTGTACAACATATGGAGCAATGGCACTTTGAGATGCTTCAGTATACTTCTGTATCTTGAGTGCAGCCTTTCATGTTACCTCTGGCTGCACTCGCTTAGCTGCGGTCTCTACCTCTTTGTCTTGTTTGGCTATTCTTCTATTTGAAAGGATTTTTTTTTCTTTTTTCTGTATGAATTGGCTAGAATCCACTTCAAGGGCTTATTGATAATGATGGAGTTTACTTGCTTTGGAACAAGCCTCCAATGAGGCATGCTCATAAGGTGCTTCCTACAGTTTATGGTCTACAGATCATAACTTTCTTTAATCTGCTTCCTCTGTAAACTTGCTGTGGCTAGGTTTTTCCCAGTCTCAGCTTGCTCCTACACCTCCAGTGAAGCGTGAGGATGCAGTGAACCCCCTTGCCTCTTGAAGGTGACTAGTGAGCGAGGCTTGTTTTAAAAGGAGTTGTGCCAAGTTTCCCAAGACATGCAAGTTTTGGAAACTATGCAGAAATGCCTCTTAGTACTGTGCCAATACTAAGCTCAAATCAGTTCAAGCATTTTTTTTTCTCTGCTAAAGAACATGGAAAGACAAGTTTCTTCTCATCAGTTGCCTCTTGTTGAATTTTTGGGAGATTTCTTTAACTTCACAATTAAGATAAAGCTGTTTAATTTACTGAGGATTTAAAGAAATGTGACATGCAGTGGCGGATCCCAACCTTGGAGTTGTGTGATTTCTTGTTAGAAGGAAAAAAACACAGGTTCTGCAGTAAATATTCAGAGGCTGGCACATCCCACATATAACCTTCAGGGCTGCAGTTCGTGACCATGCCCTGGCTGGGCTGCAGCAGGACCTCCATGCCATGGGCAGGTGAGGCAGAGCACGGTTGAGGAGGAGGATCCCCGATGGAATGAATACATCCCTGCCTTTTGAGTGGCTCCTTTTTAGGCTCCCTACCATTCGTGGGGTTTGAAAGTTGCGGGACGATTTCACAGTATAGAGCTGGAGGTGGACGAGCAGTACGGCACCTCTGAAAGAATTCTGTGGTTGACTTGCTTACAATAAGCGCATATTTTAGACATACAATGTTTGTTACTGAACTTCTAAAAGAAGATATAATTAAAGAATATATGGGTATGCTAAAGGTAATTAAACAAAAAACACTGATGTTATTTCTGTGGCATTGTTATTTCTGGTATTGATAGGCAACTTAGGAAGTCTGCTAAGCTGTATCCCAATTCCCTTTTTACAATAGAATAAACAGTTAATTGGGATGGTTTAATCACCATTTTTGTGACTCAAATACATAAAATGCTACTGTATAGTACTAACGCATGGATGACTGTGGGCACGCTGGCTGACCTTACAAAAATTCCGTCAGCTGAAGGTCCTACTTAAGCTTTTGTTCTCTGGAAGTAACAATGTTTGGGTCTCAGAGGTGGAAACAATAAGTTCTTTCGTTGTGATTTGCAGTGGATGACTCATTTGTGATGAGTTGAGAAGGCATGGGTAAATGTGTAGTCTGTTATGTTGCACTGCTGCGATCTTATTTGATGTGCAGTGTGCCTGAGTGACACATGCTGGATGGAAAACTCTGATGTTGTAAGTGATGAGTTCATCCCTTTCTTGATGTGGCTCACATCTTGCTACTGAAATACAGTATTAAGTGTTTTTCTCATCACTAATCTACAACTTTTCTTTCTGTCCATGCATCGCTTTACATATTGAAGAAGACTAGCTGTTACCTGAAAACTGTCTTTAAATATTTCTGCTTCTTAAATGCTTGAGGTTTTGCTGTTTATTTTTTTCACTCGTACTGAGCTTGTTCAATGGGAATTAAACAATTTCTATACCATTCTTAAAATTCGATTTCTTTGGCTAACTGGAGATGAGCTTTATTGCTGTTATGTTTATATGCACCTTAGTTTGAAGCATCAATATTCATAACAGTTTGGCTGAAAGTCACTTCTCTACCTTCTGGGAACAAAAGACAGTTGATATTCATGAACGCCACTGGCAGCTGCTGGTGTCTTATTACCGAGCTTGCCTGTACAGTTTTCTTCCTTTGGCTAACAGAATCGGTATTTCTTACCTCATTGAACTGTCCTTAAGTTTTGGATATTAGGCTGCAACACTGATTGTGCCCTACTGAGTTATTCATGCTTTTGCTGGGAGGTGACATTGTCTGCTCAGGACTTATCAGGGTCAGGGAGTAGCTTTCAGGTTATTGACTTCTGGGGGACAAATGGTGTTCTGTTTTCACTTGTCCTGGTTTTGGCTGGGATAGAGTTAATTTTCTTCCTAGTAGCTGGTATAGTGTTATGTTCTGGATTTAGAATGAGAAGAATGTTGATAATACACTTGTGTTTTCAGTTGCTGCTAAGTAGTGTTTATACTAAGTCAAGGATTTTTCAGCTTCTCATGCACAGCCAGCAAGAAGGCTGGAGGGGCACAAGAAGTTGGGAGGGGACACAGCCAGGGCAGCTGACCCAAACTGGCCAACGGGGTATTCCATATCATGGGATGTCATGCCTAGTGTATAAACTGGGAGGAGTTGGCCTGGGGGGGGATGGATTGCTGCTCAGGGACTAACTCAACATCAGTCAGCAAGTGGTGAGCAATTGCATTGTGCATGACTTTTTTTTGTATTTTCCAATTCTTTTATTATTATTGTCATTTTATTGTTATTATTATAGTTATTATTTTCTTCCTTTCTGTGCTATTAAAGTCTCTCTATGTCAATCCATGAATTCTACTTCTTTTTTCTGATTCTCTCCCTCATCTCACTGGGTGGTGGGGCAGTGAGTGAGTCAGCGGCTGCATGCTGCTTAGTTGCTGGCTGGGGTTAAACCAAGACATTAGTCTTTCCAGAAAATTATATTTATGGCAATATTGTGAGACAGCATTGTAGCAGTTGTTTGGGAGGCCTATTTGGAGGGAGGTTGTTAGTGCTCCAGTTTCCAGTTTTGCTTTGCCATGTTTATCTCAAGCTGTACCTGCATGAGTTGGGCCAACATGTTTTCAGTATTTGGAGAATGCATTTATTGCAAAGATTCCCTGGCCTGGAAGTCTGGATGTGATCACTTAGTTGATGTTCTGCACAGCTGCTCATCGATCTGATTTCAGCTTTGTGGCTCCCATTCTGTGTAATTATCACTGTCCTGCTCAGGTTGTTGGGGAAACCTCCTACAGCTGTTGCCTAGCCAGTGGCTATTGTTGATGTGGAGGAGACCCTACTGTTGTCCTGACTTCTGCTGTTTGTGTGTTTTAGCTGTCAGCACAGCACTAAGAGAGAGTGGAATAATAGAGCTATCTAGTGCATACCAGGTATATGCAGTATAGTGGAAAAGGGAACGTAGCAAGAGGGGAAAAGCATGGAAAACTTAGGTAAGGAGGGGCTTCTAGACTGGGGAGCTGGACACCTTGTCTTTAGCTTATAGGTGTGTTGTAGCTTTCTCTAATTTTAGAAGAAAACAAATTTTAACCTTAAACCACCATCTTATTCTCTGTGTAATATCCTTGCATGGAATTTTCCTGAAAACATTGCACTCATCACTATTGTGCTCTCTCTCATTTCCAAACTCTGAACTTGGGTGTTTCAGTGTACCTCACATACTGAAGAACAGGTATATCAGGAAAGACTAATGAAACTGATACATGTAAAAAAAAAAGGTATATTTCATCAATGTAATAAATAAAGTATTGCAAATAGACACTCAGATTTTTGCTTCATTAATACCATAACTTTACCTCTTTGTCCCTATTGTCAGGCTACTTTGAGAGAGTGCAGACAAGAACAGAGAACCTTCATCCCACCCATTCACAACAGGACACAGTTGTTGATTTTTGAGAATCTAGATTTGGCAACATTCATCTTCAGTGGGGCTCTGCAGTACCTAATATGCTTTAGGTGGTTCATTTCTGTTTGGAATAACATAATAATATAATAAAAATAACACACTTTGTTATTTTTTGAATATTGTGTTAAAAGTTAAAGTTCACTCTTCTAAAAGCTAAACTCCAGTAGTTCCTTGAACTGTAAAAGTTTAATAGCCCTGCACAACATTGGGTGTCATTTTTCAGGGGCTGTGTACATTTTCTGGTTGACTTAAAACTTTCTCCCAAGTGTGTAAGTTGTGTTATTGCTCAATTGACTTGATCACCTGAGCAGTATCAAACCCGTTAGCTTTACCTGTGTGAGTGTAAGTCATCTTAATAGCATATATTTTACATATATGCAAAGGACATTTATGTTATTGTGATAGCTAGAAAGATGCAAGTTATTAATTGTACTTTTTACAGTAAGTAGATAGTTGGCTTCATAGCTAAATTATAGAAGGTTTAATTGATGAAAAATGCAGCTATTGTCAGTAGTTCATATAGTAAGGCAACGGTTTTGTATTTTATTTTTTCACAAAGCAGAATGTAAATTACATGTATGATGGCCAGTGAGAGACTGCAAGTCCCATTGAACTCTGGATGTTTTATCTGCACATTTCATGATTGGAAGTAAAAGATCAGGTGTAATCCTACAATTACATATTTTTGCAGTAGGCAAACCGATGTGGGGAGGATTGGCTGTTTCACTGATAATCAGTTACAAATGTGTAAAGTATCAGATAAGCATGGATTTGGTGTGGTGGGTATTTAGCTACATGTAAATCTCCTTAATGCCTGTACAGTGGTCATATCAGTAGAAGGAAATAATTTTTCAAAGTTTGGTGACATCTAGAACGGTCCTTAAAGCCCCAACCTGGCCAAAGGGCCTCTGTGTAAAAAGGATTTCACGTACGTGGAGAATGAGTTATCAAATCACCCATCTATTATAAGAGCAGAATCATGACTGAACTGTTTTCAGGTGAACTGCAATTGTGTCCGCTCTAACATTTGTGTGAGAGTTCAGTATAAATTCCCCAGTGTAAATCCTTTGTCTGTCTCTAAAAGCACATCTTCAGGTGGGCACGTGGAATTTGAGGGACCTTTGTGTTAAGGCACTAGAACTGGCCATTTTCTTTGCATATAGCAGTGTATTCATTAATGCAGCTTTAAATTGTGTTTATATATATTCAGTACTCTAATCAGAAAATGATCAGTATGTTTTGGGTGCCAGGGCCTTGCTTTTTTTGCTTAAACAGGGTCACACAGAGTAACGAACAATGTAGATAGAAACTGAGAGTTTTTGTTCTAGAAAATGATATGTGAAATAGTATCTTTACATATGTTTTTAAGAATATATTCAAAACCCAGAGTGCCAGTAGCTGTATTAAATCTTCTGTGAGTGCTAGAACTGACTTTGTTCTTCAGCTCCAACATATGAACTGGTGCGAAAATATTAAGACCGAATGAACTTTTTTAGATTAAGGGTTTGAGGTGTTTTTAGAATTGCAACAAATCTTTTAAATGGGAATTTTCACATATTGACTGTGACATTTCATTCTTTTTGACTGGAAGGTCTGCTGAAATGTAAGAGCCTCATAAAGTTCAAGTGGGATTTTTGGTGAGGTGAGAAACCTTTGTCTTCATAGTTAGAAGATCGGCAGAAGAAAAATGTTCCAAACACTTTAAAGACAAAAGTAAAACTTGAAGAATACCTACAGCCAAAAATGCAGTTTTACTCAGTACAGCATTTTACACATTACACCTTAATATCATTTAAGTGAAAAGTTTTATTTTCCTTGATGTTTTGAAAATTATCTTAATATTGTAATACTACAAGATTTGTTTTGCTTGCAGAAATTAATTTTGGAAAAGACCCACCCGTATCCTACAGATCTTGTCCAAGGTGGAGGCCCTGTGGCTTGTTCTGTGTAACTGCAGAGTAATACATCAAAGTTATTAACCTCTGAGAAATGGAGGTTATGATAATGGAAATGCTGACACATTTCATCTTTAGGGCTACAAGGAGTGCTATGCAAACAAGACTGTCTTGTTTCACTGTGTGAATATTGTGGAAAGAGGCCTTCAGATGCTCAGCACCTTATAAAAACCCAAATTAATTTATCATGGAAGAAACTTTGGGACAGAAAGCTCTTGAAGTGCAATACTGGGTTCAGTCATAGAAGAGGTATAATATGGACTGTAGAAGTGTGGGTTTCTTAACACTTTTAACTAACAGCTATTGTTAAGGCTGGTTCTTAGAATTATAGAATCACTTAGGTTGGAAAAGACCTATATAATCATTGTGTCCAACCATAAACTTAACACTGTGAAGTCTACCACTAAACCATGTCCCTAAGTGCCATGTTTACACATCTTTTAAATACCTCCAGGGATGGTAACTCCACCACTTCCCTGGGCAGCCTGTTCCAATGCTTGACAACCCTTTCAGTGAAGAAATCTTTCCTAATATCCAATCTAAGCCTCCCCTGGCACAACTTGAGGCTGTTTCTTCTTGTCCCATCGCTTGTTACTTGGGAAAAGAGACTGCCACCCACCTGGCTACAACCTCCTTTCAGGTCGTTGTAGACAATGGCAAGGTCACCTCTCGGCCTCCTTTTCTCCAGACTAAACAACCCCAGTTCCCTCAGCCGCTGCTTGTAAAACTTGTGCTCTAGGCCATTCACCAGCTTCATTGCCTTTCTTTTGACGTACTCCAGCACCTCAATGTCTTTCCTGTAGTGAGGGGCCCAAAACTGAACCCAGCACTCGAGGTGCGGCCTCACCAGTGCCCAGTGCAGGGGAACAATCACCTCCCTGCTCCTTCTGGCCACAGAATTCCTGATGCAGGCCAGGATGCCGTTGGCCTTCTCAGCCACCCAGGCACACCGCTGGCTCATACTCAGCCAGCTGTCGACCAGCACCCCCAGGTCTTCCTCTGCCAGGCAGCTTTCCAGCCACTCTTCTCCAAGCTTGCAGTGTTGTATGGGGCTGTTGTCACCCAAGTGCAGAACCAGGCACTTGGCCTTATTGAACCTCATGGAATTGGTCTCAGCCTGTCCAGATCCCTCTGAAGAGCCTTTCTACCTTTGAGCACCTTTCTACCCACTGCTGCCCAACTTGGTGTTGTCTGCGGACTTACTGAGTGCCCTCCATCCTCTTGTCCAGATCATTGATAAAGATATTAAAGAGAACTGGTCCCAATACTGAGCCCTGGGGAACACCACTTGTGACCAGCTGCCAACTGGATTTAACTTCATTCATCACAACTCTTTGGGCCTGGCCGTCCAGCCAGTTTTTTACCCAGCTAAAATTATACCTGTCCAGGCCATGAGCAGCCAGTTTCTCCAGGAGAATGCTGTGGGAAACAGTGTCAAAGGCTTTACTAAAGTCCAGGTAAACAATATCCACAGCCTGTCCCTCATCCACTAAGCGGGTCACCTTGTC